>CAUYUJ010015034.1:179073-306512 GCA_963575745.1 Prorocentrum cordatum
CAGTACGCCGGGGCCGCCCTGTTCCATGAACGCTTGGTGCTCGGAGTCTAGACGGGTATTCCAGCGGGAGCGATTCAGGTGCTGGTGCCACGCCGGACAGCGACGTTTACTGCGAGACGTACGGCGGCACCGACGCCAACATCGCTGCCGCCCGCTGGAGCGAGAGCCGACGCTCTCCGCCTCCTGGGGTCCTTCGGGATTCTTACAGGTTCAGGAGGGAGCCGACGCCCGCCGAGCTGCGGGAGTTCCAGAGGCTGGCGAGGATCGCGGCGAGGGATGAGCATGTGCTTCGAGACCGCCGCGTCGGAGGGCCTGGAGTGGAGCCTTCCGGAGGTGCTCTGCTGCCGCTGCTGGCCGATCCAGGGCGCCCGCCGCTGGCCGCGCCGCGTTTCGTTGGGCAGGGGGGCGGAGCTGCTCGAGCGGCGAGAGGTGGAGATGCGCTGGGGGCTGGAGTCCGTCCCGCTGCGCTCGGCGGGGCCCCCGCCGCTGGAGGTGCTGCTGGGGCCGCTCTGCCGGCCGCCGCGGCCGCGGGGGGAGCTCCGGCTCCGGCGCCGCCGCGCCCTGAGGAGCTCGCGCGGGTCGTGACGGAGAGCATCCATGGGCCCCGGCGCTCCCTCGGCGACGCTGGCCTCTACCAGGTGCCTGGCGCTGCGCCTGGGCCGCGCAGACCAGCCGCAGTGCTGCCGAGGAGGATGCCCTTCCGTGGGGCGCGGAGGCCTACGCGCGAAGTGAGACAGTGGCCGACGCCCGCACGATTCAGGAGGGGAAAAAACTCACAGACACAATTCATCGTCGATTCCCAAGGAAATATAGGAAAATATGGGAAGTGGGGGCGAAGACAAAAACACTGAAAATATTAAAAGAATATGGGGGTCATGTTATTTGTGTGTATTTATTTTTGTGTCCCAGGGCCCCTTCAACCACGCCGATAGAGCTCGTGGGGGATCGAAGACAGCGCCGCCCATGGTGCCAGGTGGTCGAGTAGGGGGGCGCGACGCCGTTCATCGACGGGCCCGCGCAGGACCAGGACCGGGGAGTGGGCGACGAGGTTCCTTAATCTTCGGGGAGGCCGGCCGGGAGATCATCATGCGCGTTGGCGGCGGGTCAATCGTCTCCAGCGCGGCGGTCGGGGAGTCGAGGTGCACGGGAACGGGCTTCGAGCCTTGGAGCCCTGGAGAAGGCCGCCAGCTACGATGCGCTCGAGGTGGCGAACTGCGCCTTCCTGGAGATCATCACTCGAGGGTGCCAGCTGGTCGAGCACGCGCACTCCCGCGAGCCCGCAGGTGGCCACGCCGCAGCCGACGAGAAGGACGGGAAGGACAAGAAGAATTGGAGCGAGGGCCGCGGGCGAGCTGGACTCCGAGATGAGAGCGACGTGTTCATGGGGCGCCTTCGCCGGACTGGGGGGGCGCACGGATTGCCCGGACTTGTTGGACTTCGTCGCCCGCGAGGCCGAGAGAGATGCGAGCGCGTTGAGGCAAGTTCGACAGGCGCGGGGAGAAGGCCGCGCCATGGGCAATGGAGCATGAGAAACACCCGTCGGGTCAAGGGCCCGGGCCCGACGGGGGCCACAGGGCCGAATTCACTCGCCAGGCTGGAGTTCCCCGCCGACGACAGCAAGACCTTTTTTTCTCTCCCTCGCCTTCGGGACCTTCGTGGTGACCGTGCGGTGGGGGGGCGTTGCGTGCCGATCTGCTCAAAGGCAGGCTCAGCGCGTCGCGGCCATCGATGCCGTCGCCGACGAGCTCGTAGGCGTCCTCAATGACACGCGCGGGGCGCGCAATGGCGGGTCGCCCTGCCATCCCTCGAGGCTGACACTGGCGCAAAGTATTGCTCTGGATCACCTAGGCCAGCGCGCAGGGGGCACGGGGCCGCCACCCGGCGATCCCGACGGACCAGGAGCCTTCGACGAGCTTCGGCCCAAGCTGGCCCACGACGGTTCCGCGTCGCGGGTCGCCCATCTTCGCGTGGACCTGCTGGACCTTCCTCCCCCAGGGTTTCGGCGCGCTTCTCTGGGCGAGGCCGCGGGCCCCGCTGACGAGCTGATCGAGGCGAGGTGTCTAGACAAGCTGCTTCCCAGCGCGGAGGGGGGGGGGGGGGGGGGGCGAGACTCAAGCTCCTGGGCTCACGTCGGGCGCGCACCGACCCCGCCCTGCGCAGCAGGTGCGCATGTGCCGCGAACCTTCTTGACGTTCGGCGCAGCGTAAGACGTCCGATCGGTTGCCCAACGGCTGGCGATTGACGCGAGGACCCCGAACTGCTTCTTCGTGGGCCCCGACCCCGTGCAGCTCGCGAGCGGAGCCTGCTTCGTCAACCTGCACCTGGGCGCGGGGCCGCCGCTGACCATCGGGGGCGCCGACATCAAGGTGGCCTTCTACGCCATCTCGATGCCGCATCAGCTTCGCGACCTCCTCGGGTTCGACAAGATTCGGGCTTGGGAGCTGGGGGTCACCGAGGCGGAGGGCGCCCCCGCACGGCCTGGGGACTACATCCACCCCGTCATCGCGGTGCTGCCGATGGGCTGGGTGCTGGCCTTGCAGGCGCGCCTGGCGCTGCACGAGGAGCTCGCCCGCCGCGAACCCGACGCCCCCTTCGAGAGCGCCCATCGCCCACGCGGGGTCCGTCGACAACTTCGCGTGCTTGGGCAGGGGCCGCTCCGTGGTGGAGGACGTGGTGACGCGTGTCCGCTGGCGCCCACTGGCCGCCGGCCTGCCGATGCACGAAGTGAAGATCAGCCAGGGCGGCGACGCGATGGGCTGGCACTGCACCGGGCAAGGTCGCTGCTCCGTGTCCTTGCGCAGCGCCTGGCGGCTCCGCCTGGCGCTCCTGCGCGTGGCCAGCCTGGGGAGGGCCAGCGGGCGAGAGGTCTCGGCGCTCCTCGGGCACTTCGCGACGCGGGGCCTGATTCGGAGGGAGGTGCTCGCGGCCCCGCAAGCTTGCTTCGCCTTCGCCCAGCAGCATCAAAAAAGTCGCTCCTCGTTATGGCCGTCTGTTATTTCTCACATGGTATGTGGGATGGTGGTTTTCTATTCTGCCGCGTCGCACCCGGGTCTCCCGCGCTCGCACACACGCACGCCACCTCCCATGCACGCGCACACACACACCATACAACGCTAGTGCACGCCCGTCGTGTTCACTGCACCGTACACCCACAACGTACGCGCTGCATACTGGGCACGCACATGAGGCACACGTCCCGATACGGCCGCACACGCATCACCCACATAAGCGCGACATGCCATATACAAGACGTGCGCGTAGGGTCGCAGTGCGCGGCAGGCGCGGCACTTTCTCGACAACAGAGGGGGGTGCGCAGGGGGGGGTCTCTCAGCGCGGCTTCCTTATGCGTGCCAGGGCCGGGGGGCGCGGCAGGCGCGGCAGTTGCTCGACGCCAGAGGGGGTGCGCAGGGGGTGGTCTCTCAGCGCGGCCTCTATGCGTGCCAGGGTCGGAGAGCGTGGCAGGCGTGGCGCTTTCTCAACACCAGAGGGAGTGCGCAGGGGGTGGTCTCTCAGCGCGGCCTCTATGCGTGCCAGGGTCGGAGAGCGTGGCAGGCGTGGCAGTTTCTCGACTCCACAGAGGGTGCGCAGGGGGTGGTTTCTCAGCGCAGCCTTTATGCGTGCCAGGGTCGGAGGGCGTGCCACGCTTTCTCGACGCCAGAGGGGGTGCGCAAGGGGATGGTCTCACAGCGCTGCTTTTATGCGTGCCAGGGTCTGAGAGCGCGGCAGTCGCGGCATTTTCTCGGCACCAGAAGGGGGTGCGCAGGGGGTGGCCTCTCAGCGCGGCCTCGATGCGTGCCAGTATTCGGAGAGCGTGGCAGGCGTAGCGCTTTCTCGCCACCAGAAGGGGGTGCGCAGGGGGTGGTCTCTCAGCGCAGCCTCTCTATGCGTGCCAGGGTCGGAGAGCGTGGCAGGCGTGGCAGTTTCTCGACACCAGAAGGGGGTGCGCAGGGGGTGGTCTCCCAGCGCGGCCTCTATGCGTGCCAGGGTCGGGGAGCGTGGCAGGGGGCCTCTATGCGTGCCAGGGTCGGAGAGCGCGGCAGGCGTGGCAGTTTCTCGACATCAGAGGGGGGTGCGCAGGGGGGTGGTCTCTCAGCGCGGCCTCTATGCGTGCCAGGGCCCGGGGGCGTGGCAGGCGTGGCAGTTTCTCGACACCAGAGGGGGTGCGCAGGCGGTGGTCTCTCAGCGCAGCCTCTATGTGTGCCAGGATCGGAGAGCGTGGCAGGGGTGGCACTTTCTCGACACCAGAGGGGGTGCGCAGGGGGTAGCCTCTCAGCGCGGCCTCTATGCGTGCCAGGGTCGGAGAGCGTGGCAGGCGTGGCAGTTTCTCGACACCAGGGGGGGTGCGCAGGGGGGGGCCTCTCATCGCGGCCTCATATATGCGTGCCAGGGTCGGAGAGCATGGCAGGCGTGGCCCTTTCTCGACACCAGAGGGGGCGCGCAGGGGGTGGCCTCTCATTGCGGCCTCTATGCGTGCCAGGGTCGGAGAGCGCGGCAGGCGTAGCACTTTCTCGGCACCAGAAGGGGGTGCGCAGGGGGTGGTCTCTCACCGCGGCCTCTCTATGCGTGCCCGGGTCGGAGGGCGCGGCAGGCGTGGCACTTTCTCCACCCCAGAGGGGGTGCGCAGGGGGTGGTCTCCCAGCGCGGCCTCTATGCGTGCCAGGGTCGGAGAGCGCGGCAGGCGTGGCAGTTTCTCGACATCAGAGGGGGCGCGCAGGGGGTGGTCTCTCACCGCGGCCTCTATGCGTGCCAGTATTCAGAGAGCGTGGCAGGGGTGGCACTTTCTCGGCACCAGGGGGTGCGCAGGGGGTGGTCTCTCAGCGCGGCCTCTCTATGCGTGCCAGGGTCGGAGAGCGTGGCAGGCGTGGCACTTTCTCGACACCAGAGGGGGTGCGCAGGGGGTGTTCTCCCAGCGCGGCCTCTATGCGTGCCAGGGTCGGAGAGCGTGGCAGGCGCTGCAGTTTCTCAACACCAGAGGGGGCGCGCAGGGGGTGCTACGCGTGGCAGGGGCAACCCAGTGGGTGCGCAGGGGGTGTTATTTCAGCGCGGCCCCACATGCGTGCCATGGCGGGAAAGCGCGGCATGCGTGGCAGCCGGAACCATAGACACCCTGGCCCGAATCTGCTCGAATATTGCAGGCGCTGCCTTGCCCCCCGCGCCGTTCATGCCGCCCAAATGTCCCATTGACGCACTGCCGCCTTCGCGTTTGAATCTGAAGGTGTCGATGTTCGAATTGTCGACGCGCACAGTTGCGAGGCAGCTTGGTTCAAACACGCATTCAATTCTTACCACCGACAGCTTAAGAATTGATGACCAGATGCGCTTCTTAACAGATACGACGAGCTGCTCCAACAAGGAGGGGGCGACGATACCAGGAGGGAGTGCTTGGTGAGGTACCTGCTGGACCCTTCCTCCGGCGGGTTCCCTGCTGATCAGCCCGGGGAGTCGGAAGAGGGCGATGGCTCGCCGTCGGTGAAAGTTCGGCGAGCTGGCGGCGTCGGCAACGGGGGCGTTCCCACGCCCGCGCATGTCGTGCCCATCAAGTCCACGCCCGTCGAGTACACGCCCACGCAGGCCTTCGCCCCTCAGCGTTCCCCACCACATCTGTTTGCTACCTCTGTTCGTTCCACGCACACCCCTTGCGGGTTGCAGGTCGTGGTTTCTGAGCGCGGCCGCTATCCGAGCCGGTCGTCCAGGGCGTAGCAGGCGCGGCATATTCTCGTAACCGTGGGGATCCGCAGGTGGTCTCTGAGCGCGGCCGCTATCCGAGCCGGTCGTCCAGGGCGTAGCAGGCGCGGCATATTCTCGTAACCGTGGGGATCCGCAGGTGGTCTCTGAGCGCGGCTGCCATCCGAGCCGGTCGTCCAGGGCGTAGCAGGCGCAGCACTTTCTCGACACCATAGGGGGTGCGCAGGGAACGGCCACTAGCATCATCCTCACATGCTTCACTTCAGCTATCATCACTCCAGCCATAATACAAGTATGTGGGGTTCCTCGGTAGCGTAATACCTGAGCCTTGCTGGATGGCCGCCCTCGCGTTCGTGACGTCGCGGGAGCTCGATGCGAGTTGGGGCCCCAAGGTCCACGCTTTCGACGCGTCCTCCTGGGGTTGCGGGGCGATGAGCAAAGTTATCGACGACAACGACGTTAAGATGTTGGGGTCGTACAGCGACCGATGGAGGTTTGCAGAACAAGATGAACATGACCATTTTCACGATCCTCGGGGAGATCTATGTCGGGGTGATGGGGGTGAGGGATTCGATCGGGTTTCACCTGTTCCTGAATGTGTCTGGGGTGGTCGTTGGTGTAGAGTGGCCTCGTTCAGGTGGGCCTCGGGAGATCACCGATCGTTCTGATACCTGGACTCTGAATCATCTGGCCAGGACCTCAGCTGCCCATGGGAAACGTCACCTGGTCTTCGGAGATGCCATGGCCGTAATCCTGTCTCGGACCAAGGGACGCGGGGGGCTCGTTTGGCCTCTGTCGCGCCCTTCGACGCTCGGCCGCGCCGGTGCCGGGCGCGAGCCTGCATCCCGCGCGGCGCTGGGTGCCCTCCGAGAGGGGCGCCGCTGACACGGCCTCGCGAGGAGGCCGCCTCTGTCTGCGCGCTTCCGCCTGGGAGCCGGGGGCTGCTGCAGGCGCGCAGCGCGCTGGCGCGGGGCGCCGGGGCGCGTCGGGTGGGGGCCGATTCCCGCTCGGACAGCCGCCCGACCTCCTGGCAGAGGGCGTCCTCCGGGGGGGCCGTGGCGACGACGATGGAGGTGAGCTTGCCGACGTGCTGCAGATCCACGGACGCCTTCCCCGGGAGCGGGTTGCGAAGGCCGCGGCCCTAGCGCGAGCCCCGCCCGATCCGCGAGGTCGGCGTGAGCCGCGAGGCTCGCGCGGCGGAGAGGCGCGCTGCCATCCGCCCCCAGCGGCTCGCCCCGGGGCGGCTCGGGCGGGCCGTTCGCTGCTGGAGCGCCGATCTGTGTCAGAGCGGCAGGAGTCGGAGTACTGCGACCAGCGGTGGCGGAGATGCTCAACCAGATGTACTACGACGGTCGGAGGTCCAACGCGGCGTCGAAGATGGCGGCTGCGATCGCGCATCGCCGCGCGGTTGGTCTTGGGCGTGCCAACCTGGCCCGGGCGCAGGTGGCCCGCCGGGGCTTTCCGAAGCTGGACCCGCCACGGGCGCGCCTGCCGCCGCCGTGGGCTGCTGCCTGCTTGACGGCGAAGCGCCTCGTGGACGTGGGGGGCTGGCACATGGGCGCCGCCGTCGTCTTTGCCTTTGATTTATTATTTGAGGCCGTGCGAGGCGCCGAGGATGAGGGATTGCGATCCGGCGTCGCCAGTTGGCGGCCGTCGTCGCTCAGCCTTGAAGCGGAGTGTGATCCTTTACCCACGGGAGCGACTGATCACCTCGAAGACAGGCGCCAGGGACGAGAGCATCGTCATGGACAACGCCGAGGTCTTCCTTTTCGTCGAGGCGCTGGTGAGGCGGCTCCGCGGGCGCGGCGGCAAGTCGCTGGCGTTCCCGTTCAGCCACCGCGAGTGCGTGACGAGCTTCGAGAGCGCTGCCAAGGCCGTGGGCCTTCAGGAAAAGTCATCGCTGGTGCTGTACATGCTGAGGCACGGCGGGGCCTCGCACGACGCGCTCGTCGGAGCGCCAGACCTGCGCGGCATCCAGGACCGCGGGCGGTGGCTCAACGAGACGTCGGTGGTGAGGTGCAAGAAGGGCGGCAGAGTGGACCAGCTGCTGCACGGGCTGCCGCCGGCGGCGCGCCGCGTCGCCGAAGGCGCCGAGCGGTCGACTTCCGCGCGGCCCCTGCCGAGCTGATGCGACGCTGGATGGCAGGCCTCCTGAGAGGCCGCGGCTTCGCGGTGGAGCCGTTCTCCGGCACGGGCCGCCTCGGCGCAGCTTGGAGGCCAGGGGCGAGGCTGAGACAGATCCCGATCTTTGAGCTTGATCTGAGGTATGGTAGTGAGCACGACCTGTCCAAGAGAATTGTGCAACAGTTTTTGAGATCCCGCCTTGAGATCGGCTCGCTCCGAGCCCCGTTGATCGGTTTACCTTGCAATAGTTCCAGCGCGGCTCGTAACAGGTCCAACATGCCCGCGACCCTGAGAAGTTCCGCGTTTCCTTTTGGGCTCCCTGGTCTTCAGCCTTGGGATTTGAAAGCCGTGAGAATGGGTAATGCCCTTGCCAGTTGTTGCGGGGGCCTACTTCGGCAGGCTTCGACGTTCGGAGTCCCGGCCGTGGTCGAGAACCCTGGACAGAACTGGGTGTGGCTACACCCTGCGTTTCGCCCCCCGCCTCCGCCGTCGCCGTCGACCTCCTCTGCTCCTGTCCTCGGTCGTGCTTTTTACACTGATTTTTGCGGTGAAGGTTCGCCCTGGCGGAAACGCACCAACTTCCGAAGTGTGAATGTTGACCTCGGCCCCGCGACCAAACGATGCTCTTGGCGTGGCGTGTGCATTTTCTCTGGTATTCCCCACATGCAACTAAAAAACTAGAACCCTGCAGGAATCTTCTATACCAAGCCTGCCGAGGCCTACCCTCGGAAGCTGTGCCGAAGGCTTGTGGAATGTTTCGAGCGAGCGTGCCTCGACCAGCATCGCCGTAATATGCGCTCCTATAGCCAGTAGTCTGGCTTTGGTCCTGTGGACTTCCTCTCGGGCCCTGGGGTCGCAGTCCTCGTGTTTGTTTGTGTGGTTCGGCCGCAAATGTCGGCCAAGGACTGGATGTGCCGTCGGCTGGGATGTGGATCCGTGTGTGTGTGTGTGTTTGTGTGTGTGTGTGTGTCTTCCGCGTGGGCTTCAAATTCGTTGTTGGATCCTCGGGGTGCCCCGAAAGTTGTAGAGAACCCGAGCAACCTACACATAGACATCCGTGGCCTTCGGCAGCGATGCACCGAAGAAGATGAACGGATCTTCAGATGCACATCTTTGTAGCAGTCTGCGCAGGAGTGGGCCCTCCGTCACCAGCCTGGCTTAAGTTCCCTGCTCAGCTTCCCTCCCCCCCCGCTTTAACCAGCGGGATCCGCGTGTGTGTCGCGTGGGTTTCAAACTCGTTTTTGGATCTTCGGGGTGCCCCGAATGTTGTAGAGAACGCGAGTTACCTACAAATCAGTATCCGCGGCCCTCGGCAACGATGCAGCGACGAAGATCCTCCTCCTCCTCCTCCTCCTCCTCCTCCTCCTCCTCCTCCTCCTCCTCATCCTCCTCCTCCTCTTCCTCTTCCTCTTCCTCCTCCTCCTCCTCCTCCTCTTCCTCTTCCTCCTCATCCTCCGCCTCCTCCCCGAAGTGGGAAGATCGGCAGAGGCATCCCTTGTTGGAGGTCCGCGCGGGTCCCTTGGGCCCCTGGCTCCGGGTCTTCCGTGCCCTGGTTGATTCCCAGATCCCCTTTCGGGTCCCGAAAAAATCACGGCTGGAGGTTTTCTGCTATTTTGGGTCTCTGGGGGCCCTCACCGGGCTTCGGGGCCGCCGCAGAACGATTCCGGATGAAAAACCGGCCCAGGGGAATGGATCGAGACCTCCAGAGGCGACGTTGTGAAACAATCCTGACGTCGGGGGTCCGGGAAAAGGGGTTCGAGCAGATGGGGTGATGGTGATGGTTGTGGTGATGCAGAACCGGGTGATGGTGATGGTGACGGGGTGATGGGGTGATGATCATCCCGATACTGGTCAACTGGGGGGCGCTGAAACAACCATTTCGGATCGTCTTGCAGCGTGGTGGGGGCAGAACTCTAGGCCTCCCAGACGGGGTCCGAGCAGATGTGGTCGGAGGATCGCGCCGCATCGCCGATGCATCGACGATGCGGCTCGATGTGGATCCAGAATTTCTCCAGGCTGGTGGCAACGATGCATCGCCGACGCCACCAATGCATCGCCGATGCATCGCCGATGCATTGGCGATGAGGCGCGATCCTCCGACCCCATCAACTCGGACCCCATCCAGGAGTCCAGGAGGCCTATAGTTCGGCGACTACAAAGGGTGTGGTTACGCCTGGGTGTGGTGTGTGATCTGCGTCGTTGGGGCCTGGGGGGCGCCACGTTGCCCTCGTCGGGTCTCCTCGGCGCGAGGCGGAGGATTGTGTCGAGGTCCTCGCTCGCCCCGCAGGGTGCGCGTTGCGAACCACACCCTTCGCAAATCACACCCGTCGGAGTCGCCGATCAGTACGCGTAAGCTGCCCTGGACAAGTACGGTCTGGAACTTGTGCTCAGCGTTCGGCTCCGCAGGTTCTGGCACCACGCGTCGGCACGACACGCTATCCACGCCTCCATTCCCCCTGGCATCGCTCGGACGTGTGCATTTTTTCTCGGCGAGAATCATTGAGGACGATCCTGGACCATCGAGCAAAAAAGACACGCACGAAACCGAAAAATGCACGGGAAATGGACGTCCGAGCGATGGCGAGTCCCAAGCGTCAACGTCCCGAGCCTGTCCCAGTCTCCCGCCCCACAGAGCGGAGCGACACGCTGTGCGGTCGCAATACATAACGTGTTGCCAGGCCGCCGCCGCGACACGACACGCTGAGCAGCAGTTCCCGACTGCAGTGCAACTGTTTCACATTTCTGTTCGATGTGTGTTCCTCGTGGTTTCGTGGTTCTCGGCCTCTGGGGGCCGTTTTCGGACCCCAAGGCCATCAAAAACTAACCTGGGATGAACAACTACATTAGATGCCTCGATACGTCGATGTTGGGACGCAACGCGTACCGAGATCAAAACGTCGGTGTCAATACGCTGCGAGTTGGCTCAACGTTTTTGCGAACGCATCGCGTCAGACCTACGTTTTCAGTCAACGTGTTGAGCTTCGTATCGATACGCTACGTGTTGCGTGTTGCGTATCGGGGGAGCTAAGACAACTGGCAACCCTAGGGAACTCCCCTGGGCGGCTTTCCAACATGACCTGAAACAGTTGCATTGCTTCTCCATGGGGTGTGTCAAGTCAGCCCGCGTAGTAAGGATAAGCGACTTTCCGAGGCCACCCCTGCATCCTTGCCTCTTCGGCGCATCCTTAGCGGCTTTTGCTGGCCAGTCTCGCCCGAAAAACGTTAACATGGCCCTCCAGGGTACTTGCATCCCTACCGCGCACCCTTGCTTAGCGGGTTGACTGTATACCAATCCCAGGGAAGTCCCCTGGACGACTCTCCAACTCGACCCGCCAGAGTTGCACTGCTTTTCCATGGGGCGTCTACGAGCGCCCCTCCGCTAGAGTGGCCTCTTCTTGGTGCGGGCCCACGGGGTCCCGCCAGCACCGGCTGGCACGCCTGGACTGCTCGCATTGGGCCTCCCCCGTGGCCCCCTGAGGCTCCAGGCCTGCCAGGTGGGGTCCGCGTAGGGTCGGGGAAAGTAACTCGAGTACGCCAGAACTTTGGTCTGCTGACACTCTTTGACGAGCGCGCTTTTTGGATTGTGACTGTCCGGTTTTTGGTGGGATGGTTGCAGCGGGAGCTCGCGGCAAATTCCAGATTGTGTCTCGTCATTTTCATGATGGCCCCGTCAGGCTAACCCGAGTCCCCCGAACCCGAGTCTTACGTCCCCCCGATAAATGGGGTCGGGAGATCGCGCCGCATCGCCGATGCATCGGCGATGCGGCTCGATGCGAAGCCCAATCCTCTCCACGCCGACGTCGCCGATGCATCGCCGACGTCGCCGATGCAGAGTGATCCTCCAACCCCATCTCGCTGCTCGGACCCGATTTGAGCAACCGAAGACAGCGAGCCCAACTGCGCCGACATTGCCGCGTAAGCTGCCCGCGCAAGGCCGCGCACGAGCGCCCTCTTCTCCACGCGGTGTGCCACGCTGGCGGCCCGCGGCAGCCGCGGCGCAAGGTCGCTACGTCATGTCGCGGAAGACCTTGGTTCTCGCCTTCGTCGTCGTCGTCGCTCGCTTATCGGAACAACTTGGAGCAGGGAGGCCTCCACGAAGGCCGCGCACCGGAGGCCACTCTGGCCCATGGGGGTCGCCCCCGGGCCGCAGCCGACCCATCGTGGGTTGCTACAAGTGCCCCTGGCCCAAGGTGCCCCTCGTTCTCCTCTTCCTCTTCCTCCTCCATTCCTTGTCCTTATGAATATCTTCTCCGTGTCGCACCCCGAGGCCAGTTTTTAGGGCGGGCCGGGCGTTTCGCCTGAGACTTCCTCAGCACCTATTATTCTGAAGCTTCAAAATTGGCAACCGTTTCACAGATGGAGGGCGGGCCGTTTTCCAAGTGCGGCTCTCGCCTTAACGCCGCGTGCACTCGTTCTACAAATTTGTAAGAGCTTCACGGATTGAGGGCGGGTGGTTTGCAAAAAGTGATTCTCGCTTTAGCGCCGCGCACATTCATTGTACACATGTGGAAGAGTTTCACGGATTGAGGGCGAGTCGTTTTCAAAATGTGGTTCTCGCCTAAGCCGCGCACATTCGTTGTAAGAATTTGCAGGAGTTTCACGGATTGAGGGCGAGTGGTTTTCAGAATGTGGTTCTCACCTTAGCGCCGTGCACATTCGTTTTAAGAATTTGCAAGAGTTTCACGGTCTCTCATGATCAACGTACCAAAACTCGTGAGTTGGAAGGGTTCAGAATTTCGCGGGCGCAACGGCGCAACAGGTACGTTGATTTGCGGTGTTGAAGTCCTAGGAATGGCGTTCTGGCACGATTCAGGATTGCCAAGACGCAACAGTCAGGTTGATCCGTGGCGTTGGAATTCCCGAGAACAATGTTTATGCATTCTTCAGGGTCTTCAAACGGTTGTCTTCCAACGAGGCAGTTCCCTCAATGGAAGCGAACTGTTATAGGGGACCATGGGGGGAGCTTGGAGGAAGGGTTTGTTCCAACATCGTGAATGACTCTTGGGTTTACACTGGTCCTCCTCCTCCTCCTTCTTTCTTTTCCTCCTCCTCAATCTCCTCCTGCTCCTCCTGCTCCTCCTCCTCCTCCTCCTCCTCCTCCTTCCCCGTTCCTCCAGCCTTTTCCAGCTTTCCGCCCAGTTTGGGAGCCCCCTAGGGCCCTCTGGGCCTCGTGGGGGCTGCTCTGGAGACCGCGGGGGCCTCCCTGGCAATGCTCGGGGCACCTTGGGCCAGGGGGCAGCAGCTAAGGGATGTCGAAGTTCACAGGCGCCAGGGCACGGGTGGCGGCGCCAGGCACCCGAATCCCTAGCAGCCAAGGGCATCCAACTTCGAAGGCGCTGCCCCAAGCCACACTAGCAGCTCATAGCAGCTAGCCACACCCGAGCCGAGGCGCTGCAGTCCGGGCGGCCGCTGGAGCCCCTGCTCGGCTCCCTCGCGGCCGGCGGCCAGCCGCAGCGCCCCGAGCAGCTGTTCGCGAAGGCCTCGCTCGGTGGCAGATCGCGGGAGCCTGGTTCGGGCCGGACGGAAGGGGGGAATTGGGAAAGGGGGGGTTACGAAAGTTCCTGCATGCAGCTAGTTTCGGCCTCACCGAGGGGCCCATTCCTCGATACATAGCCGCCTCCGGCGCCGGGAGGCGCCGGGAAAATCAGCTACGCGAGCTGATTCTCAAGCCCCCCTTTTGCTATCCCCCCCTTTCGCCCGACCCGACTGGTGAACCCTGCTGATTCCGTCTGTGGCGTGGGATAGCGTCGATGAAGGTCTGGCGTCGGTGAGATGGCGCCGATGTGGCGTCGGCCAGCGTCGCGATGAGCGTCGATTCAGCGTCGATTGGCGTCGATTCAACGTCGATTCGCGTCGATCCGCAAGGGCCGACACGACGGTTGGGAGGCTCCCATGGGTTGCCACCGAGCCTCGGGGGCAGCGTCAGGGGGGAAGGACTGGCCCAGGGCTTGGCATCGCTCGGACGTCTGGCCCAGGCCTCGGCATCGCTCGGACGTGAGCGTTTTCATTCTCTGCGAGGGCCTTCGAGGCGCAGCCTGGAGCCTCGGGCACGAGACACGCACGAGACAGAGAGGTGCACAGGGAATGGACGTCCGAGCGATGGCCAGAGGGGCGGGAAGCATCGATTTGGAATCGGCGACACGTCGCCGCTAGGTGGACACGCCCGGTGGGGGGGGCATTGGGATGTAACTCCTGGGAGGTTCAGCTCAGCATCGACGCATCGGCTTCGAGCGCCGGCCTCACCCGGCAGAGTCCCGCTTGCTTCCGCCGCTGAATCCGGCTTGGTCTGGCTCAGTACAGCCTAATCTTGCGATCAATATGAGCTAGTCTGGCTCAGTGCCCCCAACATCGGGCTTGATGGCTCCCACTCGTTCTTTCGAAGATCTCCCAGAGGTTGCCTCCTAAGAGGGGAGCGTCGACCTGGAATCGGCGACACCTAGCCGATAGACGGGGCGGCCCCAGAAGGATCTCGAGGTCGAGGATCGAAGGCGCTGCCACGTCGTCCTTGGCGGAAGGCGGCGGAAGGGCGGCGGGAGCCGGCCGAGGTAAAACACGGCTCAGGAGGGAAAGAAACACACAGACACAATTTATCGTCGACTCCCAGGAAAATATGGGAAGTGGGGGGGAAGACACAAACCCAGAAAATATGTGAAAATATTGGGAATCCTGTTATTTGTGTGCATTTATTTGTGTGTCCCAGGGCCCCTTCAAGGGCTACGTCCGGCGGAAGGACGGCGGCAGCCGGCGGAGGCAAAAGTGCACGCCCCCAGGAGCCACGCAGTGGCCAAGCGTCTTGGCGTGCCTATAGGCCTACCAAGCAATGTTCTGAGAACCTTTTGTGGCTTCCACGAAATATTATCAGAACACGTTTGGCTGGGATTGTGCTGTTTTCACACATCGGGTTTATACTCTATGCCACGTGTTTTTGTTATTAGAACGTTCTGGGGTTTTGAGAACATTCCGTGGTAGGCCTATAGGAATGCTGGGACGGCCGGTCTCTGCCCACAAGAGATGACAATATTTTTGGGTTCATGGTCTCTGGAACGCGCCAGATCGGCGATAAGCCATCGATCCTGTGAGTAGAACCCGTATAATACCTTCATATATACTCCTTATCCTCACCTCTCCTGCGCCTGGCCGTTTGGGCTCAGGTATTGGAATAGATCGATCAGACCTTTGATCGTGCAGGAGGAAAAGATATCACTCTTTCCCTCCTTTCCTCTACCAACGGATCAGGGGTTATGTACCTTTGTACTCTAACCCCATACACAGGTTATCAGCCCTTTAAAGCTCACAGTTCATCGAAACCCGCGTCGCGATCTCGCACGCGGCCTCGATGGAACCCAAGCGGCGCATGCGCCGTAAGGGGTCCGTCGGGGCCTCGCGTCCGAGCTCTCCGACGGCGCGACGGCTCGGTGATGAGTTGGAGAGCCTTCGCGTGGACCGTGTAGGTGTCCCAGATACCCCCCCCCCAGCTCAGACGGACCCGAAGCGCGGCTAGCTGCTGAACTTCACCGCCACGCCGCCCGCGGGGGGACAGGAGAAGGAGTAGGAGCAGGCAGTAGAGAATTTCACACGCCTGCCTTCGATCCTCCATCTCCTCTTCCGTCGGGGGCAATCCCAACTGCGTCGGGCGCCAGCCCCACTGGTCCTGATACTCCAGGGCGCTTTCGCGCTAACCGCCGATGGAACACAGGTACTGGCATGACCAGCCCTGCGACCGTTCCTGTAGCGGAGCACGTTGCCACCTTCGAGGAACTCAGTAGACCAGTGACGGCACAGCCGCAGATGCAGTATCCCCAGGTATCATCTCACCAGACACCACACGCACACGGCCCTAGCCGCAGCTCGTCCTTGCGTAACCGTCGTGAGGCCACAGGCCCATATGACGAGAAAAGGTCGAGCCCGCGTGCTGCCTCACAGAAGCCATGCACTCCTCGCGAGAGGATGCAGAGGGAAGCTGACGCCCCCCACCTCTCCCTCTCAGACGACCTGCCGGCGGCAACGTCCGCTGCAGGCGAAATAGCTGAGCTCAGAGACCAGGTTGAAACCTTCGTGTCCAGCCAGTACTCTGGACTGATGCAGAGCGTTCAGACGAACGCTGCCGATGCTGCTGCTCTACGTCAAGATTTCGACGGCGCCCTAGCGATCATAGATTCCAGGATCGCTGAAGATCGCCGCATCTTAGGTGAGCTGCAGTACCAGGTTGACCGTGAGATGTCACACTCAGGTGAACGATCAGCGACGGTCGAGCACCTGCGCAACTACCTTGCGCAGATGGAGCAACAGCTTGTGATCATCCGTGACACAGGCGTTTCAGCAGTCAGGATCCTCCATGACGAGATCCACGACCAGCTCCGCAACCGACCGTCACCAGCCGAGGCCACCGACCTTGGCGATGTCCAGTCTCAGATCAACGATCTTCGATCCCATATGGACCACACTACAGCGACGCTTCGTACCGAAGCGCACACCAACTCGTCGAACCTGATCGGCACGTTGCAAAACACTGAGAGAGTTATCGCTCAAAGGCTTGATGCGACCAGCGCTGTCGTGCAGCCACTCACTAACGGAATCTCTGAAATCGAGCAGCGTTCCCCTGGTGTACAGGACGCCCCGGCAGAGTTGCGTGTCGGACGAGCCCAGACTGGCCAGCTGGATTCTCCCCCCACGGTTTACGATTTCGCCCGCCTCACTGACAGGTTGCAGGAGGTTGAAAAGGCGGCGGACCACGCGAAGTCTGAGCTCTCCCAGGTCATTCGTGAAAGAGATGCTGAAAAGGCACGTGCCGAGGAGTGTCTCGCACGTCTGGACAGTGAGCTGGAGGCGCACAACGCCCGTCTCCGAGCCTACGAGCAACGACTTGATCGGTATTCTCAACGCTCTCGGGATACTGACGAGTACACACGCCAGAAAGTGGACCAGATACACGAAGATATGACGAGCTTGACAAATCGGCTGACTGACCACACCAACGACACCACACTTCACCTTCAGCCTGCAACCGACCTGCCCAGGCCGACGGCAGCGTCCGCTGAAGCACCACACGCTTCTGCAGGACAACAACGGCGTACGTCACCAGGAGCAGCCCCCGCGGCAGCTTCGGCGCAGACACGCCACGTGTCTCCCGTGCGCACAGAACCAACTACCGACGGTGTACCGATACCCTCACAACAATTGTCTGAGGCTTCGGTCAATACTACTACTCCGATCAAGGGTCAGACACCGTCCGAGCCCCTGTCTTGCCTAAGATCACACAGCTGCTTGAGTGGCAGCAAAAGGTACGGAAGAATTTTGGGGCCGCTTCAGGGCGACCATCCACAGCATATGCCTTCCTACGCGTGGCTGAACAGCCCGAATGTACCTTCGAAGATTTACAAGACAGCGGAGACTTCGAGAGCATCGATTGCAAACTCGCTACCGCTCTCAGCGACATCTTATCTTCCGACTTGCGCTACCAGATCAGGTTCATCGAAACCAGAGAGCACAAAGCAGGACGCATGCTCAAAGGACGCCAGATCTACTGGCACATCCTACAGTCCTACAAAGTGACAGAGGTTGATGACGACCTGCATGATTTTGAGCGCCTCAAAGAACTGAGGATGAGAGATGAAGATTTGCAGCGTTTCATTACGGACTGGGACGCTTTACTGTTGGATTGCCGAGAGGCACCCGACCCAAAGATCTTGGAATCTCTGCTTCGCACGCAGATTCGCCGACATGCCTGGATGAAACAGGATATGTACGAATACCAGCGCATGATGATCAGCGACAGGAATCGTACCTATGATTGGCTCCGACAGCGCGTTCTAGACGTACTGGAGCTCAAACAACTGGAGACGAATCAAAACAAGTTACGGTACGAGCATGAGACTCGTTCTCAAGTACATATCTGCGCTGCCTGGAAGAATGGCAACTGTCGCAATGGTGAGCGTTGCAAGGCTTTACATACAGTTTTTTTCAGGGATTGGAAGAGCAGCAGATCTTCCAGAGCATCGACCGCTGGCGGCAACTCTCACCGCAGCGTCTCAGCCCCTGCGAACCCCAAGAAGCCAGCATCGAAGCCATTTTGCTTCGAGTTCGCCAAGCGCAGCACCTGCGCCCGAGGCGACAAGTGCAACTTCCCAAACATGGCGCAGCGCAGGGACTTCGCACAGAACAAGTGCCACAAGGGTTACAAATGCAAATGCGCTCACCTGGCACCTGGTACGAAGACACCTGAGCGAAGCCCCAGTCGCCCACGGACCCCCAGTCAGGGCAGTCGCGGCCGACCGCCGCCCCGCGGATCGGGGAGCCAACGCTCTCCACAACGCGGGGGGGTCCGCAGCGCGGGGGGCTCATGCAATAGACGTGACGACCGGCGCCAATACGACCGCTCTCGATCATCCTCCAGGAGGTCTCCCGACTCTCGCAGCCAGTCGAGAAGTCGCTGCGATAGATCATCGCGATCCTCCTCCCGAGGACGAGACGGGCGTGGCGGGGGACGTGGCAGCCCGCGTGGCCGCCGCAGATCGCACGGCAGCGACAGAGGACGTGACCGACGTTCCACGAGCCGCGGTTATTCCCGTGGTTCTCCCAAGTTCAGGGCGCGATCTCCCGCTACCTATCGCCGCCCGCGCCACTCCGACCGCAGTTGCGTCATGCGCGACAAGACTCTCATGGCCGCCCACGAGGCCAAGACAGCATCTACCAAACCACGGCGTCGGATACGTTTCGACACACATACCGTGGAATACTACCCGTACATCGTTTCTGGCAAGTCCACTCTGGACAAGTGGATGGAGACGCCAAACGAGGGCGATATCGTCAAAGTACCAGATCCGCTGCCACAATGGTGGTGGAAACAGAGTGCAGACGCCCTACAACGTTGTCAACGGGAAGCAAAGTTACGGCATCAGGATCTATATGACAACCGACGCGACAAGGGGTCGGTGGAGACACCGACTGCGATCCCAGATTCCGACGACTCTACCACAGAGTCCTCCGAGACACACCAGAAGAAGACAATGACTCCGCAAGTCGACCCTCCACGCTCGACCGCTGCATTGACACGCTCCTGGGTTCTCGACAGTGGATCTGCGCACCATATTCATGATAAAAACGAGCTGACGCAGACCGAATCTGATCGCAGTTCTATTCGCGAGGAGCATATTCTGGAAACTGCCAATGGTGATCGTACTGTCAACGAGCACTATGACATACAGCTACCTGAAGTGGGCTTGAAGAGTTCAGCCCTCGCCTTGCCAGATTGCCCATCGCTATTATCAGTTGGACAATTGATTGAAATTGATGGCTTTCGGCAGCTTTGGGATCCAGAGCTGGGCTACATGCTTCAGGACCCGGGGGGCCAATGGTATAGGGCTCCCGTCAATAACAGAGTTCCAGAATTACGCCTCGACGATCTGGCGACGATGCCACCGCCACGATTGCGCACTTCGTCAGCACCCCGACGTCGTCAGCGCAAGCGTTCATCTGCACGCTGCAACGACAGATGCAGGTGTTGCAAGACTACAGAGCAGTCACCACCTGCAGATGAGCTGCGGCCCTACATAGGGACTTGTCCCAAGAGACCACATGTCGGTGAGGGAGGAGGCGCACGGACCGCCACGGTCGAATAACCTCACGACACAAATAATGCCGAGTCCAGCGTGGATGCACACAGCGACTCGCCTACGTCTCAGAAACAGCGTTCCCCTCCCACATGCGGGGGGCCCGCAGGTGCACTTCAAGCAGATACCGACATCACGTCGCCCTCCCTGGAGGATCTGCAGATGCAGACGCTCATCAAAGTGCACCATGATAGTGATCGTGTTCTTCCAAACAGACAGAAGAAACCAATTGACCCTATGCATTACATGACCCACAGCCCAAAACATCCCGACTGTGAGATCTGCTCTCGCGCCATGGCGCAGAACGCCCCGCGCAGACGACAGCGCAAACCACATCCACCGGCAGCCCCCACCGACGAGGACACAGCCTACGAGGCTTTCGTTCCAAAGAAGTTCGGGGGGGGCCTGGCTGCCGACCATGTTGTTTTGGCCAAAGACGATGCCGCCGACAAGCACGGTGACAAGTGCGCACTTGTCGTACTGGACAAATACACTGGCATCTTCATGGCGCACCCAGCATTGCATAAAGACGCAGCTACTACAAAGGCATCCGTCCAGCAGTTCAGCGCCGCAAACGATGAGGTGAAGCACATATGTACAGATAATTCTGGAGAGCTGCAGAAGGCATGCCGCCAACTGGGATGTAGACATGACACTAGTACACCCCATCGTCCACAGACAAATGGATTGATCGAGCGCGCTGTCAAGATCGTCATCCTCGGTGCGAGAGCTGTGTTGCACATGTCTGGTCTGGGACACGAATGGTGGAAAGAGGCCATGCAAGCCTTTTGCCGTGGAAATAACTTTGCGCATCCATCCACGGGCGTTGCCGCTCTTAGCGATGAGCATACTGAAAAGACAGCTCATGAAATACGTTTTGGTGAAAGTTTGCCCAGGCACTGCATTCTACGTGGTGCTCGGCTCTTTTGGAAATGCCTCAATCCCGAGATCAACAACGAGACTGCAAAGTTCAAAGAGAATACTCGGGAAGGGTTATTCATGGGTTACCATTTACACTCAGGTGGGCGTTGGTCTGGTGATTATCTCGTCCTGGACACGGCTACGTACGCCAAGCACCCAGACGGCGACCTGTGTCACGTACACAGAGTCAAAGATATTATTATCCACGACGGCAAAGAAGGATATTGAGTACGCCGAAGACGTCAAACACGCTCGCGAGACTCGTGAACGAGCTGCACTTCGAGCGTGGACCCGACAGGACAAACAAGCCAAACATTTCCGTACTACTACAGCTGGTGGACCCACATGGAATACCGTGGAACGACGGATTACTTACGATACGGACAGCGGCGCTGTCATTCGTGACGAGGACGTCAAGGGCATGACCAACAAAGAAATTCTGTATGCCAAATTACCTGGTGGACCACGTGGCATCTCCACAGTATTATACTACCGCCAACCCTCACCACAGCCTGCTGGAGTCGCACGTGCTCTGGTACTTGTTGACAGTGAGGGGAACGACTTCGGGGCCGTGAACCCGCTCACACGCAAGTTCACCCCGTCGGTAGCAGTGCCCACTATGCCACGTGGACCAACATACACACCGGCACACAGAGATTATGTTCCTGACTCACCATGGGCACGTCCAGCCCTCGTTACCAGAAATTTGAACAAGCGAGAGGTTGCCGCAGAGCCACGCGCACAGGAGGCCCTACGCAAAGAATACGAGCGCCTTGAAAAGAAGCAAACATGGATGTTAGAGACTGTTGCTGAAAACGGTAATATTGAATCACAGGCGACTCGTACAGGGAAGAAGGTTCACTTCTTCAACATATTGGAGCTGTTTTCAGTCAAACACGAAGAACTTCCTCCTGAACTACGTAAGTTCAAGGGCCGAGTGGTGGTTCAGGGCAACACTGGCAAAGACGAAACTGGCTTGGCCGCCACTTCGCCGACGCCGCATCCAGTGCGTCGCATATTGAGGCTTCCAAGCTCTGCGACGCTACCGCGCCATTGCCAAATTATGGAGGCGAGCAGAGCGATGCACCTGGCGCATACACGCATGCCTTGCTATATGGAGATGGACGAATCGACCCAGTCGATACATGGATTGCTATACCTAAGTGGCGCCAACCTGCATCCTGGTCTAAATACAGGAATCCCGTGTGCCGACTACGATTGGCACTATACGGACACCCTCTCGCAGGCGTGTTTTGGGAACGCAAGTGTCGCACGTGTCTGGAAAGTGTTGGATTTGAGCCTATCCCAGGTTGGGAATGTGCGTGGAGACACAACAAACTGGGATTGATACTTTCCGTACACGTGGACGACTTCAAATTAGCAGGACCAGCCATCAACCTTCAAGCCGGCTGGGATCGTATCCGCAAAAGCGGCATTGATTTGGATCCGCCTACTCCATACTCTCAATACCTTGGCTGTGAACAACAGGTATACGACGTACCCCAGAACGTCTTCGACAAAAGAATGTCTACCATTCGACCTATGTTGCCTGCCCACAGTGATAAATAATATCATACAGCTAAACAAGTTCGTGGAATACGACATGACATGCTTGGTTTCACTGATCAATGTATTGAGCGCTACCTGGAGTGCGCCTCCAAGCGTACCCATGGGCCAGGGTCACGTCGCAAACGGTCTGACTCACCGAGGGCTTCGCGATCCACACCGCCTAGCTCCTCCGGGTCGGTCGTAAGACCCACTAGCGCGCTCAACGCACGGTCGCGATCACCCAGCCCAGCTGGGTCGGTCGATAGACCTTCCACTGCGACACAATCAACGACAGTCACATACGATGACATACCCGACGCGGAGACTCCTGGCATCGAGAACACCTCATTTACCGAGTCCGATTACTCCGACGAGGGTATCCTCGGCCAGGACGCGGCGAGCGTACTGATGAAGATTCTCTACCTGGCACGTTGTTGTCGTTTCGATCTGAGAGATTACCAAATGGAATACCACGTGCGATAAACGCCTTCACCGGCTGATATGCTACATCAAAACGACGCGTACCCATTGTCTACGTACATGGATTGGCGATGCTTCAGATAAGCTATCCATCATGCTCTTCACTGACGCCTCGTTGGCCGATTGCATTACCTCCTCCAAGTCCACCACTGGCGTGTTCGCGGCGCTGGTTGGACCCAACACGTTCTTCCCCGACAACGCCGTGTGCAAGAAACAAACGGTCGTATCGCACTCATCCACAGAGTCCGAGATCGTTGCCCTTGACTCGCCGCTACGACTGGAAGGATTACCACTATTTTCATTATGGGAGGCCGTGGTGGAGGTTGCCAACACCTGCAAAGAGAAGACTACATGTCTGGGCTGCCTGGGACGCGCCGCTACGGCGATATGTCCGACACTGGCCGCCAAAAAGAAGAGGCGTAATCCATCGCCTCGCAAGGCATCCCCTACACGGGGATCCTCTCCTAGCCGTAGGCAACTACCGCTGAGGACGGAGCTACCTGCGCCTCCAAAGAGGCGCACGATATCCCATGAGGGCACCGTGCTACACGTGGACCCAGAGCCTGCTCAGGAGAGCAGCTCTTCCAAAATACGTCTCATCGCCCTAGAGGACAACCAGGCCGTGATCGAGATTGCCCAAAAGGGACGTACACCAGCATTTCGTCACCTTCATCGTACTCATCGTATTAACTTGGATTGGATATGTGAGACATGCCAATTTGAACATATTGAGCTCAAGTATGTAGGTACAAAAGAACAAATCGCAGATATGATGACTAAACATTTTGAGCCAAAGAAAGCAGACCTCTGGAGGGATCTATTGGAACACTCGCTCATCTTCCCCGTTACCCCTTTGCAGTGTGCCCCAAAGAATCCATGGGGACCACTACGAGGGCCTCAGAGGCCCGATGGTTTACCTCATGTCGCAGATCGTCCAAAATTGGATGGATGTCCAGAAACATGTAAGAGATTACTTACCGACAAAAAATGGGGCGACACAGGGACATAATGCGGATTCATGTGTGTTGGACAGGCCAATCACGAGGGATTATGTGCATGTATGTACCATATCGGCGTTCCTGCGGCGGCTACCGATTCGCGAACACCCCGAGCGAGGGCTCGCTCACCGCATGGTAGACACCCTCGTCATCCTTCACCGCCATCGCATGGTACAGAGAGGTCTAGGACACTTATTATACGATCGCGCCGCAACTGTTTTACCACTCGAGCGACGAAGCTTACCAGCATCTTGCTCGCTGTGCGCGAGACTCAATCACGATAGATCGGTTCTAACCCCGATCCCCCCATTCCCGAGATGAACCGGGCGTCGCCGCTCCACCTCAACGGCTGGGCCATCGCCTGCGACGCCAACCACGACCCGAACGCCGCGGACGACGACCTCGTGGGCTTCACGTTCCACGCTCAGACGGGTCGCCCTCGCGATCCCGAGGATGGCTTCACCTACGTACATCATCTGCGCTTCGAGCATAGTGCAGAGTATGATCTACGAGCGCCCGACGAGTCCGCAGTTGTCGAGGTTACCCGCTCCGCGCCCATCGACGTGACGGGTTGTATCGGCAAAGCTATGGGTGGAGTCGGCGGCAACGCCCACTATGAATACAGTACCACCACGGCCACACCGTGGATGTCACTCATGAAGGCCACGTGCATGATCTCCAGCCTCTTCACGCGCAACACATCCATCCAGGAAAACATCCGTGGTCTACATGATCACTTGAATGCTACGATTCCTGGTGGATACCGCAAGTGCCCGCCAATGGAACTTGCGACGCTGGTGTTGAAAGCAGAGTGGATGATGATGCACAACGACTGGTCAAAAGTGGGCAGTGCATTTGTTGGGCAATATTCTATGGACAGCGTCCAGGATACAAGTCAGGTGTACAAGGAGGGACTTTGTGCGCCTCCAGATGTGTACAGCCACGGTATATCCACCCCCAGCTACGCTCCGAATCTTGATCGCGCTGCGATCAAACTACCCGTGCGTACACCTGGTGTGGCCAGGACATCAGACACGGCGGGGCACCTCGGCCGCATCGTCGAGGACCATCTCGTCACCGAAATGAGGGCATTCTCCGACATCCACCAGACACGCCGCTTCCGCCGCAAGCTCAGCACGTGGCAGACTACACGCGGAGGGTTTGGAGGAATCGGCTCAAGCCCCCAGACGGTGGCAACGCCATCTGACCACCCTGACGGCTGGAAAACCTTCCCAGAGCATGGCGAGAGCCATTGGCAGCCGTACGAGGAGGGAGCCGTGCTCGCAGGAGAAGCGCCTCCTGTGGAGGACCCTGGTCTTACTCCAGGATCAGCCATAGATCCGCTCGAGCTAGCACAGGCGAAATACAGTGCGTTTTGTGGTGGTCGATTGGTTTCCGCTCTTCTTTCAGACAGCGGACGGCATGGGATCATACAGGAGGACGTAGGACTTCTCCTTCACCATGCCTTCGGCCCGTCAGGGCATGCATGCATATGGACAAATTTATACACGGATTCTACGTGGATCATGCACCACAAGAAAGGTTCCAAATCCGCCCCACACAAGAAGTACCCAGGGTACGGCATCGACGAGCTCAACAGCCCAGCTGCCCTCGCCAGGGCGTCCAATGTTAGCCTTGTACCTCTCTTCATGCCGTGCCTCAACCGTGCAGAATACATGGGCGGCGCCACCCTCGAGCATCTGTCGACATTTACCCGCGACGACATCATGTTTTGGGCATTCTTATTTGGCAATCACAAAGAATGGTTCAAACAGAACGACACGCCGATTGGCTAGGATTGTATTACATTGCCGGAGGCTGGTGGCGACACCCGCTGCGATATGGCACAATTCCGCGAGCAGCCCGCCAAGGCACAGGACAACCGTATCGCAGCTATTCTGGAGTCGCAGTTTGAGTCAACGCTCGAACAGCGAAACATGATCATCATGATCCGCAAGGCCAGAGCCTTGTCACTGATGGATGACAATCATTCAATGACTGAGTGGCGTAAATTGAATGAAATCATATGGGACTATTGGGCCAACGTCTTTCCTGCATACGTGAAACAAAGTCACTACAGCAGGGGTATCAACGCCATGGTGGTCTGGAACGCAAACGACATTGCTTGCGCTAACCATGGTCAGAACTGGTTGGACACCCGTCGCCATCAGGATCGCGCTCCCGCCAATGTGCGCGAGCTCATGAAGATGGAGTGCCAGGACGGCGTCCCGACGCTTATGCCAGTACACGTGAAAGTGGACCTGTCACGCTTCATCGACGCGATGCAATACTTCCGTTGCCCCACCGTCATGGGGCCAGGCAAAGCGGCACAATGGGGCGTACACCCTAACTTCGACCATCACACGGGCGACCTGACCAGGACTATGCAATGTCGTGGTATCACGGTACTTCCCTCAGACCACTGGGTTGACGCGTACGACAGAATCACGCCTACTGCTTGGCATTCAAAGCAGAATAATCACAATCTGGCGATGATGACGACCCAGTTTTGTGATGCAGTATCAATTTCTGTGCATTGATCCAATCATTACCATCACAGCCACATCCATTCAGACCTCCTCTCCTGACAGCAGTCACGGATTCACGGGCTTATACACAGGCCAACGAGATAATGGATGCTCTTCACTTTCGTGAGAAAATGACTAATGAATGGAAAAGGCACTTCAGCCTCACGACGCTGATGATTCAGACCGCAGGGGAGATGGCACATTGTGCATGGATGGCTTCCTGTGCCAGTGGCACGTTGCCGAAATCGATGCCGCTGGCAACAAGCGACCCATATATGCCTATCCCTGGACTCGCAAACGAGCCACCAGCACCGGATCCAACGAACTCCAGTCATGTTGATGATCCATATGGTGAGGCGTACGAAGAGCTGTTCAACCAGCTTCTTCTCCTGATTAACGACTACCCGGGCGCGTGGGCATCTTGGGAGTCAGACGAGAAAAAGGAGCTCTTTTCACCCAAAATAGTGAAGGACATCAAGGATGCACACGCTGTTACTTGGGCTGTCTACGAACAGCTCCTGCTACAGATTAACGACACTGCAGGTGATGACGACACGACGAAATCACGCCTCATTGCCGAGCGCAACATACTGAGCTCTCATCGCGTCGGTCCTCGCATTGACAACTCAGATACCATTACGGCATGCAAAGGTTTCTACACACAGAATGCCTTGGGTCGTATCGCCATGGGGCTCACGGCCGACGCTCCGATCACTGTCTTCGCCGCAGCGCCACCCGACGGCTCCGCGGCAGCTGGGGCACTTCAGCACAATCAGGACAGGCAGCCACTGCCGCCAGGCCCGCTTACGATCGACCCGCTACCTGAGCCATTGCCGCCAGGTCCGATCCCGATCGCCACGCTACCCGAGCCATTGCCACCAGGCCCGCTTCCGATTAGCACGCCTGCTGAACCATTGCCACCAGGCCCGCTCCCGACCGCCGCGTCAGTCCCGCTCCCCGACGAGGACGCTGATGTGGACGCGGAGCTGGAAGCAATTCCTGCTGACGATGCGCCTTCGCCTGGTCAGCAATCGGATACGGTGTACATACTGTCGCGGCAAGACTGCTGCGAGCGATCATACCATGAGGACACAAGCCAGATCCCTACATTCGAGAATGCGTGCACTCCTCGTGAGTACAAGCTTCAAGCAGGTCAGGTGGATGACCATCCATGCGTGCCTCCTCCGTTGCGGGGCACGCCCGCAACAAATGGCATGGCTTGCTTGAAGAACGATGATTGGGCATGCCAATTGACATACGACGATTGCGTGATCGCCCATGCGCCTGACATTGCTCAGTCTGGCTGTTTCCCAGAATGGAAATGGATGTCGCTTCCGCCATACGCTGAGGTACGCTACGGACCCGAGCTGCTTGATGAGTGGCTTGGAGATCCTACTTACATGAGCAAGGATATCACGACAATGTTTCGCCATGAGATCCACTACAAAAAATTCCATATTGACAAATTTCTTGACCGACGGGTCAACATATGGTCGAACACGGCACAGCAGTCCTGGAAGGTTCCCAGCCATTGGAAATGATTTCAGGACATGGTTCAATGGAAATTTCAAGAGCGTCGTGGACATCACAACGGACCACCCACCGAGGTGGCCATAGCACACTTTCGCAGAGACGGTGAACCAGACGGATATGAGTGCTGGACTGATTACTATCCGATGTTCGTCATTCGTGCGTTCCAGAAGCACATTGACCCGGAGAAGAACCGGATTGAGATATATGCCAAACCAGTCCCTGACGGGAGCGATCCCAGCTGTTTCGATTGGAACAGCGTTATCGCTATCAGATGCGTTGGAGGCCACAGTTGCGTCAACCCACTCTCCAAGCCATGGAATATGGGCTGGGAGAGCTTACGATGGACAGACGTCAAATACCTCCACCACGGCACGACACTTCGTGCCTGGCGAAGCATCCTCAAGTCAGGGATTATTCCAGGCTGTGTCGATCAGTCTCAGAGAGACAAGCGCGAAAGAGGTTCACAACGCTCGGAGGCATTCTACAGTTCCAGCACCTACGTGCACATCGCCAAAAAGAACCCTCACACCTCGGCCCAACCGTACAAGTTCAAGCACTACAAGAATGAGGTGGAGCTCGTGATCGACATGCACATTGCCACGAAGGCTGGATGCAGATTTTGGCTGGGAGCACAGGGCGCTATCATGACTGAGGAGGTGGTTCCAGCTGCCGCAATACTCGCCATTCGCCGTCTCGCACCATACCGCGAGGCAGGCAAGCAGTTGTGGCCAGAAATGGGCCCCATGTGGGACTATCCGCCGCTGGCTCCGAGACAACCATTGAGCAAATACGAGATCTGCGCTGTTCCTCCTGGAACGGACACAATTGATGATCCTCCTGGGATTGCCCCAACTGCCAAGGCCTACGACACGGCTCAGCGGCCGCGGACACAGTCCGCTTCAGCATCATCGGCCCAGCAACCCATCGCCCCTCCGCTGGGGGGCGACCCCTGCTGGCCATACAGCTGACGCCGACGCCTTGGATGAGGCCATCGTCCGTAACATGGTCAGCAGTTGCGAGCACAACGCACAGGATAAATAATGGTTGATCGCTATGTCACATTGCAGAGACGCTCTCCGACCCATTACAGCAAATATTACACAGAGAGAGTGGGACCGACGGCCCTTCTTCAATGACGTCCGCAGGGGGGACTTCATTATCGTCAAAAATTGGGGTTCAACCAATTGCTATCACTACGACAATCACTGCCCCAAGGGCAACTACAACACGAAAGTCCGCATGAACAAGGGCCATAGTTATGGACCAGTCATGCACTTCGGAGTCTTCGAGAAGTTCTTTGCAGTGCAAATACCTATCCTCAACTACGGTTTACGATGGGTACACATATGGTATTGCGACAAAAACATGCCCCTCAGGGGAGTCATCTTCGCTTTGCCAGTACGCGCCGACATCAACCCTGTTCACTTGAATGTCGCACTTCAGGGCCCATCTTCATGCAGTGATCAGATCAATGCATTTAAACAAACAGGTGACCTTCCATATCTTGGAATGCCGAGCGTTTACAAACCACGCATCCCACGTACGCCGACCAGACGCCCCGCTCCTCGGACACCCGATCCCGACGAGCTGGTGGCGACACCTGCCGAGGACCCCACGGCAGACGACGAGGGATCCCGACACGACGCAGGCCAATCCAACGATCCTCTAGTCACTGTCATCGTCGACATATCGACCATACCGCTAACAGAGGAGGAAAGAGCAGCCAATGATACCATGAAGGCCGATTTATCGGCGGAGATTCACGCTGATGAGGACGTTGGCTCGTCCATCCTTGACAACATCATTGATCCGCCAGACGATTTCCTCAACCATCCCGACTATGACCCAGAGGACCATACTAAATGGATTATGTCCTCTTACAACCACCGCGTATACCGCTGGACATCGGAACCACTGGTGGACTCTCCAATGATAAAGGTGAGACAAATTATTGAGCTACACGCTGGCAGGACCGACCTCGTGGTGGACAAGATAGAGTCATGCCTGCGGTTTGAGATACAAGTCGGTCCGAAAACGGACGCATGCCAATTGGATTATGATCATACGCATAAATGGGCACGCGACTTACCAATATGCAGTGCAGATTACTTCTTCAAAAAGATGGTACATTATCTTGACCCAGAGATCATTGAGGAATCGGCCACGGGCATATTTCAATGGATTTCCAACGTATACCAAATTATATTGTTGGACAGCATCAAGGAGCTGCATCAGTTCACCAACGCTGCCATCAATCAGAACCATCATGCCCTCAATGCGTTGTGTGCTTTCTTTACAGAGTGCATCAAGACACATGGAAGCCCAGGCTTCCCCGTATGGAGGGAGCCTGTGGAAACGCCTGCTGCGCCTGACCAAGACGATCCAGGCGCCAAGCAGGATATCCCCAGGGACCCAGGTAGCGTCGCTTCGGCAGCTCCTGATCAAGAGACCATGGTACAGGTCACAGCCGAGATGCAGAACATCGACCGCGAGGTGGGCGATATCGAGGCCGTCTTGCAGGCAGAGGCTACCCGCATTCGTGCGGACAAGGACGCACGCCATGGTGAAATGGACACCGTGGACACCGACACCTCCGGGTACGCAGGACTACCGGGGGAAAGGCTGTCGAGGATCGAGATCGAGGGGATCGGCCGATCGATCGCTTCCCGTCCGACCGCAGAGGTCCATCGCGAGGCGATGAACCAGGTAGGTCGTTCCCTTGCGTCGAATGATGGTGGCACCACCCGTTGGGGATCTCTCAGGGATCTCGCCACTTCCGGGGCTCCTGAAGCGATCCAGTATGATATAGCGCGATGTCGGAATTGCGATCGCTTCCTCTCCCTGGGAATCGTCACGGGCGACGGGACAATTTGTGATATCTGCTGGCAGCACGGTGTCCCCGTAGGTGCCACGGGCAAAGGTGGCGCCGAGGAAAGCGACCTGGCGTACCTCCAGCAGTTGAACTACTGGATCAAGGCGAATCTCTCCCTGGACGATGTCAACCGGCACATGTCAGATGGAGCGCGCGTCTACATGATGGGCAAACGCTCCAAGGCTGGCCAGGAGAAGGATACCTTGAGGAAACATGCGAAGAAGGCAGACGAGAGGCATCAGAGGCGGCTTGACGCAGGCCCCCCCCCCTGCACACATGTGCAGGATGATGGGCGAGAGGCTGAGGATCAGCGACCTCTATACCACCCCTTCCGCAATGTCGCACAGCGTTTCCTCAATGACCCGCGTTTCCGCCACCAGATGACTGCCGCTCGCGTTGAGACTGGCAAGCAGGCCTGGACCATCGATGACACGCGCGACGCTTGCGACATCTACGATCGCAGCGTTAGGCTTGGCTTCGCTGGTCGCAGGAACTGGCGGTTGAACGACGGTAGACTCGACAGAGGCACCAGGCAAGAGCGTGGCCTTGTCACGATTGCTTTGCCCCGCGGGGACGGCACTTGTGAGAAGGTGACGCAGCGCAAGCTTGCCAAACTGGCCTCCGTCGAACCTGCCGCGGGATCTGCCAGTCCAACGGGGTGAGTTCAGGGGTTAGAACCGATCCTAACGACCCCGTCACACACTCCTCACACACACACATGGCGCCATGGAGCCGCAGCAGCCGCGGCGCCCGCCGCCGCCTCGCCCTGCCCACGGCGATGCCGCTGGATCCCGCGCCTCTGGTGCGCAGGCTGACATGCCCGCTGGGCCGCGCGGCGCGGCCGCCGCACAGCGGCAGAGCGGCGACGCCAGCCGCAGACCGACAACGCCTCCACGTGCCAAGCGGGCGCGCACGACAGTGGACTACGCGACGCGGTGGCGCCACATCCTAGAGGACAGCCAGTGGGGCCCCAGATACTGGAGCTACTACGCCAAGTGCCGGACATACATCGCGGACAACAGCGACGAGTTCGCGTGCGTCCGCGACCTGCTGCACAACGAGCGGTTCCGCAACTGGACCCCAAGGACGCCTTGGGAGACATTCACGACGAGCTACGTCGAGAATGATGGCCACAGGGCGTGGGACCAGAGGATCTACATGAGAGGCAATTCGTAGTTTTGTTGGCCGCGAGGCCCACTGCTCGATCGGCTTGAACTTCATCTTTATACAAGTTCGCCTCGAGCAGTGATTACTAATATAATATTTGGCCACTTCACCATGCAAGATAAGTGGCCACACGCACAACTTGTGAAACCCAAGGCAGACCCCTAAGGAGCATCGCCGATGGGGAGTAACCAATTGCAGCATTTGTCAATGTAGTTTTTCGTGTTTATCAACACGACTCTACGCCTGGCCAGGCATTTGTTTTGATGCTTAGACGTGTTTCTTGTAACGATCGTGTTCCTCAACACGACTTGATATTGCACATTTTTCTTGCTTATTATTTACAGTACAATTTGAGATTACATTGCGTTGAGAACGATATGATGCCCAGCTTTGGTTTGAAAGCTGGTGGCAACACCTGCCGCGTGCAGACGCGGCAGCTTCTGATGCTGTTTTAATTTACTCAGATCCTCTTGCTCCGCCCACCCGTGTCTCATTCTTCTCCGCCCTCGAGTGCCGAAGCGTTCTTTGGGGGCGCACCGAGGGGGCACCAAAGTGCGCTTGGCGAAGAATCAGGGACCCTGGGTCTTCCTTCTTACCCTTACTTGCCTGATCATGACAGCTACTGTGCTACGCTACTTTTTGCACACCGCTGCCGTGATCAGGATGCAGCTGAAGCGGTACAGATTTCGCGCTCAGCTGCCTTGCAGTGCTGAGGATTTGAGGAGTAAAAGGGTGACAGGTTCTTTTCTCTTTTTTCCCGAGTCCTGCCCTTGCGGGCGGGATTCGGGACCCGTATAATACCTTCATATATACTCCTTATCCTCACCTCTCCTGCGCCTGGCCGTTTGGGCTGAGGTATTGGAATAGATCGATCAGACCTTTGATCGTGCAGGAGGAAAAGATATCCATCTTTCCCTCCTTTCCTCTACCAACGGATCAGGGGTTCTGTACCTTTGTACTCTAACCCCATACACAGATCCCGAGACCGCGCGCTCCTGGGCAGGGCGAGCCATCAGGCCTCGTCGGCCATGACTGAGCGATCGGGGAACGAACGCATCGACCCCCGATGACCCATTCATCGCCGCGGAGGGCCTGATGGCCCATCCCGCCCGAGAGCGTGCGGTTTCGCGATCGACGGTCTATCGCAGATCTATCGGTAATGTACCGCCGATGGCGGGCCGATGTTCCCCCCCCCCACACCCCTTGAGAGCCGGTCATCCCCTCATCGCCCCCCTCAGAAGGCCGGAGCAGCAGGGGAGCACAAGGCTGCAGACCTGGCCGCCACCATCGGGAGACTACCAAGACGGCATGGAGCAGGAGCCTTCGGAGGTCCGTGCGGAGTTCGCTGGTCGGCGCTCGACCCTTCCAGCATGGCTCTGCGCGCCAGGGCAGGCGTGTGGGAAGGGGTCCCAGGGCCGACCGGTCCGGGAAGTCCCGGCGAGCCTCCGAAGCTGTCTGTGCGTGTCCGCACTGCGGGTCCTCCAGCCGTCCGCACGGCGGAGTTCTGGATTTCACTCCTCGAGGGAGAGCATTCTGAGCTCGTTGAGGAGGCCAAGAAGCACAAGCAGCGCCTGCAAGACTCCAGGCGGGTGGCGGAGGCGAAGGCGAGCGCCCTGCGCGAGAGCGACGGCGAGAAGCGGCGCCTCGAGGCCGAGCTGAAGTGGCTGAGAGAGTCTCGCGACAAGGCCATCTGCGAGCGCAGCATCGCCAAGGACAGCAACCAGCGCATCGAGAAGAACAGCAAGCTGGACAGAGATGAGCTGGTGGCGAAGGCGGACTCGCTGGAGGAGGTCCTCGAGCGGGAGAAGGAGGACAAGTGGAGGCTGGAACATAACTTGGTTCAGACCAAGGTGCGGTATGCCAACGTCCTCCAGCAGAAGGACAGCATGGAGTGCCTCATATCCTACTACGAAGATCAGCTCAAGGCCCTCGTCCCATCGTTCGAGAAGGTGGACCTCAACACAGCGGCCGCGTGGCTGCGGCCGATAAGATCGCCGGACGTCGTCTCCTGCAGGGACTCCGAGCTCCAGAGCAACGCCTCGTCGCAGGACCTCGACACCGCCAGGTCGAGGACCACCAACTTCGGCCTCACGCCCCCCCTGGAGGCGCAGTCGACCGAGTCGCAGCCGGGCAAGAGCCGGGGCCTGATGAAGCTCGCCAAGATCCGGACCACTCGCAGGGGGCGGTCGTACACGCCACGGCCAACCTGGGCAGGGCCGACCTGGGCCACGGGGTGGGGTGCAGGGCCTCCATGGTCTGGGCTAGGAGGGTTCGATATGCCATCCCAGGGCCCAGGATGGCCCTGGCCAGGGTGATGGTTGTGGCATACTCGGATCACGGCGGGGCTTGCTACGGTGATAGGAGGGTTACAAGTGGATGCCAAGGTGGGTGATATCTGGCCTAACTTGGCGCAAAAGTAGGATACAAGTGGCCCAAGTGGCTCAGGGGGCTGAGATAACTCCGCTAAAGAGGGCGGACCCCCTCAGCCCGGATCTTCACCCCCCTAAGCCCCTCTCGCCCCCCCCGCTCAAGCCAAGTCAGGCTGGACATAACCCACACTGGCATCAAATTAAAACCCCCCTATCTACTCAGCAGCCTCCGCGCGGCAAGCTCGGTAGGCTCGCGTTCAAGGCGGAGCGATCCCCGCGGGGTCAGGAGACCAACGCCAGGGTCGACACGACGCGAACTTGCCGCACAGCTTCCGTCTCCGAAGGACCATGTTCAACAAGTCCCTCACGGGCGAGAAGGACAAGGATCGGCGGCGAGCGAGGGAGGGAAGTGAGAAGGAGAAGGCCTTCTCAGACGGCGGCGGGGCTCCTCAGAAGCCAGCGGGCCTTCTGAGGAGTTTTCTGTGCCTTTGGGGACAGCTTGAGAAACTGTTCAAAAGGCAGGGGGACTCTGTCGAAGAAGAAAAAAAAAAACAGAAACATAAGCTTTTGGCGCTACGCGCGGATTTCTTGGATCCGCGCTGGGCCCCCCCTGCGGCGCCGCCCCTGGCGCGCTCCGCACGCCAGGAAGGGTGGTCCGGCGCAGATCCGAGAGGCTCGCGCGGAGCGCAAAAACTTCACGCTTACGCGGCTTTTCCTTCCTCTACTCCGAGCCTTCTGGGAAGGCCCCCCTCCTCTCACTTCTGATGGGCATGTTTTCCTCCACCACCACCACCACAAGTTGGAGAGGGAAAGGAGGGGAGGAGGAGGAGGAGGAGGAGGAGGAGGAGGAGGAGGAGGAGGACCCTCTCCGTGCCTCCCCCTCCTATTTCTGGTGGTGGTGGTGGTGGTGGTGGAAAACAAGCCCACCAACTTCCCCCCCTCAGTGTTGCTAGAAGTGCCCCTGGCCCAAGGTGCCCCCAGCTTTTCGCTCCACTTTGGAGCCCCTGGGGCCCTCTGGGCCTCGTGAGGGGTGCTCTGGAGGCCGCCCGGCCCCCCCCCCGTGAATCCTGGGGGCACCTTGGGCCAGGGGCACTTCTAGCAACACCCGAAAGGGGGGGGGGGGGAAGTTGGTGGGCTTGTTTTCCACCACCACCACCAGAAATAGGAGGGGGAGGCACGGAGGGGGTCCTCCTCCTCCCTCCTCCTCCTCCTCCTCCTCCTCCTCCTCCTCCTCCTTCATCTTTCTTCTTTCTCCTCCTCCTCCCTCCTCCTCCTCCTCCTCCTCCTCCTCCTCTTTCTCCTCCTCCTCCTCCTCCTCCTCCTCCTCCTCCTCGTCGTCCTCGTCCTCCCAAAAGAGGAGGCCCACCGGCAGAGCAGCTCGTCGAGGCCGGCCAAGGGGGCGCCGGCCGTCGAGCAGCCGCCGGCCTGCGGCCCCGGCCAGTCGGTGAGCGGCCGACGGCGCTCCCAGCGCTCCGGCGCCTCGAGAGAATGTCGAGACTCTCGGGGGCGGCAGAGAGGGGGGTGACGATTATCGGTCCGGAGAAAGGTCGGGTATGGCCAGGGCCCCGGGTAAGGGGACCCGGTTAGTGGTAGGGCCCTGGGGCCCCTGAATTGGCCTGATTCACTAAAACCAGGTTTGCCGTAACTGGTGTTTTTCGGGTGACGGCAGTTCCGATTAGTGGAAATGGGGCGGGAGGGCGCCCCCGGTACAAATCACTAAACCAGGTTCCACTAAACCCAGTTCTGCCAACGCCCGAAAAAGGGTGAGATTGAGAAAGGAAGGGGTACGAAATCTGCTGCCATGCAGCTGGTTTCGGCCCCACCGAGAGCCAATTCCTCGATACGGCCGCCTCCCGGCGCCGGGAGGCGCCGGGAAAATCAGCTACGCGAGCTGATTCTCAAACCCTCCCTTTGCTAGCCCCCCCTTTCGCCCGACCCGAGAAGATGTCGAGACTCTCGGGGGCGGCAAAGAGGGGGGTGACGACTAGGGGGGGGGGGGTACCATGAAGTGGGCCACGCATGAGATTTCCGCAGATTTCATGGCGCCTCCTCTTACTTCAGTGCGTTCCCTGGCCCCTCCCTTGGGGCCGCGCACAGGCCGCCAGCCATGATTTGGATGCCCCCCTCTTGGCCGCCCTGGGCTTCGCGTAAGGGGGGGGGGGCGATAAAATGGGAGGGCAGCGAGGGCTGCAGAGAAGAAGCCCTGCACAGGGCCCCTACAGCGGAGGAGGAAGAACGCCACAAACATAATACTTGTGGCGCTTTGCGCAGATTTCCTGGACCAGCGCCCGGGCCCCTCCGGGCGGCGCCTCCAGCGCCGCCCCTGGCGCGCGGAGCGCGCCAGGGGCGGGGGCCCAGCGCAGATCCAAGAAATCCGCGCGGAGCGCCAAAAGTTTTATGTTTGTAGACGCGTATGTTTCCTCATCTGTGGTGTCTTTTTGCTTTGCGCTGGAAAAAAAGAAGATGGAACAACAAAAAAACGTCTAAGAAATGAGGGGGCAGCGAGGGCTGCAGAAAAGAAGCCCTTGAGGGCCCGTAGAGGGGCTCATTATAGGGCCCTCAACGGGGCCTCTGTAGGGCCCGAAAAATGCGCACCTCTCTCCCCCCCTCAAGTTGTCGCCCCGCCCATTCAGCGACGCCCAGAGACGGCTCTCCCAGAGCTCCGGCGTCTCGAAAAAGTCGAGACGGAGGTTTTGCCTCGCTTTGGGCCTCTCGGGGCCCTTGCCGGGCCTCGGGGCCGTCCAGATGCGGCTCGGGATGAGCAACGGGTCCCGGGGAAGCGGTCGAGGGATCGGGGGCCAGCGTCTCGAAGCAGCGGAGGCGCGCCAGGTGTCTGGGCCGGGGCGACGGACGAAAACGGGGCTGCTTGCGCCGACGTTCGCGAGGAAGCCTCCCGCATCAGGTGGCGCGCAGGCGCCCGCGTGTCCAGTGTGGCGTGCCGTGCGGGCGGCCCGCGCAGGCCATCACGCGAGTTCGCTGCAGTCGGGGCCCTGAAGAAGGAACCCTTCTCGTTGGGGAGGGGCTCCGTGTTCCTTGGTTGCTTTGCAGTGCTCCTTGGGTTCTCCTGCGGTTTTCCATGGGATATCGGAGTTTCACTTATGGGAGAAAGGGGCCCCGTTCCTTATTTATCGTTCCTTAGGTCGGCTCCCCGACTGGATGCCATCTCGCGTGCGATCGGACCGAGGTGGGGGGTCGGGGTCGGTTCGGGGCGGGTCCCCCAATGTGCTTCGTGCTTTGTCGGATGCCCTCGTGCATCCTGGGCGAGGGCATCCTCGAATGCTCTTCGGCTTGGCCCGGCGGAGGGTCTCATGCTCTTGCAGGATGGGTCCAGTTGCAGATGGGGTCGGGGAATCGCGCCGCATCGCCCATGCCTCGGCGATGCGGCTCGATGCGAAGCCCAATCCTCCTCTGTCCTAGGTCGCCGTAAGCCGCCACGTAAGCTAGCTGTGCCATCTCGCGGCAGGCCCGCTCCTTTGCTTCGCCGCGGGTCTGTACGCCGCCAGGGCCGTGCCTGGCCGGGGTGGTCCTCGTGGTCCCCAGGATGGTGCACAGCAGGCGCAGCAATGGCGGGCCTGTTTCGGTCCGATCGATCCGATTCGATACCCGTCCTGGCCGACGCGATCCGATTCGATTCCGACTTGCCAGCTATCCGACGACGTTTGAGCTCTGCATGGCGCTGTGGCGCACCCTGGCGCGGGCGATCCGATCCGATCTCGACTCTGTTGCCGATGCACACCGATCTGGGGCGCATTTCGGCTGATTTCCCGAGCTGGTGTTGGCTGACTGATCCTGCATCAACTGAGAGAGGCCAGCCTGCCAGCTGGTGCCCTACGGAACCGTCTTGCCCCCCCGAAGGCTCTGGGGATCCGCAGGAGTCCCGGGGCTGCATGGAGTGGTCGAGCATACGATTAAGAATCCTCTTCCCGAAAAGTTGGGCCAGCGTTGCTTCGCCAACTTGCCGGAAAGCTGGCCCTGTTCCTCGGAGAACGGGGGATACTGGGGTGGCGGTCTGGGGGTCCGCCGCGCGGCACGATTTACTTCCGAGGTGCGCGTTGCAACGCGGGCGGGGGTGAGAAGGAGGGCGACATAGATCGAGAGAGAGAGAGGGAGCAGCGCGGTATGGGGGGGGGGAGAGGGAGGGAGTGGGAGAGGGAGGAAAGGACGAGAGGCCAGAACGCCCCCCCCCTACCCTCTCGCCCGCGGCGCTGCCTGGGGGGGAGGTGTGGGTGTGGGGTGGGGGGGGAACAAACAAAAAAACAACAAAACAAATCTGCGTGACCATCCAGTTTTTTTTTTTTTTTTGTTTTGCTCCCCCCCCAGGCGCTCCCCAGATACCCCCCGTCCCTCTGACGCCCCCTCGCCATCGCCCCCCCGCCACGCGTTACCTCTCCTCCTGTTTTGCTCACCTCCGCCCAAGCCCCTTGCCCTCTTCACGGCGCCCCAAGCCACGACTGTTTTAATCTATGGCCCTCAATCACACTGAGGGGTACTGATTGTTTCAATCACATTCAGGGCCCTGGGCCTAATGTGATTAAAACAATTACATTGAGGGGCACTGGTTGTTTCACTCACATTCAGGGCCCTGGGCCAAATGTGCTTGAGTTCGCCGATGAGAGCGACTATATACATATAATGAAAACATTCACATTGGGGGCATTGATTGTTTCAATCACTTTCAGCGCCGTTGGCCGTGTGTGATTACGAACAATCGCGTTGAGGGGCGCTAGTTGCTCCAATAACATTCATTCAAGGCCATGGCCCCGAGGCCTGGGAGAGGGGGGGGACCCCTCCAAAAAAAAACACAGACCGCCCAACCTGACAGTTTTCGTGTTGTGTCTCATCTTTCTTGTGCCCCCCACCCCCAAAAAAGGCCTCAGGGCCCTGGCCCTGAATGTGATTGAAACAGTCAGTGCGCTTCAACGTGATTGTTTTAATGTTCGGCCTTCAATCACGTTGGGGGGTATTGATTGTTTCAATCAAACTCAGGGCCCTGGGCCTCATGTGAATAAAACAACGACATCGAGAGCTACCGATGCCAAGCATTGCTAAGGGGCCTTGCGGGAGAGGTATCGCAGCCTGAATCGAGGCCTCGCAGCCATTGGTGGAATGCTTCGGAGTCTGCTGGGCAAGCCTGTGGGAGAACCTCGTTGGATACCCTGAGCCTTTTTGGGGGACGCTCCAGCGCTGAGGAATATGCCGTCTTGGCATGGGCGATGCACTGTTGTTGATCATGCTTAGAGTTGCTCGACATCGGGTGGTCGTGATTAGCGTGGCGTGGCATTGGTTGGTCGTGCTTGACATAGCTCGGTCGTGCTTAATTTGGTAGCCGTGCTTGGAGTTGCTTGACGTTGGCGGTCGGATGGCCATTGGCATTCCTGGGCATTTCGGTCGTGCTCGACATTGGTTCGCCGTGCTCGGCATTTGGTGTTCGTGCTTCGCATTGCTTGGCATTGCCTGTTCCTGCTCGGCACAGCCTGGCAATGTGTGGTCGTGCTTGGCGTTCCTTGGAATTGATTGCTTGGAATTGCTTCGCAAGGAGCGGTCGTCCTTGGCATTGCTTGGCATTGTTGGCAATGCTATGCATCGCCTGGCGTTGATTGCCATTTTTACTGGTTGTGTTTGGCGTTGATCGGCGTTGCGTATTTCGGCTTGGCATCGCTTGGCGATGTGCGGTCCTGCTTGGCATTGCTTGGCATTGCTTGCTCATGATTGGTATCGGTTGGCTTCGTGCGGTCGTACTTGGCGTATCCTAGCATTGGGTGCTCGTGCATGGCATTGTTTGGCCGTGCCGGGCATTGGCCGGTCGAGCTCGGCGCTGCTTAGCTTTGGTTGGTCGTGCTTGGCACGAAGTGCCCCACCCCCAAGGCCTTTCGGATAAGCCTTCAGGGCCTTTCGGGGCAAGCAATGGCAAACACGACCAACCAATATACAGCGATGCCAAGCACGGGTCACCAGTGGATCACCACTTGGGCGACTGTCCCACCAATGGAATTCCCTGGGGTGGCTGGCCCACAGACAGACATTCCTTGGAGTGGATGGGTTTACCAGCGTACCTCCCCTGGCCATAGGCGGGCGAAAGGAGTCGCAGGAGAGGATGGTCCGAACTGGACCGCCCCTGGAGTGGAGGGCCCGCCAGTGGACTTTCTGGTGTGGAGAATTCTCTGGCGTGGAGATTTCATTAGTGCCCCCCACTTGGTGTGGCATGTCCACCAGTGCTATCGCAAAACACTCGGTCTCCTTTCTGCTGCGCTGCTGCAAAGTCACGTTGGCGGGGTTTGCCGCAGGCAGCTTGATGTGTATATATATATGTGTATATATACATATATATATATATACATATATATACATATATATATATATATATATATATATGTAAATATAAATCGGAGTAGGGCAGGGCCCGGGGGCGGCCCGGGGCGCTGCCAGTAATCTCCATGGGGGGTGCAGGGCGCCCCCGGGAGCGTCCGAAGCGTCCCGGAGGGCCCCTGGGACCGCCAGGAACAGTTCGAGACCGCCCAAGACGGCCCGCGAGCGCTCCAAGACGCGCATAGATAGCCTCAGGAATGGCCAGGAAGGCCCGAAGACGTTCCAAGAGAGCTCCATGAGGCCCCGAAGGCATCCCAAGAGGCCTCCCAAGAGAGCCCCGACAAGCCAAAATCGTTGATTTTGATTGTTTCTTTCGAGGTTTTTGGCCTTCTCGTTTTTTCGGGGTTCCGACGCTCCAAGACCGTCCAAGAGTCTCCCAAAACCGCTCCAAGACGGCCGAAGAGGCCCCCAAGACCGCCCCAAGACGGTCCAAGAGACCCCTAAAATCGTCCCAAGACGGCCAGGAGAGCCCCAAGACGGCCCAGGAGCCGCCCAAGACGGTTCCAGGAGAGCCCCGACAGAGCTTCAAGACTGCCTAAGCGAGCCCAGCAGTCCCCAAGAGAGCCCCGCGAGGCCCCAAGAGGCCCCAAAGAGGCCCCCAAGAGCCTCCCCGGAGGCCCCCAGAGGCCCCCAAGATGCCCAAAAATGGCCCTGAGCGCGGCCTCCGAGAGGCCCCCAAGAGGCCCACTGGAGGCCCTCAGGAGGTCGTCCCCGTCATGTTCCCGGAAGGCGGTCCGGGAACATGATTCCGCGCTTTGGAGGAGTATTCTGCGCCTTCCGAGGCGCCTTGGACGACGTACGTATGTTTCTATATATTGTCTTTCTCCTGTGTACACAATCCTACATGTTTTACGTATGTGTCTATATCTATGTATATGTGTGTATATATATATATATATATATATATATATGGGGAGGGGGTCCTGGACCAGAGGGGGGGCCTCACTTTGCCCAGTGGCTGTGGTCACCCCCCCGCCAGAGACGCCAGGACGCTCCCAGGACCCTCTAAATGGCTCCAGGACGCCCTCAGGACAGCCCAAGAGAGGTCCGAAGCGGCCCGGGAGCAGTCCAAGACGGTTAAAAAGCTGCCAAAGCGTCCCAGCAGGTCTCCGACAGCACTACCGGGAGGGGCCCAATAGGAAATTGTCACTGATTTTTAGTGGGTTTTGAAGGGTTTGGGCGTTCTTCCCAGTTCGGCTTCCAGACGCTCCAAGGCGGCCCAAGAGGCCCGAAAGATCGCCTCAAGACGAGCCCAGAGGCCCCCAAGAGACCACCGAGACAGCCCAAGAGGGCCCCAAGACGGCCCAGGAAGCTTCCAAGACGGCCCACAAGAGCTCCCAGAACACTCCAAGAGGAGCCCCAGATGGGGAACACGAACTGACATTTCGAGCCCTCGCCCACCAGAAGCTCCCAAGAGGCCCCCAGGAGTCCGCAAGAGGCCTCGAGAGGCCCCCAGGAAGCTCCAAGAGGCCTCCAAAAGGCGCCGAAAGGGCCCCGCAAGGCTTCCAGACGCTGGTGATAATGACAATGATGATTATGCAGGGCGGCCTCAGGCCCACAACCTAAATCCCCAATACTGCTCACGCGGCATGCAAGACGCTGCGGAGATATCCTCGAGTTCGGCGGGGGAGCTTCGGAGACGACGGTGACGAAAATGATGACGATGATGACGACTATTATGAAGTTGACGACGACGATGATGATGATGATGATGATGATGATGATGATGATGATGATGATGATGATGATGATGATGATGATGATGATGATGATGATGATGATGATGATGATGATGATGTGATGAGGAATAATATTATGATGATGATGTTGACAGTGGGAATGATGATGATGATGCTGCTGATGATGATGATGATGTTGATGATGGTGATCGTAATGTGAGTGATGGTGATGATGATGATGGTGGTGATGCTGACGATCATGATGACGATGACGGTGATGCCGTTGAGGATGGTGATGCTGACGATCAGTATGATGATGTTGCTGATGGTCAGGATGATAACGCCGATGCTGATAATAATGGTGGCGATGCTGTTTATGGTGCTCGTGATGCAGGAGTGGGCGGATGATGATGATGATGACGGTAACGATGACGACGATCACGACGACGACGACGATAATGATGACGATGGCGATGATGAGGATGATTATGTTGATAATTCAGGTGACGATATTGACGATGATGACGACGATGGCGATGATGACGATGGTGATGACGATTTTGCTGCTGATGGTGGTGATGGTGACGATTGTGATGATGGTGATGGTCATGGTGATGATGACGATGCCGCTGACGATGACGCCGGATATGATGGTGATGAGGATGGCGATGATGACGATGACGATTATCCTAGCTAGAACTTGAGCGCGCGCGCGCGATGGTCTAGTATATATATATGTATGCGTATAGATTTATATCGGTGTGTGTGTGTGCGTTCGGCTGTCCCCTTCGCAGCACCCTGAGCACTACCCGATGGCCGAAGGGAAGCTCAGGCCCCGCCCAAGGGCCCACGGGGTCACGCCATCAGCTCTGAGGCGTGCAAGCACGGCCAACCAATGCTAAGCATGGCCAACCAATGCCAAGCAATGCAAGCACGACTAGCACTTGCCTACCACTAGAAACCATTAGCCATCAACGCTAAGCAGTGTCAGGCATGACCAAGCAATGCCCACCCATGCGAAGCACGACCACTCACCGTCAAACAATGGCAAGTCTGAAGCCTACGCATGTAAATATATATACACACGGCCACGCATGTTCGCACATACACACATGGACTATTATCGGAGGTCCCCATTGCAGTACCCTGAACACGACCCGAAGGCCGAAGGGAAGGTAAGGGCTCTTTCAAAGGCTCATGGGGTCGCAGTCATCAGCCCTGGGGGTGTCTCAACGGCAAGCAACGCCAAACAATTTCAAGCAATGCCAAGCATCAATGCAGGCACAACCAATCGCTGCCAACCAATACAAAGCATGAACCATCAGCGCCAAGCAGTGCCATGCACGACCAAGCAACGCCAAGCGTTGCCAAGCACGACTACTCGTCGCCAAACAATGTTATGCGCGATCAACCAATCCCACACAATGGAACGCATGATCACTCAATGCCGAGCAAGACCGACCAACGTCAATCACGACCGATGCCAAGCACGATCGCCCAATGCCAAGCACGAGATATCAATGCCAGTCCCCGACGAACACGCCCGATCAATGCCACGCACGGCAAAGCAATGCCAAGCGCGACCAACCAATACCAGGCAATGCCAGGCACGGGCCGCCTGTGGATCACCACCTGGGTGGATGGCCCACCAATGGAATTGTCTAGGGGGCCTGGTCCACGTACAAACACACACACACACACACACCCTCTCTCATACACACAAACGCACACACACACACACGCACACACACACACCAGCACCACACCACCACCGCCACCACCACCAAAACCACCATCACCACCACCACCACCACCACCACCACCACCACCACCACCACCACCACCACCACACACTCACGCACACACACAATGCCTGAGTGGAGGGTCTACAATTGGGCGTCCTTGGAGTGGACGGCAATGGGCCAACCAGACAGTGGAGGGACCAACAATGGGCAACCCTTGGGGTGGACGGACACCGTCAGTGGACCACTCCTGGGTGGCTGGCTTACCAATGGAGTTCCCCTGGGGTGACTGGCCCACCAGCGGACTTCCCCCCACCCAACAAGAAAAAACGTGCGCGGCGCTAAGGCGAAAATCAGATGTTGGAGAGAATGTGCGCGGCGCTACAGCGAGAGGCCGAAATTGAAAAAATGTAGCTCCCCAGACCGCCACCCCAGAATCCCCCGCCCTCGTTCCTTGAGCATGCTCGCCCCCTCCAGCGTTCACGGCAGACATGGTCCCAGGTTGTTTGTCCAAGCAACCTCCCCGAGTTTGGCTCAGATTTCTTCATGGGCAGTTCTCTTCGTCAGATGTTCGGCTGTAGACGGCGAGTGTGCCTTTCTACATTGCCGCGCCGTTTGAAGTTTGGACGCCCGAAGTGGGTACGGAAAGAATGGGTACAATGCCCAACGACAAACGTTGTCCCAAACCAACAGCGGCCGCTGTTGGGCAGGCGGCCTCCTGTCTCAAATGGACACATGCCGCGGAGACACCGACAGCGAGTCCTGTTCAGAATGAACAGGGATTGCTGTTGGGCATTGCACCCATTCTTTCCGTACCCACTTCGGGCGTCCAAAGTTTGTTCCGACGCGCGGCCTCCCATCTTGAGGAGGGTGCCGCGGGCACCAGGGCAGACGCCGCCTAGAGGGCGCGGCGGGCTCGGCTCGCCGTAGGCTTGCCGCGGTGCCGGCGCCGTCTATCTGGGCTGCGGGGCGCAGGGGGCCTGCCGTGGGTTAGCCGCGGTGTCGGCGCAGTCCTTCCGGGCGCGCTCAAAACAAACGGCGCGGCGGCAGATCTCGGGAGCGGCAAAGAGGGGGCTGATGACTGGGTGGGGGGGGGATATCATGGCGTGGGCCATGATATTTCCTTAGATGTCATGGCGCCTCTTCTTATTTCATTACGTTCCTGCCCCCCCGCCCTGGGCCGCGCACGTGCCGCCAGCCATGATTTGCGCCCCCCCTCTTGGACACCCCCCTCTTGACCGCTCCCCACTTCTGGGCGCGTTCAAAACAAACGGCGCGGCGACAGATCCCTTATAAGCAAGATCTCTCACAGCCGAGCATCTGATGAAGAAGCCTCCGCCTGAAGAGCTGGGCCAGCGTTTCTTGACCGACTTGCGGAGCGGTGGCCCAGCTTCGTGAGCACGCTCGCCCCTCCAGCGTCAGCCGCAGAAGTAGGCCCAGGGTTGCCTCGAGACGCTCCCGCGAGGCTGGCCCAGTTTGCTGCTGTGCCCCGCTCAGGCTGCCTGCTGTGCAGCCTGCTGTGCCTGCTGTGCAGGCACAGCAGGCAGGTGCCTGTTGCGCAGGCCCTGCTGTGCTGTGGGTTTTACCACTTGCGGTGCCTGCTGTGCAGGCCCTCCCAGCCTCGGCCAGGAGGGCGTGCACGCCAGGGCTGGGGCCCTGGGTCGCCCCGGCCAGGGAGGAGGAGGAGGAGGAGGAGGAGGAGGAGCGAGGAGCGAGGAGCGAGGAGGGGAAAGACGGCGAGAGGAGGCGGAGATTGCCGAGAATGTTCGTTGCACGTGGTCTGTTTCGTGCGGCCCCGCTTCCAGCCACGCGCAGATGGGTGTCAGGGGGGGGTAGAAGGGTACCCATACCTCTACCTTTCCCTCGTGCTTCTTTTTGTTGGGCCTCCTGGGAGGCCCTCGTCGCCACCGTCGGATTCGCCTCGACAGCTGGGTCAGAACGCACCCCAGGAGAGGTCCGGGGAGTAGCGGTATCAGTGCCTTTTGGTTTCCCTGGAGGGGGCAAAGCTTCCGATGTTGTTTGACAGCCATGGTCAAGGGCCCAGGTAGAGTGGGCAAAAAAGTGGAGAGGTCGACTGTGACCCCATCCCTGGTGGGATGGAGTGCCTCCGCCAATTCGCGCTCTTGTGCGGCTCCGCGTGGGGCTCGCACTTCTTGCCAAGCTTGGCAAGCCGCTCACCTAAGGGGGAAGTCTTCTGAGAAGCAGGGTGCTTCTTAGAGGTCGCGGGCCCTCCCTGCAGATGTACGGCTGGCGCCCTCTCAGAGGTAGGCTCCTTCTAAGACGCCTTCCCTCCTCCCCCTAGCCCCGTGTGCGCGCTGCCAACGCTGGTCCTGGCCCACCGCGCTTCGGCGCGACACGCTATAACCACTTCCCCACTCCCAGGCGTCAGAACGTCTCGAGTTTTTCTGGAGCCTGACGCCACGTGGAGCAGAGCGACACGCCATCCGCCTGCAGGGCACAGCGCGTCGCCGGGGCCGCCGCCGCCGCGACACGCGAGGCACGAGGCACTAGCTCCCGACCGTGCCCGTCAAGCCGTCAAGGGAGGAAAAGCCACCCAGACTTAGTTAGATATCTGGCGTCTACTAAACGGCCCTGGGCGTTTACGAAAGACCCCTGCTCTGTTCGATGCCTTTTGTGGGTGTGTTTACTAAACGGCTCCGCGTGTCGGGGTGATCATTTTCGGGGTGGATTCTCTGCCTTCTACTCTGCGGAGAGGTGACCCCGCGGAGCTCGCGCGGCGAGCCGCGGACCCCGACGCTGCGCTCCATGCGCTCCATGGACGAGCACGCCCCGGTGACCTCCTCAAGCGCGGCCGCCGTGTCCAGGGAGAGCAGCGCCGCCGCGTCGGAGCGGCCCCGGAGGCCGAAGCGCTGGGAGATGAGGCAGGAGTAGGCTTGCGCAGGGGGAGAGCCAGGGGAGTCACCAGCCTCGAACTTGTCCCTGTCCCTAAGACTGACACGCCGAGAGGCGATGGCAGTCTTTAGGGATGCGCCCTCAAAAACCGAGGGAACCCCTAAGACTGGCATCGTGATAGGGGCGATGCCCAGCATAGGGATGGGGATATGCTCCAGGCTGGTAAGGGAGGGGATCCGCTCGGGGGCCGGATGCGTCGACCCCCCGTCGCCCATGCGTCTCCCGCAGGGGCCCGGTGACCTAGCCCGCCCCGGGCACGTGCGGATGTGCGTTCTGGGGCCGATTGCCGACCCGTGGGCGATGCGTTGTCGACTCCAGCTCGGAGCTGCGCTCCCCCTCCATGAGGTGCCCCCCCCTCCCCCGCCGCCCCTGACGTTCCCCCTCACCTGCCCCGCCGGCCCAGGCATGTAGAGTAGCGCCCTTCCCCTGGAGAGGGCACGGCGCACAGGCCGCCAGGGTGGGGCCGGAGCCGGTGGGGTCGAGGGTTGGCCCGTCCATCGGCGGCGCGTCTGCGATGCGGCGCGATCCCACTTCGCCCATGCGTCGGCGATGCGGCGCGATCCCACGACCCACCCCCCAGCATCGGACGGCACGACTTCTTCGGCCCGCGGGGCCCAGGGGGGTCTCGGCCTTTCCCTAGGGGCAGGGGTTCCCAGAGCTCCGGCCGTGGCACTCGGGCTGCAGGGGTCAAGCAGTGGCGAAGCTAGGGGGCCACGTGTGAACCCTACCCTCCTCCTCGTCCTCCTCCTCCTCCTCCTCCCTCCTCCTCCTCCTCCTCCTCCCCAGAGGCGGGAGGCAGGGGCAGAAGTTTTGGGTTGCGAAGGCATCGATCCGCTGGCCTCCTCAGGCCTCGGGAGGCCGCGCTGGCCTCCCAGGCTTAGCTGCCCTGGTACGCCCGTGCTGAAACGCAGCACGTGCCGTGTTCAACACGTCCGTGTCAATACGTTGCGGGGTGGCCCAGCGTGTTGGCCCACGTTCTGGCGAACGCATCGCGCCAGACCTGCGTCTTCCGTCTCCGTGTGGAGCTCCGTGCCAGCACGCTACGTGCTGCGTGTTGCGTATCGGGGCAGCTAAGCCCCGAGGCTCTCCTCCTCCTCCTCCTGCTGCTCCTCCTCCTCCTCCCCTCCTCCTCCTCCTCCCCTCCTCCTCCTCCCCTCCTCCTCCTTCTCCTCTTCCTCCTCCTCCTCCTCCTCCTCCTTCCCTCCTCCTCCTCAGAGCCGCAGACCTCGCCCCTCGAGCCTCGCCCACTCGGATCCACCCGGGCAGCCTGCAGGCCGCGGCGAGGCTCGAGCGCCGTGCACAGCGCGCGCGGTGTCTGTCACTGAGCAAAAAGTGTTCCGCGGCGTTTTCCGCACGCGTCAGCGCTCGCTGCAATGTTTGATCGTTCTCTGTCAGTCTCTCTCTCTCTCTCTCTCTCTCCTTCCCTCTCTGTTATATATCCTGTTTGTTTTTATCTCTCTCTCTATATATATATCGACTCTCTCTCTCCCTCTTTCTCTTTCGGCTCTCGGCTTTGTTTGTTCTTCCTCTCTCTCTGTTTCTCTCGGCTCCCTCTCTCTCTCGCTCTCTCTCTCTCTTTATCTCTCTCTCTCTCTGTCTCTTTCTCTCTCTCTCTCTCTCCCTCCCTATACATCTATATATATATATATATATATATTATGTTGTTCCGCACTCTCCCCCTCTCTCTCTCTCGTCTCTCTCCTTCTTCATCTCTTCCGCCCAATCCGTGCGTGTAGACGAATGGTAGCCAGCGTGGGCGCCAAACAGTGGCGTCTTGCAGTCTACGCGGTGCAGCCCAGGTGGCGGATGCAATCGACAGTCAAAAACCCTAACAAGGACGCGCGACTTTGCTCAGGTACCCTTGCGTCCTTGCTCTTCCTTGCTCTTGCGTCCTTGAGATTTTCGTCGTCCGCCGCCCCAGAAATCCCAACTTCGGCTTCCAAGGGTCTTGCGTCCTTGCCGCGCGTCCTTATGGGTTTCTTTTGACTGTAGGGGGTGCAATCCATGTGGTGCAGTCTATGCGGTGCAAGCATGGCAAAGCAACGCGAAGCAACGTAACGCCATGCAAGGCAATGCGTCTGCAACGCGGCGACGGGCGGCGACGAGCTGGCTGGACCTCCACCGCGGCCCAGCGGCGAAGGCGGCGACGGGCTGCGACGGGCAGCCACAAGCTGGCCGGAGGGAGCGGCACCGGGACCAAGCTACCTTCGAATAACCAGCCTCGAACGTATCCCTATCCCTAAGATGGGCGAGCAAAAAGCGAGGACAATCTTAGGGATAGGCCCTCAGAAATTGAGGGGATCCTTAAGATCGGCATCGAGGTGAGGTGATGTCAAACACAGGGATAGGGATATGTTTCAAACTAGTAATCGAAGAGAAGTGAAAACACGCAAATAAGTGAAAGCATTGCTGTGGGAAGACGATTACCTTTCCACGGAGCGGCGAAGAGGTGCCTGGAGCACGGGCGGACGGAGGAGGCCATGACCGATCGATCCGCGGGGTCGGAGCAGCGCTGGAAGCACCTGATGGGCATTTCCGTGAGGCCACCGCACAGTAGGAGGCCATGACGGCAGAGTCCCTTTTTTCCCCCCTCCTTCTCCCCCCCCTTTTTTCGTCGACGCACCGACGCATAGTCCTGACGAGTGTGCGTCTTGAACTCACGACGTCGATTTGTCGCCCGCCGCTCGCTCGCACGACGCACGTTTTTTGTTCGGCGTGCGCGGGGGCCGGTCAATCCTTAGTCATTGCTCTGTTGCCGATGCCCCGTCTGGGCGCCTGGCTTCTCTGTCTGTCAGTATCTCTCTTTATCTGTCTCGCTCTCTCTCTCTCTCTCTATCTCTCTTTCTCTCCCTCACCTTGAAGGAAAAACGGCAAGAACGCGGATATCGATACCGTCAAAGGCCTGATGGGGCGCCAGTCGTAGAGCACCACCCACAGAGCACCAGGGTGCGCGCTCGGAACGCGCAACCATCAAGTGCATCATACGGTGCCAACCGCAGAGTACCACCAATAGGGCACGAGGCTAATCCCGTGGAGGTCGCAAATGTTTCAGGCATCATCTTTTGCACCAGCCACGGCGCACCGCCCACAGAGCTGCGGGGCAGGGGTGCGGAAGTTGCAGCCATCGAAGGCATCACAGGGCACCCGCCATAGGGCACCCTTTCACGCAGCATCGGCGCAAGAACACCAACATCGCGACCAAGACGTCCCCTGGCTTTCCAAATTGTTTGGGGGCTTGGACTTTGTGCAACATCGCAGGTTCCCGCTTCATTGGTACACACAGTCAGGTGGATTCACATCGATGGCATTCCACAGATTGCACGTCGTACGCAGCACCACGCATGTTGTCCCACAATGCTTGCGCTACATACTTCATCCTCATCATCAAGAGATTGCGCCACGTAGGTTGCACTACATACTTTGCGCAACGTAATGATGCTGCAGATCGGCAGCTAGCTGACATATTTGTTGGGGCCAGCCCTGGCTAACATATCAGAGTGTTGGACTGTGTTGCCACGTTTGCCAGAAATCGTCGGTTATGCTATTTCAGTTTTGAGCGCCCTGCCACACTATCTGTGAAATGTGCTCTTCGCCAGCTGCTTGCATTCTGGGGGGGTGCCGCTGACGATATGCTGGCTGGGCCAAGGCTCATGCAGCAATGAATGTTGATATGTGTCAAGGTCGTTAACGATTGTGACGCCGACTCCGTGATTATCACATCACCATAAGATGAACTGTTGTAATGTTTCTCTGCTTTCCTTGTCCCCGGTTCAATCTTCTCTATCGCAGCACCCGGGTGATTCGGTATGTTGCTTGATTGTTCAAGGCGCGCGGCACGGAGCCGTGTTTAGGGTTGATATTCACGATTCGAATCCTATGCCTTGTCCAGTATGATCGCTCTTTGTTGCGCGCTTGTTTCGTAGTCTTTCGTGTTGGTTGTTTCCTTAGTGTGTGATGCTCTGGGCCTCGGTGCGTTGGCTTACCGTCAGAGCGTGTCCTATATGTGTTTTCTTGCGGTCGTTGTACCGCTCTCCTCCCTGCCGATGTCTTCCATGCGTATTATCACATATGTCGTACTAGCGATGTTGTGATATCCTCATGTTGGAGCATATTTGAATGCCCAAAGGTCGCCATGAGGCGTCAGGGCTGCAATGCGATCTGTGAGAGCATACGGGTAAGGCTGCCGCGCGGCCTCCAGAGAATGCAACGATGGCCCCATTGTCTACATGTCCCGATCGGTCCCACAGTCCGACCAGCAGATGATGCTCCAGAGTGTCTCGCGTGTCTCAGGAACGCTGGCCAGCTCAGAGGTACAACACAACACGCGCTGTAAGCAACGCGGATCGGGGATTATGAGGCGGCGTTTCAAATCCTGCGCATTGGGTGCCGCAGCCCCTAGACCCTAGGAGGCGCTGGATGCGGATATGTCGGGCCCTCCTGGGGCCCAAAAATACCCCCATCCATGGCCCCCTGAGGCCCAGGGAGATCGGTTTCACAGGCGGTGGAAATTCGTAGATCCCTGCCTCGGGGAGGTTGTCGCCCCAACTCCTTGGCATCGCTCGGACGTGTGCATTTTTCCTTCGGCGAGGACCATCGAGGAGCACCCTTGATCATTTGGCGAAAAAAAAAAAAACACACGCACGAAACCAAAAAAAAACACAGTGAATGGACGTCCGAGCGATGGCCAGACTCAGTCTCGTGCCAGAGCGGCCAAGGTCGCGCCGCAGGACCGCGCAGACGTCACTCGACACTTCAATGCCCGAGGTCCCGGGCAAGGCTGGGACCAGGACCCATCGTTCCAGAGCGGTGCAATAGTTTTTTTCTGTTTGTATGGAGCGAGTTCGGCCCCTGGCTCCATCGCGCACACTCGCTGGCCCCAGGCGCACGCGGCGGACGCAGGCGCGAGCAGTCGCCGCGCCGCCGCTTGGCTCGCGCGCGCCGCGGCGCGCCGCAGGCGATGTGGGCAGGCCCGCGCGCCCCCGCGCGCGGCCGCTGCCCGCCGCGGCCGCGCGCAGGTACCACAGGTTTGTGCGTGCCTGGGGCGCGCGCCCCGCGCTCGGGATTTGAGCGCGGGGCGCGCGCGACCGCGCGCGTTGGCCGTCGCCCCGCGCGCCGCCGCCTGCTCGTCGCTGCCGCTTTCCGCCGCTCGCCTGCTCGCTGCGTGCTGCGTGCCCTGCGGTGCTGCTTGCCGCCGCCTGCCTGCTCGCGCGTGCCGCTTCGCCTTGCGCCGCCGCCTGCCCCTGCTTGCTGCTTCCGCGCGCGCGCCGGTCTTCGCCGCGCTGCCCTCCTGCCCCTCGTGCAGGTTCCCTCCCCCTTCCTCACGCGCGCGGTGCCTCCGCCGTTGTCAGGTTCCTTCCTCCCTCTCCTCTCCCCCCGCAGGTACCGATTCCGCTGTCGTTTTGCCGGACTCGAAAAGATGCCAGGACGACTTCCCGTTACTCTGCTAGTGACTACGGGGCCTAATGTAGGTCCAGTCTGCGTTTCGGCCTAACGAGGTCGTTGCAGGCGCGATTCGACGCCAACGCCGCATCCGAGCGTGGGCCGCGTGCGAACGACCGAGCGTGGTCAAATTTGACGCAAGTCGACGTCTACGTCGCAGCCGTCCGACGTTAGCAAGCGCACGACCGAACTAGGTCCGATTAGACGCAATTCGACGTCTACGCCGAATCAGAACGAGGATAGCGAGCGAACGACCGAAAGAGGTCAAATCAAGACGCAATTCGACGTCTACGCCGCATCCGGCGAGGATAGCGAGCGAACGACCGAACAAGGTCCGATCAGACGCAATTCGACGTCTACGCCGCATCCGAACGAGGATAGCGAGCGAACGACCAGACGAAGTCAAACTAAGACGCAATTCGACGTCTACGCCGCATCCGAACGAGGATAGCGAGCGAACGACCGAACTAGGTCAGATTAGATGCAATTCGACGTCTACGCCGCGTCCGAACGAGGACAGCGAGCGACCGACCGAACGAGGTCAGATTAATATGCAATTCGACGTCTACGCCGCACGTGTGGCGCGCGAGCGCACTTCCGAGCGGGGGCTGTTCCGACGCGATTCGACGTCTACGCCCCCTCCGTGCGCGCTTAGCGTGCGTCATTTAGGTGGCCAAACGAGGCCCGCGTGTACGCGGTCGGCTTCGGTGCGCGAGCTGCAGCCGAGCGCGGACAGAGTGCGCACGAGCGCGTCATACGCGTTAACAGGCGGCGCCCGCTCGCACCCATGGCGGATTTGCAAGCTTTTCTGTCTGGCGTCGACGCGCGCGCAAAGCGCGACGAGGAATACCTCCGCGACGTCATTGCAGCACTTCGCGCGAATTCTGTCACGGCGAGCGCCACGCGCTTTCTCGGTCCGTCTGTCGCGCACAGCGCGTGCCAGGTTGAACAAGACCTAGTCGGGCTCAACATTCATGAGAGTTCGTTCGACAAGGGCGGCCTCAACGGTGGGAAGGTAGCCTTCCTCGACCGTCAGGAACGAGGCGGGGGCCATGGCCGCCGCCCGCGGCGACCGCAGAGAACGCCGCCAGGGCCGAGGCGGGGCGCATGGCCGCCGCCCGCGGCGACGACGGGGCGGCGCGGGGGTCGAATGACCCTGTCGCTGCGCTAGTGGACGCACTCGCGCGCAAGCCGACTGCGGCCGCGCGCGTCGACATCGGCGCGAAGCTGGGCGACATCCGCCTCAGCGATTTGCCGTCTGCTTGCTGGCCGTCGCCGGCGTCGTGCGACTGGCTCGACAGCCAGGCGCCCACGCGGGCGCGGTGCATCGCTCAGCGTTCGCACGCGGCGCTTCGGAGCGGCGCAGGTCAAAGCGGCCCAAGCGAGGGGGATCGCGAGACCGTTCATTTACAGCGATTCGAAGAAGTGGCTGCCACACTGGGCGGTGGAGCAGCGCGGCGGTCAGGGCGGCGCGGACGCGAACAAAGAAGGCGCGCTCTCTCGGCGCGCGCATTCTGGGCGGAGCCGCCGCCTCGCGAGGGCTGTCGCTCATGCCCTGGTCGGTCGCATTCGACCGGTGGGCCCTGGCCGCGAGCTTCGCGGGCCAGATTGAACTGGCCGCCGCGGTGGCGCACAAGGACGTCGTCATGCAGATCGCACTGCAGGCGAACTCCCTTCCCTGGCCTCGCGGCCGAGGCCGGCCGCCGCCCGCGCGCGTTGCGGGCAGGCGCGCGGGGTGCACAAGTCCACAGCCCTGGCGGTCATCTATGACGAGCTGGCCAGGCGGGAGTGGGCCGATCGCGCCAGTGGCTCCAGCTCCTTTAACGTCAACCGCGACGCGCTGCAGCAAGAGCAGAGCCTGTACATACGCGCCGAGCGCGAGTGCACGGCTCGCGGGCATCCCAACCTCTCCGATCGGCAGCAGAAGGGCAGCAGCAAGGGCGCTCCCCATGCGGAGTCCAAGGGGAAAGGCAAGGGCAAGTCCCAGCATGCCGAGAGCGACAACGGCTGGGGCAAGTCCTGGGAGCCCAAGAGCCGGGGCAAGTCCTGGGGATCGCGGGCCCACGCGAAGGGCAAAGGCAAGCGCGACGCAGCGCGGGGCACAGAGCAGCCGCGCGCGCCGCAGCGCAAGCGCGAGGATCGAGGCGCGAGCACCGTCGCGCGGCCGGCAGCGCGCGCTCGCGCGCGGAAAGCGCGCCCAGGCTTGGCGGAGCGCGAGAGCGCGGGCATACCCGCGCCGAATTTGCTAGATGGCAGGTCTCTCTCTCTCTCTCTGCATCACAGGCGCGGCGCGCTTCCGTCGCGCGAGGGCGCCCCGAACCCTTGGGGGCCGTCGGCCGGCAGGCGCGGGCGCCAATGGCGGCCTCTGGGGCAATGTGCCCGTCGGAAGACCGGAGTGCGCCAGTGCCTGACGGGCGGAACGCTGCAAGCAGTGCCGCGGCGGGCTCGTGGCTCCCGCGTTTTGAAGAATTGGCGCCCGGCGCCGAGGCGGAGCGCGCGGCCGCGATGCCCCGCGCCTTCCGCGCGCCAGCGCCGCAGCGTCGCAGGGGGAAGACAAGGCAAATATCGACTTTGTCATTAATGCCGCGTCGAAGGGCACGGCGCGGTTTCAAGACGCCGCGCCCCTGCACGACGATCTCCGCGCCTGTGTCGACTGGGCAAAGTCGCGCAGTTGCCAGCAGGCGGCGCGACAGTCGCAACTCGCGCGCGCCACCCCGCACGCGCCGCGCGGCAGATCTTCAGCGAAAGGGAGGCCGCGATTACAGCCATAGAGGCGCGCTGCCGCGAGTCGAGACGTTCGGGGGCCCAGCGGGCCTGGCTGGACGGCGTGGGCGCGGCGGCCAGAGCCGCAGTCTCCGAGGTCGACGGCCCGACCCTAGGCGCCATCGCGACCGAGATCGGTTGGGCCGACGACGTTGAGCGCCTATTCCGCGAAGGGGCGCCGTTCGTGGGCGCGTTGCCAGCTTCCGGCGTCGCCGAGCGTCGCGTGGCCCGCGAAGAGCGCGAGCCCGTCAGCGATCTAATGGGCCGCGCGGAAGCGCAGAATGCGGCGATCATTGCTAGTCTCCGCGACGACGCTCACGCCGCCGAATTGCATGCTGGGGCAGTGGCGGACGCCGCACTCGGGCGAATGACATCGCCAGTGCCGGTTGACGATTTGGCACTGCACGATAAGATTTTGGCACCTCGCTTCTCAGTAGTGCAGGGGAACAAGCCAGACGGCCCCCCAAAGGCTTGCGCGTCGCGCGGCCTGGCGTCGGCCGCGCCCGCGCGCCGCAGCGCAGGTGCGATGCGTCGACGACTATTCTCGCGCGAGGGTCAACGGCGCTACCAGCGTGGAAGGAAAAATGGCGCCACGACACGATAGACCAGTTGGTTGCACTGGCAAGTGCCTTTCACGAGGAGGTGCGCCGCGCGCAATCCAGCCTGCAGCGGCGCGTCAATCCCGTGCGCGCGCAGATTTCGATTGACCTCGAATTTTGGAAAGCGCACGTGGACTCCGCCTTCAGGCGCGTGCCGGTCTTGCCTAGGCACCGCGCGGTCGCATGGGTAACCTACCGCCTGCGCGGGCGTGTCATGGCCGCCCAGCACATCACGCTGCCTTTCGGGGGCCTGGCCTGCGTGCACGGATGGGAGCGCGCGGGCGCCTTCCTGGCGACCGCGGCGCGCAAGCTGCTGTGGCTCCCGGCGTTGCGCTACGTTGACGACTTCTTCTCGGTTGAGAGGAAGGGCCTCGCGGAGCACGCCGACAAGTGCTTTGCGAGGCTGGTGCGCGCTCTCCTCGGGCCCAGCGCCATGCAGGACCGTAAAATGGCGTGGGGCCCGTCGATCGTGATCCTGGGGCTGCGCGTCCGGTCGTCGGCATCGGGCTTCCACGTCAAGCCCGACGACGATAAAGTAAAGCAGTGGACTGCCGTCATCGACGGCGCCTTGAGGTCAGGCGCGCTCACGGCCGGCGAGGCGTCGAAGATGGCGGGTCGCCTGTCGTGGGCATGCTGCCACGTGTTCGAGCGCGCCGGGCGCTCGATGGTGCGACCGCTCTTCGACCAGGCATACGGTTCCCTGCCCCGCCTCGCGGGGCGCGCGAGCGACGCGCTGCGCTGGTGGCGAGACGTACTGGCACGGGACATCGCCCGCGCGCGGCCCTGGCGATGCCGCGACGCGCGCCCGCCGGTGCTCGTGCTGGCGGACGCCCGCGGCAGCCCGGCGCGACTCGCCGCAATTTTACTCACAGAAGACACGTTCGAGTGGGCCGACATGGCCCCGCCAGAAGAATTTCTCAGGTCTCAGCGCGACGGTCCGCGGCGCGCGCGCGCGTCGGGCGTTACGCGATTGGTGCAGCGGATTACGCGCCCGCAATGATCAGCAGATCGCGGCGCTCGAGATGCTGGCGCAGTGCGTGGCTCTGTCCACGTGGGCACGCGCGCTCGCCGGCCGCCGCGTGGTCTTCTTCTCAGACAACAGCGTCGCTGAGTGCACTTTCAGGAAGGGCGCCGCAAAGTCACGCGACCACAATTTTCTCGTGCACCAATTCTGGTCGGCGGTAGTGGCGCTCCAGGCAGCGCGGCAACCGCGCGCCGCCAGACACGCGCGCGCGGCCACGCCACCGCGGCAGGTCCACGCGTGGATAGAGCGCGTGGAGTCGGCAAGGAACCTGGCCGACCTTCCCAGCCGCGAGGAGCGGGATTTGCTCTCGCGTCTGGGGGGAAAGAGGGTCCGTGCACAACTCGCGGAGGCCTTCCGCTGTGGGCCACCGCCCGCGACTGCATGTTAGTAAGACTGCCCCGCGCGCGCGCACCACGGGGCGCGCGCGCGCGCAAGCGGAACCGGCTGCCACGCTAGCCGGCATTGCGCAAGATGGAGCTCGCCCGCGACTTTCGCCGTAGCTTCCCAGGGCGTTTCAGCGATGCGGCGGCGGCCGAGGCCGCGGCTCTATGCGTTCGGCATGGCTGCTGTTCTCTCATGCAGCTGCAGGAGCGCGGCGGCGAAGCCGCCGGCTGGTGCGATCGGGCTGGCACGAGCGAAGAGTGCCGTCGACTCGCGCGGGTGGCCGCGCTGGCCCGACCGCCCCCGGGGCCGCACCCTGGGCGCGACGCGGTGACAGGCATATCAAGAGGCGTGAAGCGTTTTCTAGGCGAGCGGCGCGCGCGGGCGCGGGTCGGCGTCTTCGCCGCACAGGCAGTGTCGCATCGGTTCGCCTCGCCCGCGATTTACACCAGTGCGGAATGAAAGGTTGCTCGGCTGGCGCGCCCGCGGCGTGCGCGCGCGCGCCCGCCGGCGCGCAGGGGATGCCTCCGATATCGCGCGTGCGGCCAGCGTACTGGCGGAGCAAGGGTTCGAGACCCACCAGGATCTCGTCGGGGCGCAGCTGAGGTGCATCGCGGACCTGCATGTCCTGCCAGCACCCCTCCTGTCGGAGCTCGATCGCCTGTGCACCGCGGGGCCCTCTTCCGCGCGTAGCGGGGATGCGCGAAGCCGTTCTCCAGAGCGCCTGACAGCGATAGCGCCTGCATTCGACAGGGCGATGGCGCGGCCCGGACCGCCCTCGCCACCCGTACCCGGGGGACCGCGTCGCAGCGCGCAGTGGCTTGCGTGCCCCATGCCCTCGCAGGGGGAGCGGCGCGAATGGGCGGAACGGGCCCGATTGGAGGTCCTGGTCAGCACTTTACCATCCACCCGCCAATCTTTGAAGAGCGGTGTACGGTGCTGGCTCAATTTCGCAATAGACGTACTCGGACGTGACCGGCATCTCGCGCTGCCGCCCAGCGAGGCGCGACCAATCCGCGCAACCCCTCCTGCGCGGCCCGCAGACTCCTATAATCTGCGGCGTGCGCCCAGGACGATCTGTTGCGCTGGTCGGGCACTTTCTCTTGCGCGGGCACGTTCCGGAATTATTGCGGGCACGTGCAGACAGCGTGCGAAGTGCTACGTCTGGACACGAGCGCCTTCGGCAACAGACGGCTGCTCCGGTGTCGGCCCCCCGCGCCACCGCGCGCGCGAGGCCGCGCGTCGCGCGCCCAGGAATGCCAAGGCAGCCACTGTGCGGCGCGGCGGACACACGCCACGCGAACCGCGCATCGTTCGTGACGCTATGATTGCGCAATTACTTGGCCTACATGGTCGCAGCGAAGAAGAAAAGGCGGGGCCGCCGCGCGGCATTCGCCAGTCAACCCAGCGGTCGCGCAGGTGGCATCCACCATGTTTCTAATTACGTACATATTCCTGCTTCGCATACCATCCGAGTGTTTACCCATCCGGTGGTGCGGCAACACTCTGTCGCGCGGCCGCACGGCGGGCCGCGCCGTCTGGAAGCGCGCGCGCGCTGGGGCACCCGCGCACGCGCCGAACGCGCTAGGCGGAGTTGGCCATATCGGCAGACGAGGCACTCCTCTGGTTGCCAAGGCGGAAGAACAAGCCGTGCGCGTCGATACTCCGCCGGAGGTGTTGGTGCCGCGCGCGCGCCGTGCACGCGCTGCCTCCGTTGCTGCGCGGCACAGCAGTAGGCGCTCAGCCGTTCGCGCAGTTCTCAGGGTCGGATGCCCGGCGTATCCTTCGGTCCCTATTGTCCAGGATAGGCGTAGACAGCGCCAACCTGTTCGGTACCCACGACACACGAAGGTCGCGACCCGCGACCGCCCGCGCGGCTCGGCGCGCACACCCCTCCGCCCCTCTCGCGCGCACAAGGGGGCACGCCGATGACATCGATCGCGCGGGTGCACCGACCGCAGTAACGAAGGAACGTGGAGGCTGGGCGTCGAACGCCTACCTGGCTTACATCGACCGCGTCCGGGTCGAAAGTGAAAAGGTAGCGGCCGCGCGCAACGCCGCGTCCGACTGCTCGGACAGCTCTGACAGCAGCTCAGACACCTAGTGTGGCTGCGACATCCCGGCGCGCGCCCGAGCGCCGCGCTCCGCGCGCGCAACGGGTGAGCGGCGCACGGCGCTGGTCGCATCGTTGCATTGGGTCGTGCTGCGACCAGCGCCGAGGCCTCGCGGCGCCCGCGCCCTCTCGGCGCGGCGCAGGCTTCGGCGCACACCCAACGCTGTGGTTGCAGACGCAACCCAGCTACGGGTGAGCGGGGTGCTCAGCGAATTCGCGTGTATGGAACGAGTTCGGCCCCTGGTTCCATCGCACACACTCGCTGGCCCCAGGCGCACGCGGCGGACGCAGGCGCGAGCAGTCGCCGCGCCGCCGCTTGGCTCGCGCGCGCCGCGGCGCGCCGCAGGCGATGTGGGCAGGCCCGCGCGCCCCCGCGCGCGGCCGCTGCCCGCCGCGGCCGCGCGCAGGCACCACAGGTTTGTGTGTGCCTGGGGCGCGCGCCCCGCGCTCGGGATTTGACCCGTCCGTGCCCACCCCGTTTCTCGCCCGTTGCTGGGTCGTGCTGCGACCAGCACCGAGTCCTCGCGGCGCCCGCGCCCTCTCGGCGCGTCGCAGGCTTCGGCGCGCACCCAACGCTGCGGTTGCAGACGCAACCCAGCTACGGGTGAGCGGGGTGCTCAGCGAATTTGTGTCAGCAGACCGAGTTCAGGCATCTAGATACTTGAGACTAGCGCTCCTCTGGATCTTCTTTCGAGTGCTGTCGAACAGCTCTGTAGCTCATCTGCAGCTCGATTTAAGTTCAGAAAATCATCAGCATCTTAAGAACAAATTAGCAGAGTTCGAGCGTTCCAGAGCGCTCCGGAACGGCCGCGGCGCCCGACACGTCCTCCAGAACAATTGCATATGAGAGATCCCCGATTCGTCTTGGTGCGATTCTGTCCCAGTCCTGGCTTCGTCTCAGTCAGCGTCGCGGCGCAGGATTGCGCAAATTCCTGTCGCCACACCAACTCCCCCCGACGAGGAGGAGGAGGAGGAGGAGGAGGAGGAGGAGGAGGAAGAAGAGGAGGACGAGGACGAGGACGAGGACGAGGACGAGGACGAGGACGAGGACGAAGACGAGGAGGACGACGAGGAGGTCGAGGAGGAGGAGAAGGAGGAGGAGGAGGGCTAGCTCAAGAGCCCGAAGACGGACCGCGCCTCGAGAAACGCAGAGCGCGCTGCACGCAGAGAGTTCAGGGAGGCCTCTGGAGGTCCCGGGCAGACCTCCCTGAGGCCTCTCGGGAGGCCCAAGGAATCAGAAGCTGCAGAATGCCTCGGGCAGGGGGGGAGGAGGCGGGGGGAAGGGAGCGGGGTGTGGAGAGGGGGGGAGTAGTAGCTTTGTTGTCCGTCGCCATGTTTTGCTCAAGCCATTTTGGTTCAAGTTTGAATTTCTAGTCGCGGGAGGGAACTCGAGCTTGTGGTTCCCGCCGCCGTGCGTCAACCCGCAAAGGGCCCAGGCCGACATGAGGCCACTGCGCGGCCCTGCGCGTCACAATATTTTGTCACACGCTCATGCTGCCCACATGTCGGCCGACTGCCGCGCTGGAGCTGCCAAGAGGAGTGGTTGAATGCTGGGCTGGAACGATTCCGACGGCGCCCCGCCGCGGAAGTACCCCGTCCTGGAGGAGGGCGACGATGAGGTGGTCGACGGCTTCGAGCGCGGAAGAATAGATGATTGGCTATTCGAAAGAGAGGAACTTTGCCTTCTAACGCTCCACCAGCTTCGCATTCTCGAGCTGGATGTGAAGACCATGCTGGCACTAGTGGCTCCAGTCCGGCGGTTGGCATCACCCCCCAACTCTCTTCGGGCACCGACGATACCATGGTGGCCCTCGCCGTTCTTGACCAGAGAGTTTTGGAGAATATGCACGCCAGCGCCGAGCGGGAGATGAAGATCCTCAAGCTGAATTTCGGCAGTCTGCTCATCAGACAAACCAGAGTGTGATTGAAATTATTATGGTCACGCAGCAGTCCTTCACGGCCCTCTGCAACACAATGGTCGAGCACAGCAAGAGTATCGACAAGGCGGTGTACAAGAGGATCTGCAAGGCGGATGTGCACAACCCGCGGCTGGGCAAGCTTGAGCGCGAGGTGCATGATATCAAGCGCGAGGAGCCCCCAACGAAAGACCCCCGAACATCGACGAGTCCATCATCGTGGTGCAGTGTCGGACTCTTTCTACCCTTGGGCGCAGTATCGAAGGCAGTGTTCCTTTGGCTGGAGGATTGCCAGGTGCACGCTGAAGAGAGCACGGTGGAAGGAGAGCCCGTGGGGAAGCGGTTCAGCATCGCTTTCAAGGGCCACAAGTGCTACGCGGGCAGGAAGGTGCGGCAGGCCATCAGTGGTCTCAAACTAATTGGACGTGGTGCTGGTTGGAGTGTATTTCGGTTCCGTCGCCCATGTGTGGGGTCCCGGTGGAGCTTAGCATCAGCCCTGGCAAGAGCCAGAAGACGGTGGCCAGGTAGTTGTGTCGCAAAAAGATAGCAAATTCCCTCGCCAACTTGCACAGTGAGAGTATTTGTTCGTGGACAGGGAGAAGGCCGTCACTAGCTCGTCCTGCAAGGACTCCATCTCCTACGAGCCCATGTGTGGCAGCCAGGCGCCGACGATTCACTATAGCGGCAAGCATCTCAGGGCCTTCACCATGAACCCCGCTGCCATCCGCTCGATGGTCGCGAACCTCTTCGAGGAGGCGGAGACGACTGAGTGGCGTCTTCAGCAGGCCTCTCCGCGCGTGGAGACACACCTCACCAGCCAGGTCGAGCACCTCGATCACGCGCTGGAGCACCAGGGCTTTGCTGCACCATTACCTCCGACTCCGCTATCCGAAAATTGCACACCTCCGAACGCTGATCTCCCCGACCACTATCCTGGAAACCCAGAAGGCCCCCGGGGCCCTAGTGGAGGCTGAGGATATGGCGTGCCAGATATGCACGAACGCGCAAATCTTTCACTCTTCTGCTTCCAGCATGAATGCCGGCGGGCTGCTGGCATTATTTCTTGAGTTGGGCGTTGGGATCTCCTATCACGTTCGGGAGCTTGTTCCAGGCAGCGCGTTGAATGTGACTGCGCTTCTCGAGGGGTCCAGAGGTTGTTGGACCTCGTGCTGGAATGTTTTCAATGTTGGGCTTTCTCGGGAGGACAGGATGTGCGCTGCCACGGCAATCGGGTCGGGCACTACTGCCATCTTGCCAGACAAGCTCCCGAGAGGGCGCTGACGACTTCGGCGGGGGATTCAACATCAGAGAGCAACCTCCAATGCCCGCTTCGCCAGGCGGGACCTTGCAGCCTAACTTCGGCCGCCGTGGGCGGAGAGCTGGGCGGGGCCCTCTCAAAGCTTTTTGGCAGTTGGCGGAGATCAATCAGCCTGGCCCCGCGCAGCGCAGCATTGCGAACGGGTTGACCAACGTGATCGATAGGATCTTCGTTTCGATTCCTGGATAGGGTCTGGTTCAGTCGAATGCCCCGGGGTTCGCTAAGGACAGGACATCGTCGGAGTGGCGCGCCACAGTAGCCTCTCTGATCACGCTCCCGTCTCCGCGGGCTTCACGAGTGTTCCAAAGGCCCATCCCCGGGAGTGCCCTATCCTTACGTGGATCTGTTCGACTCGGTATTTCCAGGGCTCCATGAGGGGTCATCTGGATCCGGTGCCTCGGGAAGGTCCATCGCCACCGTTGAAGGTGGGCTCTTCAAAGAGCTTGATGGCGGAGGGTGCGAGGTCTGCTCGGAACGCGGTTCTTCACCATGGGCCGCGCTCGCGGCGCGCAGTATTCTGCATCGGTCGGTCGCGAGGGCTGCGCGGGGGCATGACATGAAACTTCGGGCGGCTCTCTCATGCAGGCTGGCGCCCATCCATGCTCGACCCCCGCAAGGGCCGGATGATCTCGGCGGTCGTCTGCGGCTATCGAACCCGAGGCAGTTTGCGATGGAATCCCCGATGAACCGACTAAATGTAAACATTTCCGAGGACACCCCCAGGTAAACAAGGCCAGTCGGAAACGTCGTCAGCAGCGACGTCGGCTGCAGAAACGCTCTGCGATTCTGAAAGGTTTCTGGCCAGGCCCTGAAGCGGCCACCAGCCTGGCCGCCACGTCGCCAGCGATCTGCCCCCACTGGGCCGACGTCCGGAAGGGAAGACGAGGAGGAAAAAGAAAGAGGGAAGGAAGAGGGAAGAACCGGCGAAGGCTCACGAAGGAATAGCGAAGGGGCCGGCCGGCGCGACAGCGGCGCCGCGCCCACCCAAAGGACGTCAGCATCAGCACGATGCAGGAGGCAAGCGCCAGCCCTGCCGTTGCCGCGGCCGCGGCGCCGTCGCCGCCGCCGCCGCCGTCGCCGGCGTTACCGGCGTCGCCGCCGTCGTCGGCTTCGCCGCAGTCGCCCGCACCGACGCTGCGTCGTCGTCGCCGCAGTCGTCGTCGTGGTCGTTGTTGCCTGTGTCGTTGTCAACGTTGTCGTCGCCGTCGTCGTTGTCGTCGTCATCGTTTTCGTCGTTGCCTGCGTCGTCGTCTCCTCTGTCGTCGTCGTCATCGTCGTCGTTGTTGCCTGCGTCGTCATCGTCGCCGTTTTCGTCGTCGTCGGCGTCGTCGTCATCGTCGTTGTCGTCGTCGTCGTTGCCTGCGTCGTCTTCGCCGTTGTCGTGGTCGCTGTCGCCGCCGTCGTCGCCGTCGCCAGCGTCGTCGCTGCCAGCGCTGCCGTCCTCCGTGCCGATCGAGGATCGAAGCTTTTGAACAGGGACCGGTCGTGGAGGAGGAGGCGCATCGGGACTACAGAGCCCGCGCTTTCGGCCACCGCGGGGCTGAAGGATGGCGCCTCGCCCCTGGAGTGCCGCACAGCGCGCCTGGCGAGCCCGATGCCACCGCGAAGCAGAGAGGAAAGCAGCTACAGTGTACCGAGAACGACGATGACGACGACGTTGCGGATGACGATGACGAGAACCGATGGTGTTGATGATGTTGATTATGTTGGTGGCGATGGCATTAGCACCGAACCTGATGACGTTGGTGACTTCGACCATGTTGAACGTGATTGCGGTGATGGCCACTATCTATTACTACGACGCTAATGATGATTATGACGATGATGATGATGTTGACGATGGTGATGATGATAATGATGATGATGATGATGGTGGTGGTGGTGACGGTAATGATGATGATGATGATGATGATGATGATGATGATGATGATGATGATGATGATGATGATGATGATGATGATGATGATGGCAACGATGATGATGATGTTGATCATGATGATGAAGGTCATGATTAAGATGATGACGATGGTTGTGATTATGATGATGATGGTGATGATGATTATTGCGATGATGATGATGATGAGGATGAGGATGATGATGATGATGGTAGTGGTAGTGATGATGATGGCAGGATGGTGGCCGTAATGAGGATGTTGATGATTTGGGTGACGATGCTTCGGAGCACTATGATTGCGATAAGGAGTGATGGCTGAGAATGGTGACGGCGAGGACGACGCGTATGACCATTGTGTTGGTAACTGGGACGGCGATGGTTCTGACTGACGGTGATGGTGATGGTTAAGATGCTGATGGCGTTGGTGATGGTGATGGCGATGGTGATGGTAATGGTGATGATGATGATGATGATGAGGCTGCTTCTGCTGCTGCTGTTGATGATGATGATTACCATGATGGTGGTGGTGGTGATTGATGCTGGCAGGATGGTGGTTCTGATGATGACGTTGGTGATTACGATGACGATGATTCGATGGACGGTGTTCACGGTGGGGAGCGATAACTGATGATGACAGCGTGGACGGTTGTTATGAGCACTGTGATGCTGGTGGGAATGCCGATGTGCGGTGTGTGATGGTGATGACGATGATGATGATGATGATGATGATGATGATGATGATGATGATGATGATGATGATGATGATGATGGTTATGATGATGATGTTGCTGCTGCTGATGATGATGCTGATCACGATGATGTTGTCGATGGTGAGTTGATGTTGTCGATGGTGATGTTAACGCTGATGCTGTTGAACATGCTGAGGATGGGGATTGTATTGAAGACGCTGATCATTGTCATGGTGGTGATGCTGATGCTGGTACTGATGCTAATGTTGGTGTTGTTGATGATGATGGCGTTGATACTGATACTGATGATGATGGTGGTGATGATGCTGACTATGGTGATGGTGATGATGATGATGATGATGATGATGATGACGATGGTGGTGGTGATTTTGATGGTGATGGTGGTGATGATGCAGATGACGATAATTATGATGATGATGATGATGATGACGACGACGATCATGATGATGGTGTTGATGATGATGATGATGATGATGACGACGACGATCATGATGATGGTGATGATGGTGATGATGATGATGATGATGCTGCTGCTGCTGCTGCTGCTGCTGCTGCTGATGATTATGATGACGACGACGACGACGATGAGACCAGGGTTTTAAGCCTGCCCGCCGTTCAGTCTGCCCCTCCGACGCCAGGCCCAGGCAGTCTGGCTGCGGCAAGAGAGGCGCGGCGCCGCCCCCGCACCTGCAGAGATGGGTGGCAGCCGGGACACGCGGGAAAGCGACCGTCCAGAGACGTTTGACTTCCTGGCGAAGACGACGTCGGCGTCGACGACGGCGACGGCGGCGTACGAGTTACTCTCTAGCTTCGCCGCTTCGCTCTTCGGGAAGCCTACGAGACTTTTGTCTCACGCGTTGTGGGTTGTATCCTTCTGTCTGTCGAATATTCAGGCCCGTAGCTGTAATAGTACTGTCACAAGACGTGGAGGAACACTTCGTACAAAATCTATACGATACATTCGTTCAGTTTTCAAGCTATTGCAAGAAAGTTACCCCCTCGTATTCTGAGCAATGATACGCAGGTTCAGATCTCTACGAGGGCCCCGGCGCCGGCTGCAGCGACGGCGACGGCGGCGGCGACGGCGGCGGGGACGCCGTCGCCAGCAGCGGAGGCGACGGCGACTGTGCAGCATTTCTCTGCTGCAGGGCCTGGGATGCCCGCTTCGCAAAAACGACCGGGGATGGAAAGCCAAGCAGCCATGCCCTGGGAAGGGGTCAAAAGGTCCAGGGGCCCACGTCTCAAACAAATCGAGCCGCTGGTTGTCCATGCCGGCGGGACTGTCGGCCACGCTCCTCGGGGCGCACATGGCGGAGTTCAGCCAAAATTGATGTCAACTGGTCCACTCCAATCTGCTCTGGCTGACTTGGATTTGGACGTCACACTGAGCCGAAACCCCCTTCTCCATCCCCCCGCTGGCCTGGGCTGAGGAGCTACAGCCAAGAAGCTGAAATGAAGCCGCCTTGGGTTCGAGGGGTCTCTGGTTCTCGTGCCGCTCCTCAGATCCAGGTCAGGAACCTATTCGTGGTCGAGGCTCGCTGTTTCCAGGGAATACATGTCGTTCCTACGGTCCCGCTGATGATTAAGAAACCTCCCCCCGAAAAAGCTGGCCCAGCGTTTCTTAACCAACTTGCCGGAAAGCTGGCTCAGTTTCCTGAGGGGACTGGCAGCCTTGGACCCTAGAAATGAATCGTGCACGTTCCTGGCTCCAAAAGCTGGCCCAGCGTTTCCTCAAGGAACTCCTGAAAAGCTGGCCCTGCTTTCTTAATTGATAGTTTATGTGTCAGGAGGGAAAGAAACACACAGACACAATTCATCGTCGATTTCCCAGAAAATATGGGAAGTGGGGGGGGAAGACAAAAACCCAGCAAATATAGGAAAGTATGGGGAATCTTTCTACTTGTGTGTATTTATTTGTGTGTCCCAGTCCCCTCCAGTGCAATCGTATGTTTGACAGCGTTCGTTACGGTAGCACGGTGACTGTGCCTCGTGGCCGGCCTGGGGCCGCAACATGGCCCCGCCGACCCAGGTCGGCGCTGACCCGGGCCAGCACGTCCCCGAGACGTTCCAGAGGGGAGAAAAAAAGTGGCGTAAGCATAACTAAACACTCGGGGGTCCGCGCGAATTTCTCGGATCGGCGCTGGGGCCCCCCAGCGGCGCCTCCGGCGCCGCCACTGGCGCGCTCCGCGCGCCAGGGAGGGGGGTCCAGCGCCGATCCGAGAAATCCGCGCGGACCTCCGAGTGTTTATGTTTATGCCACTTTTTGTTTTCCCCTAGTTCAGGATGGCAAAACACACACACACATAGGCAATGAATCGACGGCCCCCAGGAAGATGTAGGGGAAAATGTGGAAAGTGGGGGGGGAGACGAACACCCAGAAGATATTGGAAAAGATTATGCCTCCTGAGATTTGTGTCTAGGCATTGCTCAGGCTTTACGGCCGGTGCCGCCGACCCTGAAGATGACGACGATGGAAAGTGAAGGGGAAGACGAAAACCCAGAAGATATTGGAAAAGATTGTGACTCCTGGGATTAGTGTCGATTTTACTAGTGTGTCCCAAGGCCCCTTTAGGTTAGCGCTGACCCCGGTCAGCACGTCCCCGAGAGGCGGGGCTCGCTTTGCAGATGCCTTGCGTCCCGTGTTCCTCTAGAGAGGCCAGGCGGACCTCAATCGATTGAGAGTTTGACAGTTCGACGTCCTCGGTGTCCTGGGGCAGCGGCGTCGGCGCGGCAGAGAGGGGGACAGGCAGGACTGCTGGAGTCCACGCATGCCCCCATTACTCTTCTAAAGCCCAGCTCTTTCTCAAGGGTAGCATCCTTTGACCAGTTCTGCTTAGTGTGAGATCGTGATGCGTTCAGGCTGGTGCCCTGGACCAGGGTCCTTGGCATCTTCGTTGGACATCACCCTGATAGTTTGAGCGATGGTCGACAAAAAGCTTGCAAACCCACGCGCACAGCAGGGCGCCAGTGCCAGCTAGACATTCAGAACATGATGTCTGACATGCCCTCAAGAGGATCATGGGGATCACCTCGAGTCAGTTGATAATCGAGCGGGCCCAGCTGATCGATTGCGTTTGGTGTCCCATCTGGGCAAGCGGAGACGAATTCTGCACAACAACCTTGACCGTCTAAGCAGCCTCCCGATGTTCACGCCGTGGCACCAGAGGGGATGTTGTGATCCTTGTAGACAGGTATGGCAGCTGTCGCAAAGCTTGAGGCCACTGACGCCGCAGGCTCGACGGCGTGGGCTCAGCCCTGTCGTTCGCGGGAGAGGCTCAGGCTGAAGGTGCAGCGAGCAAGACACAGTACAGTCGCAATCCATAGTACGGACGCGCTGCTTCATCAAGGCTATCCTTGCATCGCTGCTTCTTCGGCCCACCCTGAGCCAATGTTGACGTCCAGTGGGCTCTAAAATGGTAAATGGAACTTGCAAGGGTCTTGCATTCTTATCTTGCATCCTTACTTGGCATGAGTTCTAGTGCAGGGACAGGCTGCAGCGACATTCGTTTTTTCATCAGCCCTGTGGGCCTACGGCTCAGCATGCCACTCGGCCGACTGACTGAAAGATTGCAGAGCAAGCCGGCTGAATGCACAGGCAGTGGCAGGGTGCCGACTCCGGGTGTCCTTAACTCATCGCTGCGCAGGGCCAGGTATGCCTCCAGGGCTGTGACGTGTCGTCGTGTCTGGAATGCGCCGTGCCACAGCGCCATCCACGGATCTCCCGAGGCACATGGCGCCGTGAGTTTTCGGTGATGCAGGTTGCACATGTCTTTGAACTTGTCGTGTTTCGCTCTTTCTCGCTCTTGGCTCTACCTCCAGAGACGGACAGCGCCGTGCACTTTCGGTGATGCAGGCTGCACCTGATTTGTACCATGCCGTGCTTCGCTCTTTGTCGCTCTTGGCTCTGTCACTTCAGCTGCAAGCCGATGCTGCGGTGCCGAGTCGAAGCAAGTGGCAGTAGGACGGCAGAGCGCCGGGACAGCCAGCACCAGCGAGGGGAGCGGGAGTTGACGGCAGCCTTCGCCAGGCTATGGTCCATCGAGAAAGAGACGGAGACCTTGCTCGCACGCAGCTCAGATGAGCGACAGAAGAACACGGGTGGATTGCGCCAGCTTGCGTGCGTAAGCTTCCCGTGCAAGGTGGCGCGTAGGCGCGCTCGTTTCCAATGGGGCGGGCCGTGCTGGCGGCCCGCGTAAGCGACGACGTAAGTTCCGGCAAGGCCAGTGTGCCATCTCACGCATGGCCCGTTTCTTATCGTCGCCAGATGGAGCGGAGGAGGAGGAGGAGGAGGAGGCATGAGGAGAAGGAGGAGAAGGAGGAGGGGGGGAGGACGAGGGGGAGGAGGAGGGGGAGGAGGAGAAAGGAGGAGGAGACATGAGGAGTAGGAAGAGAAGGAGGAGAAGGAGGAGAAGGGTCCTGCCATCACCTCCACGTGCAACAGCTATTTGATCGGCATGCCGCCGCCGTGCCTTTCCTCGATCTAATTTGCTGTAGGAGAAGTGTCTATGAGGCCGCTCATGGTTGGCCCTCGCCGTCCTCAGCGAGGAAAGCGAGCGCCTGGAAATCTGAGGGAGGGGCAGAGAGGGGAGAGGAGCAGGCAAGGGCTAGTGGGGGGGATAGCAAGAGAGAGGGATAGGTTGAAAGAGAGAGAGATAGAGAGACAGAGAGATTGAGAGAGATATTTAGAGAGAGAGGGGGAGAAAGAGAGAGAGAGAGAGGGGGAGAGAGAGAGAGAAGAAGATGGAGAGAGAGAGAGAGATTGAAAGGGAGAAAGAGAGAGAGAGAGAGAGAGGGAGAGTGGTAGGGCTGCGCAGGCCAGCCTCGCAATGCGGGAGGCGCCGCGGCAAGAGCAGGGGTGGGGGGTGCTGCCCTCCTCCCTGTCGCGGTCCGTCACTGGCCCGCCTGCACACCCGAAGAGCCAGGGCCGTGCTCGCCTCGGTGCCCCAGCGAAGCGTGGCGCCACCTTGGGGCAGTCCCCGACTAGACGTGAGAGTGACCCTTCGCCGGAGGGACCTTTGGTACGGGCACACTGGGTTCACCCGATCGCCGAACGCGATGCGATGGCAGCGCCCTGCGCGTCTTTGTTTGGCCCCCCCCGCGGCTCCCAAAAAAGCCGCGCACCAAAGGTCGCGCTTGCCCAGGGTCACTCTTGCGTGTAGCCGAATCCCCCGAAGCGGCCCAGTGCCAGAGCCGTGCACAAGCTGCCAACAATGTCCGCAGCGCGCTCCGAGCAGGGAGAGGCTGGCGCTGGCTTGGCATCGCTCGGACGTGTGCATGTTTCCTTCGGCGAGGACCATCGAGGAGCATCCTTGATCATTTGGCGAAACAACCACGCACGAAACCGAACAAAAAAACAGGGAATGGACGTCCGAGCGATGGCGAGCTGGTGTGCTAGCGGTGAGCATCGCGGCGGGCTTGGTGGCTTGCCTGGAGAGGCGGCCCCAGGGTGAGCAGGCGAACGGAAGGCCTCATGAAGGTCACTCCAGGTGGTGTGTGCTCTCTTCGGGAGCGGAAAAGAGGGGGGTGATGACTAGGGGGGGGGATATCATGGCGCGGGCCCTGATATTTCCCCAGATTTCATGGCGCCTCTTCTCATTTCATTACGTCCCTGGCCCCCCCGCTAGGCCGCGCACATGCCGCCGGTCATGATTTGCAGCCCCCCCTCTTGGACACCCCCCTCTTTGCCGCCCCCGAGGTCGCTCCAGGTGGTGTGTGCTCTCTGGATTGTGTTAAGACGGGGTCCTGGCTGTTTCTGAGTGCGACGCAGGATATGAACAAGGCTTGTAGCACACGGGTGCAGCGTCGTGCTGCTGATAGTGTGGGCAGTCCCGCGATCGAGGCCAATAGATTGACTGACGGCCGTGAAGCGTCGGGTGGCACGACTCTGCTCGGTGGGCTGTACTGGAGTCATTCGGATGCCTTCACACTGGCTGGTGGTGCTGAGGCCGTGAGGCCCCGTGTCCTGGTGGGATGGGGGTAGCGGCGCTGCGTTGAGGGCCTGGGTGTGCAGCAGCACTGTCCAGCCCGTCGGGCTGTGGTGGCGGCGCTGGCGCGCCTGGGGGCCCAGTCCGCGTCTCGTCGCCAACCCTACGCGGGTCCTCACTCAGGTCGTTCGCGCCTGGGGTGGGGTCTTGGTGGCCACCCACTCCCACAAGCATCATCGCCTTGTGCCTTCTCGGCCGTGCGCGATGCGATGCGATGCGACCACCGTTGCGGACAGTGTCCGGGCCTAGAGCAGACCAGGTGGGTGAGGCCATGGCCTCTAGGATCTGAGGTGTCTGGATTCACGCAATGCGAGACATGTAAAAAGTTAGGAGGAGAGGGGGAGGAGGAGGAAAAGAAAGCCCTTGGTGTCGGTGTCGGCGTGGGTTGGGCGAGATTACGTCATTGGTCTGAGTCCTGGGTGCTGGTCGACGTGAGGTAGCTGAAGTGGTGTTCGAGCGCTGTCCATGCTTCGGTGTCGTGGGCTGTTTGCGTCCATGTGATGTCGTTCGGTTGTCCTTTCGAATGGGCTTGCGTGGGCGGTCGGTGGAGGTCTGGTCTGCGTTGACGTAGGTACGTGGTGATTTCGTCGTCCCAGCGCTGGTTTTTGCCACCGTGCTGCCTGTGTCCCCGCTGGCGCGAGTTGAGGACTGGGTGCCAGCGCAGCACTCGCCATGTCCACCTCGTCCAGTCGTGGTTTGCGACTCGTGAAGCCATGCGCCAGACTTTCCGTTTGTGCAGCGTCTCCCAATTGTCGATGTGGTGGAGCTTCATGAGGTGTTCTGCGCGTCGTTTCGCTCGCTGGATGTAGTCGACCCATGGTTCCATTTCGTCTGCGGTGGTGCTGTCTTCGCCGTCTTCGCTTTGCTTGTCAGGCGTGTCAGGTGCATCACGCTGTGATGGGTTGCTGTCTGCGTCGTCGCTAGTGCTGTTGGTGTGGTCTTCGTGGTCTTGTGCTTCGTTGTTCGCGCCGTCGAGGTTAGGTCCCTGGCCGCTGTGAGGGCCGGCTTCTTTTGTTGTGCGTCTCCGTGGCGTTCTGATGATCATGCGAAGCATGCGTCGTTGTGTGCGTCGTAGATGCTGCCGTAGAGGCTCCGTGAGGGTCCACGTCTCTGCTCCGTATAACGTTGTTGGTGCTACAGTGCTGTTGAAAAGTCGGAGTCGGTGAGCCAGTGGGTAGTGTTTGCTGGTCAGCTCCTGCTTGCGAGACGTGAATGATGCCCATGCTGCTCGCGTGCGGTGGTGCATTTTCGTTTCCATCGGTTCGTGGAAGCTGATCAATTGGCCGAGGTATTTGATACTGCCTTCGTATGGGACGATTTCTACATCCATGTCTTGGAAACGTGCTGTGCGTGAGCTCGCCCTTCCGGTCCTTCTCGTCTGGTCGCTCAGTATTGTGGTTTTGCTTGGGTGTAGTTCGAGCCCGTGTAGCCTCGTCGCGCGCACAATGTCGTCAAGCATCGCTGTCAGGCGCGGGAGAGTTTGGCTGGTCAGGAGCACGTCGTCGGCGAAGCGTAGGTTGGTCAGCGTGGCGGTGCTCTCGAATCCCAATTCAACTCCCTTCCTTTTTTGCTGCCATTCGCAAACCAGCGGTCCAAGGATGTATTGTAGAAGAGCGTTGAAGAGTAGGGAGCTGAGTGGGTCTCCCTGCTCCCGCAGGAGGCTAAAGGGTCTGCTGCTGACGTCTGTCCTCACCGTGGCTGTCTGTCCCTCATAGAGCTGTTGGAGTAGTGCGACGTATCCAGGTTGGACCCCTTGTGCCTTCAGTGCTGCCCATATGCTCTTGTGCTCAACTGAATCGAAAGTTTTTTTGAAGTCAAGTGCTGCGACCCAGAGGTTTTGGCCCCATTCGTTTGCGCGCTCGCGCAATAAGTGGAAGGCAAAGAGGTGGTCAGTGGTCGAGTGGCCTGGCCTGAAGCCCGCCTGGTCGGCTGTGGGGAGGAAAAGGGAGGGGCGGCAGGGGCTGGGCTACGTTCCGAGTGGTCGGGCCCTCATGTACCCTTCGCGGTCGGCGACTTGACGGCTGGGGCTGGGTCCTGGTGGCCCCCCACCTCCAAGGGCGTCCCGTGCCGTCCCGTCGCCCTCTCGACATCGCGGTGCACAACGTGCCGTCCCGTAGCACTGCACACCGCGCCGAATTGTCCCACGCTCACCGCCGTGGTGCTCAGCGTGTTCACGCTCGCGTTGTCGTGCCGTCCCATCGTACCGCTCAATTTCGTGGCAGGCGGTCCGTTGATGCTACACAGCGTTGGGGTGCTAGCCGCAGACGAGATGTTCACGGACGTGGGGCTCGTTGCTTTGTTCGCCCTGTTTGTAGATGTGCGATTGTTGGTATTGGATCCCGTCGTGATGCGCCACGCCGTGTTGCCCGATCCCGTCGAAATGCTCGGTGTTGGGGTGCTGATCCATGGCGTGCTGCTCAGAGACGTGTTCGTTGTGCTGCTCGTCTCACTCGTGTATGTGAGGCTGTTGGTGTTGAGTCCCGTCGTGTTGCTCGTAGGCGGCCGGGCGATTGGGGCGGGGTCCTGGTGGTCACCCGCCTCCAGAGGCATCATCGCCTTGTGCCCTCTCGCACGCGGGGAGGGCGTGGGCGTGACAATAGAAAGAGCGTGTTCTACCGCTGCTGGCGGAAAACCGGGGGGGGTCACTACCGGTTCGAACCCCTCCCCCCCCCCCCCCCTCCGGAAAACCGGGGGGGGGTCACTACCGGTTCGAACCCCTCCCCCCCCCCCCCCCCTGCTCATCATGAAAAGGGGGGGGGGTCACTACCGGTTCGAACCCCTCCCCCCCCCCCCCCCTCCGGAAAAACCGGGGGGGGTCACTACCGGTTCGAACCCCCCCCCCCTCGAAAACCGAGTGGGGGTGCGGACAGTGGTGGGGACGGTGTTGGTGGGGACAGTGGTGAGGGGATAGCGGGACAGTGGTGGGGACAGTGGGACAGTGGGACAGTGGTGGGGACGGTAGTGGTGGGGACAGTGGTGGGGACAATGGTGGGAACAGGGGGGGACAGTGGACAGTGGTGGTGACGGTGGTGGTGGGGACAGTGGTGTGGGGACAATGGGAATGAGGTGGAAACAGTGGGACAGTGGAGGGTACAATGGTGGTGGGGACAGTGGTGAAGGCGGTGGCGAGGACGGCGGTGGGACAATGGGACAGAGGTACAGTGGGGACAGTGGTGGGGACAGTGGGGACAGTGGTGGGAACAGTGGGACAGCTCAGTGGGACAGCGGAGGAGTCAGTGGGACAGTGGGGACAGTGGGGATAGTCGGGCAGTGGTTGGGGCCGTGGAGACAGTGGGGAGAGTGGAACCGTGGTGGGAACAGTTCTGGGGACAGCGGGGACAGTGCGACAGTGGTGGGGCCACTGGTGGGGACAGTAGGGGCGGTGGTGGAACCAGTGGGGACAGCGGTGGTGAGGACAGTGGTGCTGGGAACACCAGTGGGGGATGTGATGCGGACGGTGGTGGGGACCGGGAGTCGTTTGCTGGCGGTGAGTAGGGGGGGGGGGGGGGGGGGGGGTGGTCGAACCGGTAGTGACCCCCCCGGGTTTTCCGGGGGAGGAGGGGGGGGGGGGGGGGGGGGGAGGGGTTCGAACCGGTAGTGACCCCCCCGGTTTTCGAGCGGGAGGGGGGGGGGGGGGGGAGGGGTTAGGGGAGGGGGGGGTTTTGCCGGGGGAAGGGGGGGGGGGGGGGGGAGGGGTTCCAGCAGGGGGGGGGGATTTTCGGAGGGGGGGGGGGGGGGACCCCCGGGCTCTGGAGGAAAAGGTTGGCAATTTTCCACAGTAAAGCGGCGGTGGATCACGCTCTCTCTGACAATAGGGGCTAAGATACGTTCTGTGTGGTCGGGCCCCCATGGAGCATGCGTCGTAGGCGGCTCTTCACCTGGGACCTGGGGCGGGAGCCTGATGGCCCCCCGCCTCCAGAGGCGTCCCGTGCCGTCCCGTCACACTTTCAGCGTCGCGGTGCACAGCGTCCTGTCCCGTCGCGATGCCCAGCGCCCCGTCCCGCGGCGCGAAGCTTGGTGCGCGAGTGCGTCGCGGTGAACGCCGTAGTGCTGTCCGTGCATCGTGGGAGGTCGCGTTGCCGTGCCAGCCCCAGTGCCACCCCTCCGTGAAGCCCTGGAGGCCGCCGCGAGGAGCTCAGTTGTCCTCCTCACGGCGCCGGACCGCGGGGCCGCGGACGTCGCCCGTGATGGAGGTTTGAGCAAACGGGTCGCCGTGCCTCGGGGGGGGGGGCCCGCTCCCTCTCGCCCTGGCAGTGGTTCCGCTCGAGGCGCCGGAGGGCTGGCAGCCTCCCAGCGGCCGCCTGGACGAACCTGGGAGACCCTTCCAACGCGTGGCGTGGCCAAAACTGCCAAGGGAACCGACTCTGTCGTGCTGCCCGTTGTCACGGTGCTGGCGGTCGTGCCCTTCCGCCTCGCCGTGGCGGATGGACGTCGCGGTGAACGCCACGGTGCGAGGCGTGGTGCGCGAGTGCGTCACAGCGCACGCCGCCCGCGCATCGTGGGAGGTTGCGTTGCTGCGCTGGCCCCACCTCCACTCCTCCGGGGCCGCCGCGAGGAGCCCAGCTGCCCTCCACGCGGCGCGGGGCCGCAAGGCCGCGGGCATCGCCTGCGGGGAGGTTTGAGCCAAGGGGCGTAGAAGATGTAGCAGTACCTGCGGGAGGGAATTCCTGCTGGCATGGAATATTCTCTCTCCCTTTCTCTCTCTTTCCCTCCCTCTCTCTTTCTCTCTGCAAGGGAGCGGCCCTGGGGCACCGACCATAGTCGCGCCCAAAGGGGAGCTTGTCCCGCCACCTGATCATTGTAACGCCGACATCGGCACAGCGACTAGGGTGACCCCCCCCCCCCCGCCACTACCTTGCAAGATTCAATAGATCGAGCGCTAACTACGCCTCCCCTTAGCACGAAGGCCTAGGCCAACAAAATGGAGCTTCCCCTCTGAAGGAGCCGCCACACAACTTCCCCCAGAGGTTGGGCCGACTACCACTTCTCCCACACGCCAAACCGAGCCGACTCGGCGACCAGGCAGGCCACGGGTCACCCCAGTGACGTCCGCGGTAAGGACCAAGCTCGAACTTGGGACGACACGATCTGAGGTCGAACCAGTAGCCACCCCGACGCTGTGTAGCACCCCGACGCTGTGTAGCATCAGCGGACCGCCTGCCACGAGATTGAGCGGTACGATGGGACGGCACGACAACGCGAGCGTGAACACGCTGAGCACCACGGCGGTGAGCGTGGGACAGTTCGGCGCGGTGTGTAGTGCTACGGGGCGGCACCCTAACTGCCGACATGCGCGACCACCACAAGCGCCTACGCAGAGCGGCCATTGAAGCGAGCTCATTTCAGAGCAAGCACCCACCCCCAGGCGTCGTGGGCGTGGGGCACCGACCCTCTGCCTACCGCCCGCGCCCGCAGGCCGGGCTCGGCACCGAGCTCGGGGACTGACCCCTCTTACCAGCCTCGAGCTCCCACCCTCCTCCTCCTCCTCCTCCTCCTCCTCATCCTCCTCAGCCTCGAACGTATCCCTATCCCTAAGATTGACACGCCAAAAGGCGATGACAATCATAGGGATCCGCCCTCAAAAAGTAGGGGGATCCCTAAGATTGGCATCGTGATGAGGAGGTGCCCAGCATAGGGATAGGGATATGTTCCAGGCTGGTGACCCTCACCCAAACTCGAGCTCCCACCCGACTCAGTCACAGCTTCCGCCGCTAGTGCAAGGCCTTGCCGCGCCCCTGCACCCAGCCGCCCCGACTCCCAACCCCCCCGTGACGGAGTGGACTATGCGCCCTCGCCCGACCTACAGGATCCTACGACGCCACCCTACGGCGGCCCCAGGGCGGAACCCGTGCCTACGCGAGGCACCGACCGCCGCGCCGAATTTGCCATGCACTTCGCCAAGAGGAGCTCAGCCCACGGCCGAGCCGCCGAGCTACAGGAGTCCTATGACCGTCTGTGCCACCAGTTGTCAGCCACGCGCAGAGGGGGGGGGGAGGGGGGAGGGCTTCTTAGGAGCACCCCTGCTCCTTAGAAGGCGCGGGCCTGATCTATAGATGTAAGGCCGGCGCCTTCTAAGAAGCAGCCTCCTTCTACGAAGCCCTCCCCTCTCCCTCCACCCCATTGTGCGCGCCGCCAAAGTTCTCTACCCTCACCCACCAAGTCCGCACCCTTCATTCCCAGCGAGGGTGGCTCGTTCAACGCCTCCACCGCGCACGCGACGCCTTCGCGCCTCTCGCCGCCAACCTATCGCCTGATGGAGCGGCACCCGTCCTAACGCTGCACGACCGTCTCAGGACCGCGCATATCCGCCCAGGGCCCACTACCTGCTTGGCATCGCTCGGACGTGTGCATGTTTTTCTCGTCGAGGACCATCGAGGAACGTCATGGATCATCGAGCGCAAAAAAAACACGCACGACACCACAACATGCACTGGCTGCAGGGACGGGGGACGCCCCGTTTCCCGCAAGCCCCTTAGCGGCTGACCTGGGCCTTCTCCGCCGCGGGGCGCCGCGAGACGTGGCGAATCGCTTGCTCAGCACTCCGCCTTTTCCCTCAGCCGCTTTGCGGCAGAGGGTAGTTGTTTCGACGGCCCCTGTACCTCAAAGTGGGCAATGGCGGCTTTGGCTACCGCAGTAGCTGGCAGTCGACGGGACTTCTGTCTGCTTGCCCGATCTCTCTCTCTCTCTCTCTCGTTTGATTGGTTTGTTTTTTCTCTCTCTCTCTCTCTCTCTCTCTCTTTCTGTTTCTCTCCGTGTTTCTATGATTATTTCTCGCGCTCTCTTGTTTCTCTCTCTCTCTCTCTCTCTCTCTCTCTCTCTCCCCCCCTACCCTGCCCTTGTCTGCTTCTCTCCTGATGCTGCTCAGTGTCGAGATGTTGGTCGCAGACGAGGCACTCATGGCACTGCTCGCCTCAGTCGTATATGCGAGGCTGCCAGTGCTGGGTCGCGCCGTCCTGCTCGGCGCCACGGCGCTGGATGATTGTCCCTTACCCAGTGTCGGAGCGCTGGTCGCCGACGTGTTGTTCACGGAAGTGTTGTTCGACGCAGTGTTCGCTTCATTTTTGAATGTGGGGATGTTTGTGCTACACCCCGTCGTGCTGCTCAACGTTGTAGTGCTCGCTGCCGCCGTGCTGCACGGTGTGGCGGCGCTGGTCCCAGACGCATTGTTCAAGGACATGGTGGTCGTTGCTCTGCCCGTCGCACTTGTAGACGTGAGGCTGTTGGTGCTGGGTCCAGTCGAACGGCTCAACGTCATGGTGCTCAGCCCCGTCGTGTTGTACGGTGCTGAAGTGGAGGTCACGTATTTGCTGTGGAATGTGGTGTTCAATACATTGTTCGTCTCACTCGTGAATGCGCGCCTATTGGTGTTGGATCCCATCGTGGTGCTCCACGTCGTGGTGTTCCACTTCGTCGCGCCGCTCGGTGCTGAGCCGTTGGTCACAGACGTGTTGCTGGTTGACGTGTTATTCGATGCATTGCTCGTCGCGCTCATATGTGCGAGGTTGTTGAGGCTGGATCCCTTCGTGTCGGTCGTCGTCGTAATGCTCGATTTCGTCGTGCTGCAATCGTGCTGCACGGTATTGCGACGGCCCCGGACGTGCTGCTCACAGGCGTGATGCTCGGAGCATTGCGCGTCTCACTCGTAGGCGTGAGGCTGCTGATGCTGAAGCCCGTCTTGATGCGCAACGCCGTGATGCTCGGTCCCGCTGTACTGCTCAGTGTCGAGGTGCTGGTTCCTGGCTTACTGCTGAAAAGCGTGGTGTTCGTTGATCGTCCCACTCGTAGCTTTGAGGCAGGTGGTGCAGTGTCCCGTCGTACTGCTCGGCGTCGTGGTGCTCAAGTCCGTCGCGGAGCTCCGCGTCGGAGTGCTATTCACAGACGTGTTTGTGGAAGACGCGGTGTTCGAAGCACTGCTCGTCTCACTCGTGGGTGTGAGGCTGCTGCTGCTGGATCCAGTCTTTGTGCACGTCGTGGTGGAGCTCGACTCCGCCTTGCTGCCCGGGGTCGCGGAGCTGGTCTGGGACGTTCTGCTCAAGGACATGGTGCTATGGCCCTGCTCGTCGCACTCGTAGATGTGGGGCGTCCAGTCGAACTGCTCACCGCCGTGGTGCGCAGCTATGTCGCGCTGCAGGGTGTCAAGGTGCAGGTCGCGTTCGTTATGCTTGAACACGTGGTGTTCGATGCACTGTTCGTCTCACTAGGAAATGTGGCTGTTGGTGCTGGACCCCGTCGTGCTACTCACCGCCGTGGTGCTCAACTCCGTCGCGTTGCTCAGTGTCGAGGCGCATGTGGCAAACGTGCTGCTGAAAGACGTGGTGTTCAATGCACTTTTTGTCGCACTCGTTGGTGTGGGGCTGCTGGGGCTCGGCCCCGTCGTGCTACTCAACGTCGTAGTGCTCGATGTCGTCATGCTGCACGGTGTCGCGATGGTCCCCGACGTGTTGCTCGAAGGCAAGATGTTCGTAGCACTACTCGTCTCGCTCGTAGATGCGAGGCTGTCGAGGCTGGATCCCATCATGTTGCTCCACGTCGTAGTGTTCGATTGCGTTGTGCAGCAGGGCGTCGCGATGATCCTGGACGTGGTGGTCAAGGACGTGTTGCTGTAAGACTTGGCGTTCGAAGCAGTTTGCTCGAAGGAGTTGGTTGGTTCCACCTTGCTGCTCGGAGTCGAGGTGATGGTCCCTGTCATGCTGCTGACAGGCGTGGTGCTCGTTGCACTGCTCGCCTCACTAATAAGTACTGCCGTATCACGTCGTGCTCTTCACCGCCGTGGCGCTCCACTCCGTCGCGCTGCTCAGTGTCGAGGTGCTGGTGACGGACGCGCCGCTGGAAAACGCGTTCGATACGCTGCTCGTCGCACTCGTTTGTGTGAGGTTGCTGGGCCTGGGCCCCGTCGTTCTGCCCAACGTCGTGGTGCTCGATTTTGTCGTGCTGCGCGAGATTGCGGAGCTGGTCCCGGAGACCCTGCTCTGAGACGCGATGGTCGTTGCATTAGTCGTTTCGTTGGTAGATTTGGGGCTGCAGCTGTTCGGCCACGTCATGATATGCTGCGTCGAGATGCTTGATCCCGTCGCATTGTTCAGCGCCGAATTGCAAGTCGTCGACGGGCTGCTCAAAGACTTGGCGCTCGTTGCACTGCTCGTCGCAGTCATGGGCGCGAGGCCAGTGGTGCCCGCGCCCAGGAGCCCTGGTGGGCTGGCCGCGACTATGCGGGCAAGGGGGGCAAGGGGTGTGCTCGCCCTGGTCAGGCTTGTAAAGTAGCGCCCTGGAGTGAAGCTCAGCGAAGCTTGGTCCAGTTGTTTTTGTGAAACGTGCGAGCCAAAGCGAGCAGAGACCGTCGAGCACCCCTGGACGGTAGAAGGAAGTAAACATGTGCTGCATAACACGCCCTGAGTCATGAGCAACCTCAGCGCCCCGGTCGTCGCAGCTGCGTAGAGAGGAAGTGTGGGGGGGAGGCCAGGGAATAGCGGATCCCGCCCGCGCAGGCATCGCCCCCTGTCGGTGGATGCATCATCTTTTTCTTTCTATGAAGCTTTTTTGGTCTGGAGTTCGTGGGGATCGCGCCGGAGGCCTCAAGCGGGGCCTCCCGAGCGTCACCTTCTGGGATGCCAGGAAGGGGTTGGCCGACGGAGGATCGCGGTCCGCGTCGGTGCTGGTGCCGAAAAGCGTCTGAGCGGAGCGTGCGAAGGCGCTCCCGCTGCCGCGGGCCAAGCCCCGGGAAGAGCGTGAACCCTGTCGCGGCCACATTCGCTGGCGCGACGTTTGGAATCTGCGGTTCGAGCTCAGACACTTGCACGGGCTTCCGCATGTGCACAGGCGGGCCTGGCGGCTCAGCCGTGGGCCCCGCAGCCGACGAGGTTGACGTCCCTGTTGACCTGGGCCCCGACGTTGATGGAGTGGTACCACTCATCTTATTGGCCTCCTCAGGGAGGTTCGGCCTGTGGTGGGGGCGAGGGGTCAAGCTTGACGTGAACAGGGAGACAGTGCTGCCATTGGTCAGCAGGACCACCCAGTCCTGGTTCTGATCCCCCCTTCGGCCGATGACAGTGCCGTGCGGCCGTGAATGAGTTTCTGCACCTGGTGGACGACCGTTACCTCGGTGCCTTCCTGGATGGGCGGAGGCACAGGTGGGGGGGGGGGGGGGCGAGGCCTGTGGTGTCGGGCAGCGCGTCGGCCCCGGCGGGGCCTGGCGTTTACCCTGATGGGCCCAGGGTCTTCCCCGATGCGGACGACCAGGCCCCCGCGCTTCCTGGCACGCACTTCGGCAGGTCCGCCGCGTCGCAGGGATCACATCCGTCGTCCGAGTCGTCTGCTCGCCCCTTTGCCATGAAGGCCTTCAGGTCGATATTCAGGCTGAGATGCTCTACTTGCACGGAGGCGGTCCCTTTTTGCGAGCCGGCGGCGTTGCTGGGCCAGTGTAGCCTGGCTGGTGGTCACGCTGGCCACCGTGGTTTCAAAGCGCATTGCTATGTCCGCGAGCCTCTGCTGCTCCGCTTCGAGGCTGCAGAACCGGGCGTCGGTCTGATCAGAGATCCCTTGGACGCTTGGTTTGGATACTTATTCTTCGTCCGAGACCTTGTCGTAGCCGATTCGTGTCGCTCGGCGGAGTGTTGTGGGGTGCTTCTGGTGTGTTCGATCCCGCGGTCGGCCCTCTTTAGCGTAGGCGCGCGCGATCGGGACGTCCCAGTGTGACGCATCGAGGCTGATGATAGGGGCCGTGCCGTGGTCCTGGTGGATAACGGCCAGGGCCGTGAATTCTGGCGGGTCACGGCTGGTGCCAGTTATATTGTGCGTGGTGGCAAGATGCAGTTTTGTGCAGCTGGTTTCGAACTGCCTGCACAGTTTCACCAGCTCACTTCTGCTGGTGCACAAGTTCGAGGTGGTGGAGCGGTGTTGTTGGTTGGAACAGTGTTGCTGGTGCACGGTTGGTTGGAACGGTGTTGTTGATGCCCGGATTCGAGGTTGGTTGGGTGTTTTGGGGAAAGCTCGTCGCAGGCTACAGCAGCCCGATCTGCGCCGCCGCTGCTTGGAGAGCGGCGGTGTGGGCTTCCTGTCACACGAGAAGCTGGACAGGAGGCTTGGCGGCCCTTGACGGGTGGCTCGGGCTGCGGTGGTACATGAAGCACACGGCGAGGGCTCTCAGGAACCATTGCGGCGCGTGCGGCGGTATGGAGATGATGCGAATCAGTCTCACGATGGGATGCAGCGTGTCCAGGTACGGCATGCGCGGAGACAGCCTATGGCTTCGCTGGGGGCTTCGGGTCCAGGTTGCACTCTGGGTCAGGGGCCCTCCGCACGAGACAGGTCAGAGAGAGAGAGAGAGAGCGTCAGAGAGAGAGAGAGAGATAGAAAGAGAGAGAGAGAGAGACAGAGAGAGAGGAGCAGGCAAGGGGAAGGAGAGGACGGTGAGAGAAGCAGGCGAGGGGAGGGGAGGAGGGGAGAGACAGTGAGAGAGAGAGAGAGAGTGAGAGAGAGAGAGAGAGTGGGAAAGAGAAACCAACAAATAAGAACAGCGAGAGGGAACAAGAGAGAGAAAGAGAGAATGGGATAAGAGCGCGTGGGAGGAGGAAGTGGCCCGTGCTCGTCGAGGGGGGAGACACGTGGAGGGTGGAGGAACGGACCCTCTTCTTGAGGAAACTTTGGAGGACGGAGCATGTGGCGAGACGAGGGGTGAAGCCGGAAAGGCACCGCGCAACGTGCGGGACCGTAGCCCCCAGCTCCGACAGCAGTCGCGCACTAAGGTTTTCGACGACGGGGGCGGTACTGCATTGGGGTGCGCGCCGCTGCCGCTAGCCGCTGCTGTCGTCGTATGCATTGGCGTGCACCGTCTGCTCACGTTTCCGTGCCTGCATCGGGGGCATGCCCGTACCAGCCAGCCTGGGTTTCTTGCAGTTTTGCAGCTTGGCCAACCGGGTTGGCGCCGACACGGTGGCACAGAGGTTTTCGCGGCAGCCGCCCTTCGCTCGCTCCTACGGATCCTCATGTGATCACATATCCTCATCCTCAGTGGGCCATGGCATCTTTCCCCACCAGCAAACCCCTTCGCATGGGGATATGCCCCGCGTAACCCGGAGTACACAGCACATGCCCACATATATGTATACATGTGTGCAAATATATATGTGTGTGTGCGCATAGCTGTACACTTGTGCATACATACACACATGCCTCTACACACATATGTATATGTGTATGTGTATGTATGTATATGTGTATCTGTATATATATATACACACCACCCAGGGGGGAAGTCGGCCAGTGCGTCCAAGGCCATGCCAATGAGAATTGGGATCGGGTAAAAGACTCCCCCGGGGTTCGTGCCCGATGCACATTCCCAGCATGCTTTCAGGAGTCTTGTCCTTCTGAGAAGTACGAGTTCTCAGCATGCTCTTACTTTCCAGGCATTCGAGCTCCGCTTTTCGCTTTACCATCAATCAAGGAAGGGCATTGGATAATGTTGCCTCCCATGAGGTTTGTCCACTTCTCTTAGAGTGTCGGAGGCTTCCTCGCAGTACGCGCATGCTGAATTCTGAGTGGATATGTGTAAGCGTTCTTAGATGTTCGTGGAGTTATGCCAAGGTGTGCGTCGACGTGCTCGTTTGAGGTACATGTGCCCACTCCCATGTTCTCTCATGTGTTTAGCTTCGCCATAACGGTCATTGGTGATTGCTTCCGGATTCAGCCATGGGTTTTATTGTCGCCCTCGTGTCGTCCTGCTAGGTTTCTCCTTGCATCCAGGCGCGCCGGCATCGGCATCAGACTATGAGACGCTGTCGGGACAACGTCAGGGCACCGTCGCAGAGCCCACTGTCGATCCCATCGATCCGAACCGACATGGGCGTCGGCCGTCCCCATTGCGATTGGGCACCTCCCACCCTGACCCGTGCTTTTTTGCCGGTGGCAAGTCATGGGAGCTGCCCTTCGCCAGAGTTCGGGGGCGGAAAAGAGGGGGGTGATGACTAGGGGGGGGGTGGATATCATGGCGTGGGCCATGATATTTACGCAGATTTCATGGCGCCTCTTCTTTTTTCATTACGTCCCTGGCCCCCCCGCTGGGCCGCGCACATGCCGCCGGTCATGATTTGCACCCCCCCCTCTTGGGCATCCCCCTCTTGGCCGCTCCCGAAGAGTGACCTTGCGCCAGAGTGCCCTTGGATGCGAGCCCAATGAGATCCCACGATCGCCGATCGCGAAGCGGTGCCAGCGGCCTGCGCGCCCAGGCCCGGACACCCGCGCCCCCCGTTCGGTGGCAAGTCATGGGAGCCTGGTGTGCCCTCTGAATTCCGTCTTCAGCGTCGATTAGCGTCTGGGGGCCGATGAGACGGTGCCGATTTTGCGTCGATCAGCGTCGATTTAGCTTCGATTAGCGTCGGTTTAGCGTCGATTAGCGTCGACTCGCAAGAGCCTGCAAGACGGTACGGGAGGCGCCCATGAGTTGCCGCCGAACGTTTTTCAAGGCGGACCTAGCCGTGGCGACGATTCACTTCAGGTGAGAAAAAACAAACACAGACACAAAGAATCGTTGATCCACAAGAGACATGCAGGAAGCATTGGAAGTTAAGGGTGAGACGAAAACCCCGAAAATATGCAGAAGTATGGGGAATCCTGGGATGTGTGTCTATTTGTTTGTGTGTCCCTGGGCCAAAGCTTCAGGGGGTCCCCTAGGGAGGGATGGCCGCCGTTGTCTCGACTGTCCATCGTCCGGTTCGATCTGATTGCTGAGGCCTTGCGGCCGGTGCCGCCGACCGACACTGGACGACGACCCCCACGATGGAAGAGGCATTCGGGAAGGAGGGGATCAGACGCTCCCAAGAGTGCGCAAGAGGCTACACGAGGCCCCCAAGAGGTGCCCAGGAACCCCCGCGAAGTTCTGGGACGTCGTCTCGACTGGCCCTCGTCCGATCCGATTCGATGTCCCGATCCGGTGCGGACTGGTCCTGCCGCCGCATGGCACTTTGCGGCAACGCCGGGGGCACCCGCCGGGGCTTCGGTCGGCGGCGGTGGCGGCGACGACGACGGAGGCGCTGGCTATGCGTGCCTCCCTCGTTGAAGCGCGCTCGCGCGCTCGCTCGCTCGCTCGCGCGCGCCTCCTGGAAGAGGCAGGTCGGGATGATGAGATGGTTGGAGGGAGGGCGAGAGGGTGAATGAAGAGGAGGGGGAGGATGAGGAGGAGATCGAGGGAGGGAGGGAGGGATGATGCTGCTACTGATGATGATGATGATGATGATGATGATGATGATGATGATGATGATGAGGATGAGGATGAGGATGAGGATGAGGATGATGATGATGATGATGATGATGATGATGATGATGATGATGATGATGATGATGATTTTCTGATGCTGATGCTGATGCTGGTGCTGGTGCTGGTGATGCTGATGCTGATGCTGACGCTGATGCTGATGCTGATGATGATGATGTTCATATCGAGACTGGTGCTGATGCTGTTACTGGCACTGGTGCTGATACTGATGATGCTGATGCCGATGGCGATGCCGATGTCGATGATGTTGATGATGATGCTGGTGATGCTGATGCTAGTGCTGACGCTGATGCTAATGATGATGCTGATGCTTATGCTGATGATGCTGTTGCTGATGCCGGTGATGTGGAGAGGGAGGGGCGCGTGATTATCCATTGTTCCACTTGTATCTGCCCTTCTGTAGTTCCTGTTTTGCGCGCACTGCTCGTGTAATATGCTTGTGTTCACGCGTCTGCCTTTCGTTTGTTTCAGCACGAGTGCTCAGACGTGGCGAGCGTTCCGATCAACGTTGGCGCAACGCAGAAGGATCAAGAGGAGGAGGTGGAGGAGGAGGAGGAGGTTCCTGAACAGGGTTCGCTGTCTCTGTTGCCGGGGTTCTGTCCATTTGAGACACAGGCTCGCCTGCCCGCTGCCCAACAGCGGCCGCTGCCTCGGTGTTGGACGAAACTTGCTGTTTTGGCATCGTGTATCCTGTTTCCCGTCCGTCTCGCTCACTCCCACCCGCCCTCCCAACACATACGTAGCACCCGAGTTTGGCCCGAGCCTCAGCATATTCAGCAGTCGTCTTTGGATGGGCAGCTACTGGGGGCCAATCCGCTGCCGCCGCCGCCGCCGCCTCCGCCGCCGCCCCGCCGCCGCCGCCGCGCCCGCCGCCGCGGCCGCCGCGCCGCCGCCGCCCCGCCGCCGCCGCCGCCGCCCCCCGCCTTAACCGCCGCCGCAGCCGCAGCCGCTGCCGCCACCGCCGCCGCCGACGCCGCCGCCGCCGCCGCAGCCGCAGCCGCCGCCGCCGCCGCCCCCGCCCCCGCCCCGCCGCCGCCGCCGCCGCAGCCGCCGCAGCCGCCGCCGCCGCAGCCGCAGCCGCCGCAGCCGCCGCCGCCGCCAAGTGTATTCTGTATTGTTTTTTGACAGGGATGGTGGGGGGGGCCGCATCGGGTTGGCTGCGCATGTTCCGAATTTGGAGGCAGAGTGTGCTTTGTATCGTTTTTTACCAGGGATGGTGGGGGGGGGGTGTCGGCATGGACTCGGGTTGGCCCCCAGTCGCCTGGGGGAGGGGGTGTTTATTGATAGGGAACAGTGATAGAGGTATGGGCAGGGGTAGGGGGAGAGCGGGGGAGGAGGGACATCGTCGTCGTAGGGGTAGGGGTAAGGGTAGTCCAAGGCTGCAGCTTCATCAGGCGTGCCATCGCCCTGGCTCCTCTAAGCCCCTGGGCTTTCACGGGGTGAGGAAGGCCCGAGTCCTCGAGGCTCAAGGCTCGAGGAGGAGCGCGCTCGCGCGGAGCGCGCGCGTGCAAGCCGCGTCGGCGTCACCGTCATCGTCGTCGTCGTCGGCGGCCCGTCGTCGTCCCTGCCGGCGCCGGCGCCGGCGCCGTCCTCGTCGGCAATGGCGTCGTCGCCGCCGCCGCCGCCGTTCGCCGCGGCCGCGCGGCGCGCGCCCCGTGCGCGCGGCGCAGGCCCGGGCTCCGCCGGCTGCTGGTCTGCGGCTGCTCCGAGTCGCAGCGGCGGCGCGCCGCGGCGGCTGCCGCGTCGGTGGGCGCGCCCAATAGCGGAGGCCGCCGGCGGGTGCGGGGCCGCCGCGTCCGCCGCGCCCGCTTGCGGCAGCCGCCGTCAGCGTCGCCGCCGCCGCTGAGGCTGTCGTCGTCGCCGCCGCCGCCGCCGTCGCCGTCGCCGTCGTCGGCGTCGTCGTCGTCGTCGTCGTCGTCGTCGCCGCCGTTGGCGTCAACGGGGTCGCTGCAGGCGTCGGCGTCGTCGTCGTCGCTGATGTCGTCGGCGTTGCCGTCGGGTGTGTTCTCGGGCGAGGGGAGAGGCCGAGGCGCGGCGGGGCAGGGATGAATGAGGACATCCGCGCAAGGGAGTCGCGCGGATCGCTAGATTTGGTGGCCAGCCTCGATAACCTTGTGAGCATCCGAATAAGAAAAATGGCATAAACATAAACTGTTGGCGCTCCGCGCGGATTTCTTGGATCCGCGCTGGGCCCCCCGGCGGCGCCTCCGGCGCCGCCCCTGGCAAACTCCGCGCGCCAGGGAGGGGGGTCCAGCGCAGATCCAAGAAATCCGCGCGGAGCGCCAAAAGTTTATGTCTCTGCATTCTTTTCTTCTTGTATCACGCTTGCAACCAAAGCCCGCGGCAACGACGCAGTATGCTTCACCGAGACTGGCCTTGGATCCCTTTCCTCTCTTCTGCCCATTCTTGGCCATGGATCCTGGGACTCCCGGGTCTCGGGCTCACTCTGCTGCGATCGTTCCCGCGAAGGCGCCAGAGGGTCTTGCAGCATCCTCACAGTCAAGACGCTGAAGTAAGGGGCGCTTCGGGTTTGGAAGGGGCGTGCCGCTCCTTATCCTTCCATGCATGTTCCCACGGCGCCCCTTGTTAACCCTAGCCCAACCTCCTGTGTTGGGCTCTCGTTTTGATTACAGCACTGCTCGTGCGTCTCCTCCCCACGCCTTCCTCCGCCGACCCTCTACTGCATCCTGTGCGTGCTTTTGGGGGATGCGAATTGCGCAACTGTGGCCACTTTCGTGGGCTCCTGGGAGGCACGGCGGAGGCGGATGATTTTGACTTCGCGGCTCCCTCGGGGTCTGCGACTGCATAACCGTCGCCACTTTTGTGGGCTCCTGCGAGGTTCGGTGGAGGTGAGAGCGGCGCGAATGATATTGAGACCTCGCGGCTCCCTCGGGGGCTGCGAAATGCGCAACCGGCGCCACGTTGGTGTGCTCCTGGGAGGCATGGCAGAGGCGAGGGCAGTGCAGATCACTTCGAGACATCGCGGCTCCCTCGGGGGGCTGCGAATTGCGCAGTTGTCGCCACCTCTGTGGCCACGGCGGAGGTGAGTAGGCTCTTTTCAGGCACGGCGGAGGTGAGGGGAGCGCAGATAATTTCGGGACCTCGCGACTCTCGTCAGGGCTGCGATCTGCGCACCTGTCGCCACTGTTGTTGGCTCCTGGGAGGCACGGCAGAAGCGAGGGCAGCGCGGATCCAGGCGAGACCTCGCGGCGCTGCTGGGGACCTGCGAACTGCACACCCGCCATCCCTTTCGTGGGCTCCTGGGAGGCACGGCGGAGTGCAGCGCCACGCAGATCGAGGCGAGACCCCGCGGCTCCCCCAGAGGCTGCGAGGTGGCGCAAATGTCGCCACTTCCGTGAGCTCCTGGGAGACGGTTCCTTGTGAGACCTCGCGGCTCCGTCAGGCGTTCCGAATGACGCAACTCATGATTGTCGTTGGCTTCTGGGAGGCACGGCGGAGGTGAGGGCAGCGCAGATCACTTCGAGACCTTGCGGCTCCCTTGGGGGCTGCGAACTACGCAACCCTTTCGTGGGCTCCTGGGAGGCACGGCGGAGGTGAGGGCAGCGCAGATCACTTCGAGACCTCTCGGCTCCGCTGGGGGCTGCGAATTGCGCAAATGTCGCCATTGTGGGCTCCTGGGAGGCACCGCGCATGTGAGGGCAGCGCCGATCATTTCGAGACATCGCGGCCCCCACGTGGGCTGCGAACTGCGCAACCATCTCACTTTTGTAGCTCCTGGGCGGCACGGCGGAGGCGAGGGGAGCGCAGATCATTTCGGGACCTGAGGAGGAGGAGGAGGAGGAGGAGGAGGAGGAGGAGGAGGAGGGGGAGGAGGAGGAGGAGGAGGAGGAGGAGGAGGAGGAGGAGAGGGAGGAGGAGGAGGAGGAGGAGGAGGGGGGGAGGAGGCGGAGAAGGAGGAGGAGGAGGGGGAGGAGGAGGAGGGCTGCGAACTGCGCAACCGGCGCCACTTTGGTTGGCTCCTGGGAGGCACGGCGGAGGCGAGGGCAGCGGAGAGATCAGTTCGAGACCTCGCGGCTCCCTCGGGGTCCGCGACTGCACAACTGTCGCCATTGTCGTGAGGCACGGCGGAGGTGAGTAGGCTCCTTTCAGGCACGGCGGAGGTGAAGGCAGCGCGACTCATAACTATTGAGACCCCGCGACTCCCTTGAGGGCTGCAAGCTGCGCAGCCGTCGCCACTTTCGTGGGCCCCTGGGAGGCACGGCGGAGGTCAGTGCAGCGTGGATCGTGCATATCTCGCGACGTGTTCCTATGTATGGAGTGTTCATAGAGACGGTCGCCCCCGCGTAGAGAAGGGCATTGGCACCGCTCGGTTGGGTCGTTCTAGCTTTCCCTCAAGTACTTGCCAGTCGTTGAACGTAACTTTCTGGATTTCCAGATCCCGACCTGCCTTGGGCGCCTTCCTACTTCAAGAGCCGAGTGGTGTTCCCTTGTCCCTCCTCTTCATGTGGCGGGAGGGAGCTCAATCTACTTTCAAAGCCTTCCTACTTCATGTTTCTACCCACTTCTTCCGACCGACGTGTATGTCTCCCCGAAGGTTGCCCGGAAGGCAGTTTCAAGCGTTCCCAGTCTGTGAAGACGGTCCTCCCGACGGCCACCTCGCGTAGAGATGGTCGCCTCGCGTAGAGATAGTCGCCTCGCGCAGAGGAGGGCGTGAGTCACTTGAGCTGTTCCTCGAGTGAACTTGCCTACAGGGTTCTCGCGGTCTTCTTCCGCGGTGCCCCTTTGGGGCTTGACCGCCCCGACCTCCCCTGGCTGGGGAGGGGGCTGCTTCGCGCGACGGCCCGCGCCGAGCCTGCAATCGTTTACGGCAGGGCCGCATTGGCATCGCTCGGACGTGTGCCTTTTTTCTCGGTGAGGACCATCGAGGAGCATCTTTGATCATTTAGCGAAAAATGCACGCACGAACTCGAAAAATACACGGGGAATGGACGTCCGAGCGATGGCGAGATCAGAAGGGCAGGTCGCTGCTCCAGGGGTGCCCTGCCTCCGAGGCGGGGACTTATCCATACCCACCACCTGGGGGGATCGATCCTCGCGGACCTCCACGGGCGGTGGAGAGTATTTATTTCCCAAGGTTCTCCGAGAGGTCACAAGTCCATCAGTGCAGTGCCCGGTGATGAATCACCGTCTTAATCGGCCAACTGTTTGCCAGAAGCTGTAATGGCAAGAGCGGCGGAGAGGGGGCGAGATCGGCCTGCTCGCTGGGCCTCCCGCTGGGGCACCAGGGCGTCGGTTCCCAGGCGGTGGATACGGACAAATTCCTGCCTCGCCCTGGCGTCCTTGCCTCTCCCGTGCGCCCCCCTGTGCAGACTCTTCCGTGCGCCTCCCTGTGGGCTTCCCGAGCGCGCCCGCGCGCCTGCGGCGCACGCCGCGCCGCATCTGCGCAGCCGGCCGGCAGCCGACTCTCCACGCGTGCCCGCTCGCGGCCGCTCGCACGCCCCGCTGCCCCAGCGCTGTCGCAGTGGAGCTTCCTCCGGGCGCGCCCGCTCTCGCCCAGCGCACGTTCCTCCGCCTCCTCCCCCTCCTCCTTCTCCTCCCCCTTCCTCCTCCTCCTCCTCCTCCTCCTCCTCCTCTCCTCCTCCTCCCCTCCTCCTCCTCCTCCTCTCTCATCATCATCATCATCATCATCATCATTCATCATCATCATCATCATCATCCTCATCCTCATCCTCCTCATCCTCATCCTCATCCCCCCTCCTCCTCCTCCTCCTCCTCCTCCTCCTCCTCCTCCTCCTCCTCCTCCTCCTCCTCCTCCTCCTCCTCCTCCTCCTCTCCTCCTCCTCCTCCCCCTCCTCCTCCTCCTCTCCTCCTCCTCCTCTCCTCCCTCCTCCTACTCCTCCTCCTCCTCCTCCTCCTCCTCCTCCTCCTCCTCCTCCTCCTCCTCCTCCTCCCTCCTCCTTCACAATTACTCAATATGAATACTACTCTTCCTCTTCCCCTGATGACGGTTTGAAAGTGCTCGACCCCCCCCCCCCCGCGTATTGTTTTTTTACACACAGGTGTCCCCGGAGTTGGGTTTTCGCTTGCATTTGTTGTCAAAATGCTGCTCTCGCTGAGGCGCCGGCCTCATTTTCGGGCCTCGCTCGTTCCGAATCGTGCTCCCGCTGCAGCGCTGGCCTCATTTCCGCGCTTCCGCTCGTTTCGACTCGTGCTCCCGCTGCAGCGCTGGCGTCATTTCCCGTGCCATGCCATGGCATGCAATGCAATGCTAGGTTGGTACTACGCTTTGCGGCGCTCTTCTACGCCATGCCATGCCGTGCTCTACAATGCATCGCGTACCCTTTCGGGATCATTGCCCTGCTCGACATCCGACTGCGCGAGTAGAGAGAAGATCCACGCCATGGTAAAGAATGGGAGGGAGGGTCGGATGTCAGATATGACGCGAGCGCACCTAGTTTGTCCCCCTTTCCCTCCTCCTCCTCCTCCTCCTCATCATCATCATCATCATCATCATCATCCTCGTCCTCATCATCATCCTCCTCCGTAGCCATTTTGGTTCAAGATTCCAACGTTGGCTGGCACATCGCCAGCAGGCCTTCCATGGATACCGCTAGTCCGCGGCCAGCTCAGGAGCTTCCTTTGGACCCTCCTCATACATATCCACGCGGAATACACACGAGGTGCCGCGGCCTCATTGCGTGCTCGCCCATGGGCTGAAGTGCAGGCTGAAGTGCAGACACCATGCCCGACCACAACAGAGATCATTCTCCTCGCGGAGGTAGAGGCCCTTGGCAAGAAGCGGCTACTGGCAAGAAACTCGACTCCATCAGTATCGAGCTGGAACAGCTCCTCTCCGCGCAGGTCGCCACCGCTTCAGCCAAGTTCCAGGCCATTGCCGAGAAGGCCACTGCCGACGCACAAGCAGCTTTCCTTGCACGAGTTCAAGGCGTCGCTGGTGCAGTTGCCGCCAGACAGGACGCCTGTGAAAATGGCATCGCCGACCTCAGAAGCCGGGTGGCCAACTCTGAAGCTTCTCGCCAATCGCTCAACAAGTCTGTCGAAGAGATCAAGGACACGCTCGCCATCGCCGAAGCAAAGGTTCCCAGCCTGGACATCGCCAACATTGGAGATTGGAATCGGCCTGGACACATTGGTACCTGGTGGTGCGGACCTGCCGTCGACATCGGCAAGGACCAGCTACAGCATGCCCTCACTCCTTGGTTCACTGCTGCAGGAGTGGACCTGGCCAACGTGCGCTTCAACAACGCTGGCCCAGGCATGCGAGTCTCCATCCATCACGCTCATGGGCCGACACGATTATTCGATCTCGCGCTCAAGCCCTCCACGACAATCTTCGGATCGGATGTGACTGGCGAAAGTTCGTCATCTCCAGCGGAAACATCGACCACGGCCTCTTTGTCAGCGCAGACAAGGGCCCCACATTGGCCCGACAATAATTGCAACTCAAGCGACTCGCCAAGCTCACCGCCGCCGCCTTCCCCGCGCTGGACATTCGCACGCGCAGAACCGACGCGTTCCTTTCAGTCGACACACGAGCCCAGCGTCCGCAAACAACGTGGGCAACGCCCCTTCTGAACCGACTCGAGTGCAATAGTCTGACGCAGCAGTTCGACATGGAGCTGCCGAACAGCACCGCAACGACCTGGGAGCTGCTCTCGCCAGCTCCCTCGGCAATGCCCTGGAAGCCGCTTCGTGGCTTTAGCGCGCTGGACGCTATGGTTGCATGCAGCTTCGAAGGCGGACTCTTTCATTGCCAGCTGGAACGCGCAGGCGCTCTTGCACTCTGACCACCGTAGAAGGGACATCAAGCGGAAGAGTTTGGCGCCGCACCTCAACAAGCTCTCCATCATCGTGCTCCAGGAGACGCATGGAAAAAGGACTTCCCTGCGCCAAATGGCCAACTCCACGGCGATCAAGCACCACGCGTACCACCGCCCCATTCCTGATAACCTTGCCGCTGGTAGCGTTGCCTTCCTCGTGCCCACGTGCCCCCCGAAGCCTGGCGACCTCGATCAGACTGCCAAGCCCGACATGCGGTTCCCAACTATCGTTCCTGGCCGAGCCGCTCTTCTTCGCATTACCGATGTCACGAAGCAGTGCACTCACATCTACTTGAACGTTTACAATCACGAGCTTTCTGTCGCTGACCGCGCTGCCATCAAGACCGCTCGTCAATCCGCGAACAACGAGGCCCTGGCCGACCCCGACCACACTCTGTTCTTCATGCCCGGGGACTTCAACATCTCTGAGCACCCCGCGCGCAGCCTCATTCGGCCCATTGACATACGCGCGAACGAGCGCTATCAATATCAGCCGACCTTTTGGAAGCAGTTACTCCGCCAGCTGACCGAGATTACCACCGCGTCGACCACTCTCCGCTGTGCAGCGAATTCCACGGAGTCCTGCATCGATCGCTGCTTCACCTCCTTCGTGGCCCACAACATCCCGCTGGTTGAGACCACCATGGCGATCGATGACTCACCGCTGGAACGCCTTGGCAGCCCAGCCAGCGACCACAGGCTCATCCATGTGCGAATCCGACCTCGAGCGCAGCGTCCACATGCTGAACGAGGCATCCCTGCTTATCTCTCCCAGTCCAAGTTCTACGCGAACGCCATCGAGAACCTAACCCAGAACACCGATTACGACAACCTCGCCCCGACCGGCAAGTGAGAGGCGCTCATGGAGAACATGGCGACGGCCGCCACTCAAGCTCGCGACGCGCTCACGCGCTTCCATCCCGAAGTACGCAAAGCCGACCGCAGCGCCATCTCCAAGGAGGTCACTTCCATGACCATGCGCAGCATTGCCCGCCTGGCGCGGTACCAAGATGCCAATCTCGCCCGCCGTCTCATCGACAAGTCGACGCTCGGCGCGAAGTCCCTCCAGATGAACGCGACCCTCGCATCCCCGCGCTGCTATTCAGCCATTGCGTTGATGGATCCTGCTGTCTTCGCGACTGACGCCGCCGCCACCCACGTCGCGGCCTCCGACGAGCGCCGAGCCCGGGCCGCCGCCGCTGCATGCCAAGCCTTTCAAGAACAACAGCAACAACGAGGCCACAGGTGGCGGAAACGAGTCAACACTAAGCGCAGGAAAGGGGAGTTGCGGAAGCCAGTTTCCAAACGCCTGGTCCTTGCTGGCATCCGAGTGCCCCGTGGCGACTCCTGCTCGTTGCGCAAGGAACCCATGGACATGCACTCCGCCATCCAAGCCCACTGGATGCCGATCTTCACCGACAAGCCCGTCGACACCAACGCCATGAATTCGCACATCGACACGGTATTTCCCTACAAGCCGCTCTTCGACGCCGCGATCCCCGACGAGCGCGACCTCTTCCAGGCGGCGAAGAACGCGTCGGACTCCGCCCCTGGACCCGATGGCCGCCCTTACCGCGCCTGGCTCGTCACCCCCAACAGCTTCTCCATCCTCGCCGAACTCGCCGCCCACCTCGGCGACGGCCTCGCCATTCCGCAAACGCTGAACCACGCCATGATGGCCATGCTGCCGAAAGGAGATGCACCCGCTGGGCAATCTGAGTGCAATCGCGAACCTAGACAGCAGCTCCCTCGCGCCATGAAGAACACCGGCGTGAAGATCATCTCCTCCGCCACGAACAGAAAGCTCAATCCGCCGATGAAAAAGATCTCGCCTATCCAACGCGGGTTTGCTCCTGGACGCCAGTTTCTGGACAACATCGTCGAAGCCGACACGTACAGCCGCAAGTGCAGCACCCAGCCTGATGCTCAAGCTCTTCAGCCGTGCTTCCTGAGCATGGACATCGCCGCCGCCTTCCCGAGCCCCTTGCACGCTTGGACGTGGAACGCCTTGCAGCGCTGGGGCATGCACGGCCGCCGCCTTGCCCTGATGCAGGCGTTCTACCACGTGCCGATCGCGCTGCTCGAGATGGGAGGGACGCGCCGACCGCTCTTTCTCGCATCCAGCGGGGTCGCTCAAGGTTGCCCCCTCGGCGGCGCCATCTGGGACCTGATCTTCGACCCCGCGCTGATCGGCATCAATGACTTCTTCAAACGCACCCATAGGGGCACAGCCACGGCATGCGCTGATGATCTTGGCTGCGTTTCCGCCTGTCTTCGCGACATCGAAGGATTACGCCCTCACTTGCTTGCGATTGCTCAATATGCTGGCTTGCATCTTCAAACGCGCAAATGCGTCCTGGTACCCGTCTGGACGATTGCCTCCTCCAACCTGATCGACAGCCCCCAGGACACTCTGGGTCACATCCACCCCGACTGGGCCCTCTTCAACATCGACTCCTCTGCCAAGTACCTCGGCGTGTTCACGTGCCCGGGAACTGACGAACGTGCTCAATGGGCTGCCCCTGCCGCCAAGCGGCTACACCGCGCCCATATCCTCGGAGAGTCTCACGCCCCGAGTCAACAGAACATCACATTGTACAACTCCTCTGCGCTGACGACGCTCTCCTTCGTTGGCCAACTCTTCCCTGCTCCTGAATTGATACTCAATCGCTAGATCCGCGCCCTCCACAAGATAATCCGCTCGCCGCCCTCGGCCTTCACCAAGCTGGACATCCTGGACTGGGCTGGCGCTGGCATCCCCACGGGCGTCGAGGTGCTGTTGAATGCGACGCTGTGGAGGTCTGCTACCTCTACCACCAAGGTTTGGCCCCCGCTGTTTGACATGGTCAACGAGAATGCCACGGCGAACCTCACCATGGTATCGACGGTGAAGGGTCACTGGTCTGCCGAACGTTTTGCCTCGCCCATTTCGATCGCCCAGCTCTTCCAAGCTGCGAAGAACGGCGCCGCCTTCCCGACGGGCAAGGGCTCCATTAGCATGGCACTGAAAAGAATGAAGAACGCAGATCACGCGCACCAGCAGCTTCTGCTTGCTAACCGCCGTGCTGCCGCGGCGGTGGTTCTGCCGCCGCCGCGTGCTCGCCGCCCTCCAGGCTCACCAATGCGAGGGCAACTTCGACATCACCATCGTGAAGCGCCTGAAGGCCTGGTTCCCGTTCATCCCCATGGCCACCGCCGAGCAAGATCCTACAATGGGGGGTGAACATCAATTGATCCGCCCTGCTACTCGCGCGATGCTGAACTCTACGCTCTCGGTGCCTCATCAGGCGGCGCCACTGCCCACTGCCCTCCCGCCTGCCCCTAGACTAGATGAAAACCAAGATGATCACGCTGCTGCCGCTCGCGTGCTTCATAATATTGCCGAAGTGCTTGCCCATTGGGCCTCGGACTGGCCCCCCGACCTGCGCATCGCCAACTGGGGCCACACGCTGCGCCGAGACATCGACTGGATGAACTGGCGCGAACAACATGTACTCCGACATCTTCGCCGATGGAGCATGCGCATCCCATGCGCCGCCCCCTCGGAAGACGACCTCCGCCGCCGGGAAGGTTGCCGGGAATCGACGGGCGAAGTCCGAATCCCGCCCTCGCCGATCAACGGTTGAGGCAACTCGACGGGCGGCGGGGGTAGGCTTGGGAATTCGGCGAACACGTAGCCGAAATTCGAGCCCTACCCCCGCGCCCCATCGATCCAAGAGAATCGACTGCTGGTGGCGTCCGGTTGTCACCACCTACAGGTGTTGCAGGCGATGTGACCAGAACGCGTGAGACTCGGGTGCGCTGGAACTCGGGCCTGCCGCGCGTGTTCAACGAGCGCGTCCTGGACCTTGACGATCCAGTCTTCGTGGAATAACCTCATGCCCGTGAGAATAAACACTAGGGGATAATAAAGTTCGGGGTTCAGGGAGAGATAATAAAAGTAGCCCAGCAGACCTCAGCATAATCTCGAAGTAAGAGATGATCAAGAGGAGACCAAGCCGAGCACGTTTTGAGACATCCTTGGCGTTTAGTTTTCATAGAAATATCCTCAACAATGGCTTATCTCTCATGAAAATTGTTTTTTGTAAGTGCTCGTGTAGGGTAGCTCATGTGCCTCAATTTCCATGGATAATCAACCCCAGAGATAAAAACGTTCAGGCGGGCGTGGGGACAGAGAGAAATATAAAAGAAGAAGAATACAGTAGAATAATAATAAGAAAGAAGAATAAGAGGAGAATAATAAGAGGACGAAGAAAGGAAAAATCCAAAGTTCCAAATCTATCAATTTTAATTCACAAGCGCTTTATGAAAATTGATGTTTTAAGTGCTCGTGTAGGGTAGCTCATGTGCTTAATTTTCCATGGATAATCAACCCCAGGGATAAAAAAGTTTAGGCGAGCGTGAGGACAGATAGAAATATAAAAGAAGAAGAGGAAATAATAATAATAAGAACATTGCTTGTTTTGTTTGAGTCTGCCTCCCAAAATCCCAAAATTATTGGTTTCGCTTGACACATCCTGAAAAAGTGTGATCGCTTCGCTTGATGTTGCTATATCAACATCGCTTGATGTTGCTATCTCAACATAGCGTTTCGAGGTGATAATGAAGTTCGGCCTCAGCGCTCGCCGCCCAATTTGAATTTTGTATAGGGCGACGATAATCAACTCTAAACACTGAAGGGGGGGGGTCCCTTCATTATCATCGGCATGCGGTTACTTGCAGCGGGAGCTCGCGTCGAAACTCAGATTGGGTCTCGTCGTTTTCCTGGCGGCTCCTGCGTTGTGAGCGCCGGGATTTCCCCTCTGAGTACCTGCGAGTGATCTCACTGCTTGGGGCGTTTGGGCCCGCGGAGGTTCTCGTGTTCTTGGAGGATGATCTTCTGTCCCAGGTCCGACCGTACGGCACGCACCAGTTGTTCAAGTCGTCCTCCAAGTCCGACGCCTCTCCGAGGCCAGCGTCCTGGATCCATCTCTTGGCCCAGCAGGACACCGTCGTCTCGAAGATTGGGGCATGGCTCCTGCCGACGGGCTTGCCTGGCATGTGTGGTACTTGTGTTTGACCTCGTGAGCCAGGGACAGGCGCACCAGGTAGACCGCCACCTCTTAGGTCTGGCGGCCGGGGTTGCTGCGAGCGGTCGCCCAGCCACCGCCTGCGCTCGTCCATCTCGATGGCACGCGTCCCCGATTCGTCGATGAGGCCACTTGGGTCTGTGCGCTCGAGCTTGCGGGAGACAATTATGAGGCTGCGCCGCGCTCCCAGTCCCGTTCTCCACGCCTCGTCGCAGACTCCCTTCCTCGAGCAGGGTGTCGAAGGCCGCCGTGCGCATGACTGCCACCCCCGCGCTTCGCTGGCTGCCTCCGCGATGTTTGCAGGATCGGCCGGCCTGAACTCCTCGCACTCGTCACTGCTCTGGATATAGGCGGCCTTCACCTGGCCGCTGGAGCATGCCACGCTGCCAGCTCCCCCCTGGTCTGTCTTGGCCGCAGGACCATCGAGTGGCCGCAGCTGCGTTTCCGACCGCACCCTTTGGCCTTCGCTGCGCCGCGCGGCTTGCGCCGTGTTTGCAACGACCCGCAACGAGCAGCACATCCACTCGTCTCTTCGTAGCTTTCATCCCTGAGCCAAGAGTTGTAACCACGCAGTGCCCCCCACTGGGCCTGCCTGGGACTTGGCGTCAGTGAGCGGAGGGGGACGGTCATCGAAGAGTGGAGTTGGGATGAGGGAGGGGGGAAGGATGAAGAAGAAGCACAGGTGCCCCACCAAGCAGACATGTCAGGAGCAAGAGGAGCAGGAGCAAGAAGAGCAAGAAGAGGAGCAAGAAGAGCAAGAAGAGGAGCAAGAGGAGCAGGAAGAGGAGCCGGAAGAGGAGGAGGAGGAGGAGGAAGAGGAGCGCTGCCAGGCCTTGCCGCGGCCCCCGCCGCTGCGCAGACGGCGCCCGAAGCCTGCCTTGCTCTTTGCCCACGGTAGCGGCAGATGGAGCCGAGGAGAGAGCGGGCGGGTCTGAGGAGGCAGTCCGGTGTGCAGCGTAATTTTCGGAGGTCCGCGCGAGCTTCTCAGGTGAGTGAAACGGGTCCTGGACCCTTGTGCGTGTTCTTGGGGCCAACTCTTCATACCGAGTCGTCATTTGTCGGCCCCGGGGCCCGTGGAGGGTTTCGGGGACGTAGAAGCGGGGGCCAATTTCCTGGATTCCCGGGCCACCTTCCTTCAAAGGCCCGCTTCCTTCGCGCTTGCGACCAGGGTTTCCTGGCCATCCATCGCGGGATCGGGAGCGGAAAAGAGGGGGTGATGACTAGGGGGGGGGGATGTCATGGCGGGGGCCATGATATCTCCCCAGATATCATGGCGCCTCTTCTTATTTCATTACGTCCCTGGCCCCCCCGCCGGGCCGCGCACATGCCGCCCGTCATGATTTGTACCCCCCCCCGCTCTTGGACACCCCCTCTTGGCCGCTCCCGACACGTGGGGGGGGGGGCCAGCTGGCTTCGGCGCCAGTCCGCCGAGGGCGGGCCGGCTGGTGGATCACGAGCCGCACCGCCGCTCTGCGGGATGGGGCGTCATGGCCAGGGGCAGGACGTCTCCCAAAATGCATGTCCCCACCTCCATCTTTCGGTGCGCCTCCTCCTCCTCCTCCTCCTCCTACTTCTCCCCCTCCTCCTCCAGCCCTTCCTCCTCCATTCCTTTTCCTTATGAATAATTTCTCCATGTCGCACCCCGAGGCCAGTTTTCAGGGCGGGCCGTGTTTTTCGGCTGAGACTTTCTCACCATAATGACCCTGAAGCTTGAACATAGGCAAGAGCTCCACAGATGGAGGGCGGGTGGTTTTCAAACTATCGCTCTCGCCTTAGCGCCGCGCACATTCGTGTATATATATATATATATACATAAATATAATATATATATATATATATATATAAAAAAAAAAAAAAAAAAAAAAAAAAAAAAAAAAAAAAAAAAAAAAAAAAAAAAAAAAAAACTTGCCAGAGTTTTGCGGCCTGAGAGCGGATGGTTTTCAAACTGTGGTTCTCGCCTTAGCGCCGCGCACATTCGTTTTGGCAATTGCGAGAGTTTCACGGATTGAGAGCGGATGATTTTCAAACTGTGGTTCTTGCCTTAGCGTCGCGCACATTCGTTTCAAGAATTGCGAGAGCTTCACGGATTGAGGGCGGATGGCTTTCAAAGTGTGGTTCTCTCCTGAGTGCCCTGCATACTCGTCTAAAACATTTGCAAGAGTTTCACGGATTGAGGGCGGTTCCTTGTTTAAAATGTGGTTCTCAGCGTCACGCACATTCGTGGTTTAACATTTGCATTTGCAAGAGTTCGCGGATTGACAGCGGGTGGTTAAACAAATGTGGTTCTCGCCTTAGCGCCGCGTGCGTTCGTTTTACATGTTTGCAAGATTCTCACTGACACCCATGATCAACGTACCAGAACTTGTGTTTCGGCAAGATGCAGGAGTACGAGGATGCAACAGTGACGTTGACTCGCGGTGTTGAGGTCCCAGGAATGACGTTCTGGCACGAATCAGAATCGTCAAGACGCAACAGTCAGGTTGATCCGTGGCGTTGGAATCCTGAGAACAATGTTTTGGCATGTTTCAGTGTCTTCAAACGGTTGTCTTCCAACGACGCAGTTCCCTCAGTGCAAATGAACCGTTGTAGGGACCTTTGAAGAGGGAGCTTGGAGGGAGGATTTATTCCAACATCGTTGATGACTCTTGGGTTTACACTGGTCCTCCTCCTCCTCCTCCTCCTCCTCCCCCTCCTCCTCCTCCTCCTCATCATCATCCTCCTCCTCACCCTCCTCCTCCTCCTTCCCCTCCTCCTCCTCTTCCTCCTCCTCCTTCTCCTCCTCCTCCCCCTCGTCCTCCTCCTCCTCCTCCTCCTCCTCCTCCTCCTCCTCCTCCTCCTCCTCCTCCCCCCCCTTTTGTCCGCGCACGTGTCTCTGGCCCTCCTCTGCGGCGCACCCGGCCTGGCAGGAGGGTGGAGAAGAGGTGCCTCGGGGGGGGTCACGCAGCAGCGTCCTCTGGGCGCTGCTCACCGAACTTGGCTCTCTGGGCGTCGTCCTCGTTGGCCCTGCCGTGGTGGTCCCCTTGCCTCGCTCCAAGGGTCGAAGAAGAACAAAAAAGCCATGAATGTAGAAGCTTGTGGTGCTCCGCGCGGATTTTTCGGATCCGCGCTGGACCCCCCTCCCTGGCGCGCGGAGCGCGCCAGGGGCGAGCCCAAAACGCGGATCCAAGAACTCCGCGCGAAGCGCCAGAACGTTATGGTTATTGCGTTCCATCTTATTCGATCCTCGCTCCAAGGCGCACGTCTGCCCCGACGGGGGCCATCGAGGACGGGTCCTCTCGCGAAGAAAAATACACGCGCGACGCCGAAGAAGGCACGGGGAGAGGCCGTCCGAGCCATGGCGAGGGGCCCGTTCGGCTCCATCTGGGCTCCAGCCCGACCCGAGCTCGACCCGAGTTCGGCGCGGGTCGACCGTCGGTCGGCGCAGCATCAACGCGGGAGCGGGGCGAGTGGCTCAAGGAGGGCCCGCAGAACTAGCATCTGACTGTGCTCTGTCCCCCCCCCCCCCCTGCTGGCCGCCCCGAGTTCCGTTGCGGTGAGTGGGCGGCGGTCGTCGCCGTGGCCATCGACGGTCAAACACGGGGCGAGCTCTGGGGGCCGTGGCGCGCCCCCCCGGGAGGCCGAACGCAGTGAACAGCCTCTGGGGCCCCAACTCTGCGCGGACCCTTTGACGCCCGCCGATCTGATTCTTTCAACCCTCGGCGCCAGGGATGCCCGACCGACTCGGGGGGGGGGGCAGCTCTTCGCCCCAGATCCCGTGGAGCTGGTACTGGCATGTCCCTTTGCTTCTGAGCCTTCATGGCAGGCTGTTTCTTGAATGTGCGACTGAGCTCGTGCGGTGATCTTCGATTGCCATGCGGTGGCGAAACAGAAAAAAAAAAAAAGCTCTTCGCCCCAGATTCACGCTTTTGATGGTCGAAGGACCCTTCCTAAGCCCCCAGAGAGAGCTTCGGAAGCTCTCTCCAGGGTCTGCCAGCACGTGACTCGCGGAGCTTCGCTGAGAGCGAAGCGGCGAGCTTAAGAGTGATTCGAAAACGCTGGCGGGCGAGTAGGCTCGAAAAATCTCGACCGAAGGTTTGACGCCGTCGTGCGGCCCCTGGACGGGCTTCCGGCGGTCGAAATCGAGGAGCAGCGCCCGGATTGAGCGGATCACATCGTCGGAGATCTGGGCCCGCGTCCTTCGTGCCACCCTCGGCCGTCCGCGGTGATGTGCAGGGCTCGAGGTTGGAAGCATCATGTTGGCGGCTCGTGCCGTGAAGAAGTGCAAGACAAGACCATGCCACCCTCCGCCGTCCCCCCCCCCTTTGTCAGGGGCAGCGATCGGGGGGGATAGACATAGGGGGGACGCATCGACCCCCAATCGCCGATCGTCGATAGGGGCCCGCTAGCCCCGACCTGCCCGGGACTGTGTGGACTCCTTTGATCGGCGATCGGGAGCTTATTGCCGATGCATCGGCGACGTATTGCCGATTCCAGGTCGATGTGCCCACCCTATGCCAGTCCCCCCCTACCGTTGCACCCCCCCCCCTTGTCGTCCGCCCCGAGCTCCGCGATGGTGGGCAGTACGGTCGGACCGAGGTATAAGATCGAGGTCGGTTCGGGAAGGGCACCCTAATGTTCTTGGTGGTAGTTTGGTGTTCTTGAACATCCCGGGGAGGGTACCCTTGGACCTTGGATGTTCTGTGTGTGTTTTAGCCGACCTTCTCGCTACTCTTTGCTCTCTTGGCCTTGACGTGAGGCCCCTCCTTCTGCCGTCCCCCCTCTGTCAATTAAAGCGGTGCGCTGCCCGCTTAGCCTCGACCGGAAGAGGCTCGCTCTCGACCCGCGGATCAAAAAGTTTTCGCCGACGGAGACTCTCGCGTTCTTGAGGGATGTTCTTCTGGCCCAGGTCCGACTCTAGCCGTCGCTGTTCCGCCGCCGGCCGCTCGGCCACCCGCGCTCGGGAGGCGGCAGCTGCACGGACCCACCGGGCTCCTCCTCCTCCGCCCCGCCCCCCCTGCCAGAAGGGGTCCCGTGTCCTCCTTCTGGCCCCTTTTCTCCTCCTGGTCCTTTCGATTGGCCATATTGCTGGTGCGTCTCACGTTCGGGCGCGTTCGCCCGTATGCTCGCCCTTCTCCCAAGCCTGTCTCGGTGTCTGTGTCACCCTCTCTTTTTCGGACCAGCTTCTTCGGAGGCAGGCCAATCCAGCATGCAGTATCCTCCTTACCGTCCTGCTCCTTTCTCTCGCTCCTCCTCAGTGCAGGTTGCGTTGCTCGTGGGCAGGCGGCCTTTGGCCACGGCATTGGCAAGATTAACGTGCGTATGTTGGTTGGGGATGGAGTGCAATCTCTCCCCATGCCGGGGGAGGGAAAAATGAAGTAGGAGGTAATGTATCGCCGATTTCAGCTCGATGCTTCCCCACAGTGAGCCGCTCTAGCCCTAACGCTCCCCCGTACCCCATGTCTTGAGGGGGGCAGGATGAGGAGGAGGAGGAGGATGATCATGATGATGAGTATGAGGCTATTGCTGCTGCTGGTGATGATACATATGAATATGTCGTTGGTGATGATCGTGGTGGTGATGGTGATGGTGAAGATGACTGTGAACATGAAGATGAAGATGCTGATGATGACGACGACGATGATGACGATGATGATGATGATGCTGATGATGATGCTGATGATGATGGTGATAGTGATGATGAGGATGAGGATGATGATGATGATGAGGAGGATCAGGATTTTGATGATGGTGAGGAGGAGGATGATGATGATGATCCTGCTAATGATAATGTTGATGATGATGGTGATGATCATGATCAGGATCATGATCATGATGAGGATCATGATGACGGCGATGATGAGGAGGACGAGGAGGAAGAAGAGAAGGAGGAGGCGGAGAAGGAGAGAGGTGGGCTTGTGGAACCGTTCGGCTCCTACCCCCGTCCCCCCTTTCCCGTGGAGAGGCGCTTGGCGCCGCGGCGCCCGCGGCCGCGTCGGCAGCCTCGGCAGCGGAGCCCGCTGCCATGGAGAAGGAGGAGGAGGAGGAGGAGGATAAGGATGAGGAGGAGGAGGAGGAAAAAGTGAGAGGGGGGTGGGGAGAGGGATGGGCGGAGGGAGGGATGGAGGAAGAGAGGAGAAGGAGGAGGAGGAAGACGAGGAGGAGGAGGAGGGGGGAGAGGAACAGGAGGACCAGTGCAAACCCAAGACCCATCAACGATGATGGAATACACTCTCCCTCCAAGTTCCTTCTTCACAGGACCCACTGAGGGAAGTGCCCTGCTGGCGGACCAAAGTGCGGAAAGCCTGAAGCGCGCCAAAGCAACACTCTCAGGACTTCAATGACACGAATTAACTTGAAGGGTGCGTCTCGTCGATCCTGAATCGCCCCAGAACGTCACTCCTGGGACTTAAAACCGCGATCAACGCAAATGTTGCCCATTGACGACATTGAATCGTTCCCAAACAACGCTTCTGGTACGCTAGCCATGAGAAGAAGTGAAGCTCCTGCAAATGTCTGAAACGAATGTGCGCGGCACTGTTTGTTTGAAAAGGAGCTGCCCTCAGTCCGTTGTGTAAAACGAATGGTCACGGTGCTAGGGCGACAACCGCAGTTTAACAAATGAACCGCATTCAGTCCGTGAAATTCCTGCATATGTTAACACAATATACGCGTCGGTAAGACGAGAGCCACATTGTGAAAACGAACCACCCTCAATCAATTAAATTGCGACACGTGGCTAAAACGAATGCGCGCGGCGCGAAGACGAGAGCCACATGTTCAAAACCACCAGCGTTCAAACCGTTAATGTGCTGCATTGTTTCCCAACCATCTTGTTGTGTGTGGTCCTCATTTTGAAGAGAACCACGCCTCCTCCTCCTCCTCCTCCTCCTCCTCCTCCTCCTCTCCTCCTCCCCCTCCTCTTTCCTCCCGTCACCATTATCATCGGCATCGCCATCGTCATCATCATCATCATCATCATCATCATCATCATCATCATCATCATCATCATCATCATCATCATCATCATCATCCTCATCCTCATCCTCATCCTCATCACCATCCTCATCACCATCATCATCGTTTCAGCATCGCCACCATCATCGCCATCAACTTCGGCACACACCTCAAACGTTTCGTGGCTTCATTGGGATTCCATATCAGGACTCATTGGCGCAGTTCGCATGGCGGCGCCGCCCCATTGTGGCACACCCCTCACACGTTTCGTGGCCCCACAGGGTGCCCCATTTAAGGTCATAGTGGCGCACTTCGCATGGCAGCGCCGCCCCATTTCGGTACACCCCTCACACGTTTCGCGGCCTCATAGGGAGCTCCACCTAAGGTTCCAGCGGCGCAGTCCGCATGGCGGCGCCGCCCCATGTTGGCACTCCACCTAAGGTCCCAGTGGCGCAGTTCGCATTGCGGCGCCGCCCCTTTTTGGTTCACCCCTCACACCTTTCGTGACACCATTCGGAGGCCCGCCTAAGGTCCCAGTGGCGCAGTTCGCATGGCGGCACCGCCCCATTTTGGCCCACCCCTCGCACGTTTCGTGGCCCCATATGGAGCTTCACCGAAGGCCCCGGTGGAAGCGTCCGCATGGCGGTCCCGCCCTTTTTCGGCACACCCCTCGCACGCGTTGTGGCCCCATAAGGGGGCGTTACCGAAGGCCCCAGTGGCAGCGACCGCATGGCGGCCCCGCCCCATTTCGGCACACCTTTCACGCGCTTCCTGGCCCCATAAGGAGATCCACCGAAGGCAACACTAACAACGACAGTAGTCACAACTGCATATGGTTGGGTCCTTCGCCAGGCGAATTTTCTGTTTAAGGAAAAACGAATTTGCGAGGCGCTAAGGCGAGAGCCGCATTTTGAAAACCAACCGCCCTCAATCCGCCAAACTCTTGCAATTTTTGATACGAACATGCGCGGCGCGAAGGCGAGGGCCAGTTTTTGAAAACGACCGCCCTCCATGCGAGAAGCTGTTGAAAATGTTTGAAACCAATGTGCGCGGCGCTGAGGCGAGAAGCCGCGATTGCGCGGCGCCGAGGCGAGACGCCGCGCTTGAAACCAATCTGCAACGTTTGAAACTAAGCCGCGTTGTGGAAGCGGCCCGCCCTCAAAATGTGAGATTGTTGCCAGTTTTGCCTGCTTGAGACTCGGAAATGGTACGGAAGACTCAGGCGAAACGCCCGGCCCGCCTTTCCTATTGGCGTCGGTGTGCGACAGGGAGGGGCGATTCAGAAGGATAAGGAATGGAGAAATGGAGAAATGGAGGAGGAGGAGGAGGCGGAGGAGGAGGGGGAGGAGGAAGAGGCTCGCTGGAGCCCCCTATGGGGTCACGAAACGTGTGAGGGGTATGCCAAAGCATGCGAACGCAGCCACTGGGGCCTTACTTCGGTGGAGCCCCCTTTATAGGGCCACGAAACTTGTCAGCGGTGTGCAAGAGTGAGGGGGGCGGCATGCGAACGCAGCCACTGAGGCTTTCGGTGGAGCTCCTTATGGGGCCACGAAATGTGTGAGCGGTGTGCCAGAGTGAGGGGGGTGCAGGCATGCGAACGCAGCCACTGGGGCCTTCGGTGGAGCTCCCTATGCGGCCACGAAACGTGTGAGGGGCGTGCCAGAGTGAGGGGGTGGCAGCATGCGAACGCAGCCGCTGGGGCCTTCGGTGGAGCCCCCTTATGCGGCCACGAAACGTGAGGGGTGTGCCAAAGTGAGGGGGGTGGCGGCATGCGAACGCAGCCACTGGGGCCTTCGGTGGAGACTTTTCTTATGGGGCCACGAAACGTGTGAGGGGTGTGCCAAAGAGAGGGGGGGACATGCGAACCATGCCACTGGGAGGGGTGTGCCACAGTGAGGAGGGCGACGGGAGGAGGGAGAAGGGGGAGGAGGAGAAGAGGAGGAGCAGGGGAGGAACAGACGTGGGGATCGTCTTTTCAACACGAAGACCCAACACCACAGGATGTTTGGGAAAAGCATTGCATCCGTAGAAGGCAAGCTGCGAGAGAGGTGGCGGTAACCGCCCGACCTCAAGCCCCAAATCCGCTTCGCTCTCCAGAGGGTGTGGCGCATAGCGCCTCCCAGCGCGGCCTCCACATGCTGAAAGACAGAACGCCCGTGAGCGTGAGAGGGGGGGGGCTCAGCGGGTTGGCCGAGAGGCCTGACAAGGCAAGAATTGGCCATGGCTGAGACCCCCATGATGATCTGAAACCAAAGCCCCCTGGCGAGATGGAATGCCCCCAAAAGCGTCCAACGTCGAGCCACGCCTGCCGGTATCAGGACCCGCGCAGCACGACGTCTTCCGTCGCCCTCCTCACTGTGGCACACCCCTCCCAGTGGCATGGTTCGCATGCCCCCCCCTCTCTTTGGCACACCCCTCACACGTTTCGTGGCCCCATAAGAAAAGTCTCCACCGAAGGCCCCAGTGGCTGCGTTCGCATGCCGCCACCCCCCCCACTTTGGCACACCCCTCACACGTTTCGGGGCCTCATAAAAAGGGGCTCCACCGAAGGCCCCAGCGGCTGTGTTCGCATGCCGCCCCCCCCCCTCACTTTGGCACACGTCAGAGCCACAGGCTGACCAAGCTGAAAAAAAAGAGAGGCTACCGCTCGGCCATGCTCACGGACCACGCCGAGGCAGGTCGCCAGCTGCTGCGACTGTGTGATCCTCGCGGAACGCTCCAGCAGCTCGGCTGCCTCCTTGGCCACATCCGGCTCAGCTTGCACCAGCCTGCTGGCCCGCGGCCGACGCGCCACTGGCGCCATCGGCAGAACCTGCCGCTGGCTACCCCGTGGCCTCTTGGTCGGCACCACGCGCCTCAGCTGGCTCATCAAACTTCCTCTTCTTGGCCAGCCTGCCGGGGTGCTCGCGGTGAAGAGACTTGATGCGTTCCGTTTCGTCCACCGCTTCAGAAAATAATGCTTGCGCCATCCCCATGATGCTGTCACGATATTGGTGGCCTCGCTTGTCCAGCTCATCCTGGTCGGTATCCGACAGGTCGTAGTCATCAAAATTCCTGAGAGACTCTGCCGGGTCGATGACCAACGCCTTCGTGAAGCTCCCGCCGAGGATGGACGAGAGGGTGTACTTGCTCGGAGCAAGAGAAATTATTTCCGCAGCCGTAGTCTCGGCATGAAGGGCCTTGACCAAGCGACAATGCTCGTTCTTGTTTGGCTTGCCCAACTCCTCCGACAACTTAGAACTGAATCTGCGCTGTTCCACCTTCTGGAAACTCCATTCTTCGCATCGTTGTACCGCACCCTGCAGCCGCTTCTCCACCGCGTGCATCTTGGAGCGCGTCATGAACACTCGTTGTTGCAGGGTAGGCTCCTTGGGCGGTGGGGGCGGCTTGGCCGAAGCACGATGCTTGGACGCACCCGCCATATCACCTCCTTACTCCAGCAGCTCCGCGAGGCGACCGTGATCTTCAGTGGACATGTTGCTGGACGCACGCTGCTCTCCCGTGGTGGCACAGTCACCAGTGTCGGGAGCCGAGCTGCCACCAATTCCACACGCCGACCAGAACTCACCCGAGGTAGCACCGACAAGGACGAGGCTGCTTACCAAGCGCTGGCGAACGGCGACGAGCTCCCCCGGGCACCACTGGGCAGCACTCCGCAGCTCTCGAGCCTGCCTGAAACGGCGCCCACGAGGCGCCACAGTGCCTCGCAACGTCGCCAATGCCACTGATTCTGCCTGCAGCCGCATGACAGGCAGGCCCAGCGCGCAGGGGCTACATGGCTGGGTGGCTGCAGGCCAGGCGTCAACGCAGCCCAAGGGGGCGGAGGGCTAGCGCCACCACCACCAGAGCCCACGCCCAGAGCGTCGGAACCCAGCTGCCCGCCGTGCGGAACCCTTGCCCTCGAAGCCGCAAGCCTTCCCGCAGCCCTTGACACGCCCGCCGCTCTTCGACATAGCGGCTGCTGAACACTCGTTGCGAAAGGAGGGAACCGGCCCTCAACCGGAAACGCTTGACTCGCAGGCACTAAGTGATGTTTTGAATCTCGCACCTGCAGCGCTCAAACGCTTGAGCGCAAAACGGTTGGATGGAGAAGGCTCACTACTCAAGAAATATACGGGGTAGGTTTCACAAGTTGTTGCTTACAGGCGGAGCTGGTCAGGAGGCGTCCCCCCGGGCTCTGAGCGGCCAGCCGTCGCTCGCGGCCCGGGCAGGCCGTGGAAAGCTCACGTTCTTGACTTTGGGTCCTGATTATTTTCTAGGCAACACCACTGTAAACTTGCTTAGGCATACCCCAAAAACGACCAGACCCAAGACGACCGTACCCAAAACGGCCACCTCTAAATTCGTTTTTACGCATGCTAAAACCACGCCAACGTGCACTTCTTACGCACGCCCAACGACCCCACGCGCCCGCCTTGCGCACGCAGGCTGAATGTGGCTTGCAAGAGTTTTACAGCAATCAAAGGGAACCCAGCTCTTGGTGACGCGCGGTGGCCTTCCTGCGATCTCAGGGCGGCATCCAGGGGCCTGCGGTAGGTTCGCGTCGTGTCGACCGGCGGCGACCCAGCCGCCGGCGTTGAAAGTTGAACGCCGCCGGCGTCGCAGAATCGGTCGAAATTGAAAGAGTTGACGTTTCGGAAACGACCGATCGTTCAAGGTTGAACGATTCCCGCGGTGTCAGGAACCAACGCTGGGGTCGACCCGATTCGATATGGGTTTTGGCTTGCTCGATCCGATTCGGTTCCGACTTCCAGTCGATCCGACGGGATGTTCAAGGTTGCCCCTCAGTGCATCGATTGAGGGGGGCTGGCGAACTTCCGGTTCGATAAATAATGATGTAAAGTTGGATTGTTTCTTGACAAATTCGTTTCGCGCGTGCCCGCTCGTGGAAAACTTGCCCCCGATCTCGGATCTTCCATAAACAAGTGGGTCCGCAGACACACGTTTCCCCCCAAGAAAACGGAGTACTGAGCGTTTTGCGCAGAATCCGCGATGTGTCTGGAGGCTTTGAAATTTGCCAGAAAATGACAAGTACATTTGTTGCGTGCCTGCTCGAGGATGGCGCGCCTTGCGCGCCGAATGTCTGAGGATCAAGCGAAATTCTCGTTTTGCAGAACTTGAGCGGCCTGACCGCCCCAGGATGCCCAGGTGGCTCTTGGAGCCCGATCACAAAGTAATATACTCGGGAACGTGGCCCTGGGAGCGCGGACACAGCGTAATTCACGAGGGAGCGTGGCCCTGGGAATGCGGACACAGCGTGTAATTTACAAGGGATCGTGGCCCTGGGAGCGCGGACGCAGCATAGTTTACGATGGATCGTGGCCCTGGGAGCGCGGCCGCAGCGTATTTTACGAGGGATCCTGGCCCTGGGTCAGGGACGTCCCGCGGCACGGTCCCTGACGCGTTCCCTGGCACGTCCCCTGGCGCGTTCCATGGCGCGTCTCGTGGCGAGTCCCCCCCCCTGGCGCGTCGCGCGGCGCGTCCCCTGGCACGTACCGTGGCACGTCCATTGGCACGTTCTGTAGCGCGTCCCATTGGCACGTCCCGCGGTGCGTCCCCATGGCACGTCCCCTGGCACGTCCCCTGGCGCGTTCCTTGGGACGTTCCGCGGCGCGTCCCCCTGGCATGTCCCCCTGGCAACGCCCAGTTGCATATGCAAGTGAGATCCTCGGAAACGGTTCCATGCCTCGCAGTTCTAAATCCCTTTCCGGTCTCGTTGGTCGATCATGTTTTGGATAGTATGTCATTCCGCCGGTTTGGCCCACCACGCTATCCACTTCCCATTCCCCAGGATTCAACGTCCCGAGCCTCTCCGAGCCTCCCGCCCCGCCCGCGGAGCGGAGCGACATGCTATCCGCTTGCAGGATACAGCGTGCCGCCAGGGCCGCCGCGGCGACACGCTGTCCAGAAGGTCCCGACCGTCCGACCGTACACGGCGCCGCGGTGCATCTTCACGCAGCCGAGCCGATTCGATGCACGATCTGCTCCAGTCCGACGATGCATCGGTTCGATGTTGCGCGCGCCCGCCACCCGAGGGGGGGAGCGTGGAGCGGCGCCCCGCTGCGTGGCAGTCTCTCTCGCCACGCACTCCATCCGAGCTGGCGCTCCCGCAGGGACACTGCGGCCGGGTGCTGCAGGCCTCGGCGGCCAGGGCGGGGGGGGGCAGGCGCCGGCGGCTCCTGCCCCGCGCCGAGAGCTCCGAGAGAGCTCCGAGAGAGCAGGGCCAACGCTCCGGTTTGCCGCAGTGGGTGCGGTGAGCCTCTTCCGCCTCCGTCTTACGTCAGACTAGACCAAGCGAGAAGCCGTGGCGTCCTCCGCCTCCTCCTCCTCCTCCTCCTCCTCCTCCTCCTCCTCCTCCTCCTCCTCCTCCTCCCTCCCCCTCCTCCTCCTCCTCCTCCCCCCCTCCCCCTCCCCCTCCTCCTCCCCCTCCTCCCCCTCCTCTCCCTCCCTCCTCCCGCCGAAATCTAGACCGGAGGCCCCGAGGCCGAGCCGAGGGAGCGGCGGTGGTCCTGCCGCGTCGCCAGGGGGGGCCTCGGTAGCCCGTGCGCCCTGGAGGTTTGCAGCGTAAGCAGCAGCATGACCGCTCTGATCTGATCCTGTATTCAAGGGCTCCTCCTCCTCCTCCTCCTCCTCCTCCTCCTCCTCTTCTTCCTCCCCCTCCTCCTCCTTCTCCTCCTCCTCCCCCTCCTCCTCCTCCCCCTCCTCCTCCGCCTCCTCCGCCTCCTCCTCCTCCTCCTCCTCCTCCGCCTCTACTCGCGCTTCGCCGTTCGGCTCCGATTCCTCCTCATCCTGCTCTTCTCCCCTGGGAGGCGGCGCGAAGGCGCGAAGTCATTCGCACTTCGCGCTCCGCGCTGCGCGGAGCGCGAAGTTGGGGGCCCTTGTCTGATCTGATCCTACATTCAATTGAGTCGCCTTCTCAGGAGACTTCAACCACGGCCTCACAGAGGACGCCGCGGATACGACGCATGGCGCAGAGTCGGCAGCGGAGAGCATGGAAACGGAGGGTGTGCGGAGGAGAGGGAGGAGACAAATCACAAGCGACCATGACGTTGCAACTTGTACTGCAAGTGTTTGCTCCCTTCATGTTTGCCCTTCCCGAAGGTCGTTTGAGTGATGAGTTGCCTCCATGCCGTAAAACATACCTTGCGCTCGAATCCGATGTAGAAGCTCTCGGTGGCTTATTAGAAGAGGTAATTGTTTCCCGTTGTGAATGATTACCGTTTGCCCGATCGAGGTACACGTACACTGCCGTCTCGGATGTTTGAACCTTGTTGCTACGCCACAGGTCATCTTGTGGAGTGGTCAACGAGTTGTGCACAACCTTCAACTGTATTGGCGCGTGCCAGCGTAATGATGTTCCAGAATGCCACCGGTGGATACGTACCCAATCCATAGAGCTGCTTTCGTGGTAGGAAAGCGCTCTGTGATTAGACTGATGCGCTGAACGTGGTTTCGTCTGTCGTCTCTCGTCTGGCATAAGCTGGATGCTGCAACCTTTTAGCTGCATCGTGCGAACCTGTGGGTGACTGGCTTTGTTGAGTCGAACTGCTGTTGTGTTGGCGTGGTCGTGGAGGCATCATGGCAGTGATTTTCCGATCATGGTACCCACAATATGCTTGCTGTAGTCCGTACAGTGTAGTGAGTCCTGCAGGTGATGTAGGCGGGAAGGCTGCTGAGTGAGAGACGTTTGGGTGGCGAAGGCATTGTCGTTGGTTGCCTTTCGTAGATGAAGTTGCTTGAAGGTGTCCTCGCGAACATGGCGCATACAGTCATCTGACAGATTGCTTGCAATGTGCTGTGAGATCGTGTCACAGACTTGGTTCCAGTCATTGCTGGCAGTGCCCTGTGAATTGTGGTACAGTCGGGCCGATGTATAAGATCGAGGTCGGTTCGGGGAGGGTGCCCTAGTGTTCTTCGTGTTTGTTGGATGTTCTTGTGCATCCTGGGGCTGGCACCCTTGCATGTTATGTGTGTGTTGGCCGGCGGAGGTCCCATGTTTTTGAAGGATGTTTTTTCTGGCCTGGCTCCGACTGTAGCGTGACTGAAAGTTCGTTCTCAATATCCAGCTGCTTGCGGTAAGTCCGCCGACATGCCAGCAAACCGCTCGCTCTGTGTGGTGACCCTTCGAGGCCCGCCAGGAAGGCCGTCATGTGTGGGACCTCTCGCAGGTGCCACCTCTTCTCGCTCAGTTGGGCCGGCTTCGGGTTGTCCTGGAGCTCCCATAATGGCCCTCCTGGGCCATCTTGGAGCCCTCTTGCGCCGTCTTTGGTCCCCCCCCCAGACTTCAGGTTGGTCTTCTCGATCCTAGCGTGTTTTCTTCATTTCGGCTTCCCGGGCCGCGTTTGAGTCCTGGGCCATCAGAAATGGGCACAGGGCGATAAAGCTTGACATTCCAGAAGGGGCATACCGTATACCAAACGCCAGGACATTGGGACGGAAGCTCCACTCGAGACTCAAGCAGTCCTGATAGGCCTATATGTTTGGAGGACTACAGTCAAGATCCATAGTAAGTATGCGCTGCTTCATCCAGGCTACCCTTGCATCCCTGCTTCTTTGGTCGATCCTGAGCCAATGTTGACGTCCAAGGACTTCCATGTGCCTAAGGGCTTTACATCCTTACCTTGCGTTTTTACGATGGATGTCGACAGTGTGCTTGTCAGAGTGGGGGGGCCGAACGGTCATCCACTGTCCGCGGGCGCGCGGCTGAAGTGAGGTTCCGCGGTGCGGACTGTTGTTGCGTTGTTGTTAATGTTGTTGTTCCGTTGTTGCTGTTGGTGTTGTTATTGTTGGTGTTGTTATTGTTGGTGTTGTTGGAGTTGTTGTTGTTGGTGGTGGTGTTGGTGGTGGTGTTGGTGGTGATGGTGTTGTTTTTGATGTTCGTGTTGTTGTTGTTCGTGGTGATGCTGCCGTTGCTGTTGTTGTTGGTGGTGGTGGTGGTTGTGATGGTAGTGGTGGTGTTGTTGCTGCAGCTGTTGTTGTTGCTGCCGCTGCTGTTGTTGTTGGGTTGTTGCGTTGTTGTCGTCGCCCTCGCCCGCGGCCCGTCCGCGACCCGCCCAGGACCCACCCGTGACCCACCCGGGACTCACCCACATTGTTTTGACGAAAATTCAGCGCTTGCGGCGGGCTCGTTGTGCAATGTGTTACAAGGATCGGCGCTTGCGCCAGGCTTCTTCAGAACCTCGCAGGCTGCCGACGATCCCGCCGCCCCCCCACTCTTATCCGCAACATCGGGGTGTTACGTTGCTCTCTAAAGGGTTCGGAGCAAAATCCTAGTCTTTGAGAAGGGGTCGACATCTTCGGGGCCCGTGGGTTCAGAAAGGAACTCATCCGCAGGTCCGGGCTAGAGTTGAGTCGGGCATGTCCTCCTACAGGAGGAATACTCTAGAATAGTAGAAAATAGTCCGCGCACGATGTTTGAGTATTTGTCCTCCAACATCCGCCTGTAGGAGGACAAGGCTAGAGGCCTTCGCAGGCCTCCAGCATCCTCTAGCCAGGGGCCTCGAGAAGCGCAACATGATCCCAGGTTGGAGTACATACTGCGTGCTGGGTGATGATCTGGAATCACCGTCATCGTCGTCGCACAGCTGGAAGGCTTCTGAGAGGCGAAGTTTCCTCAACTGCCGTGCCCAACGCGAGCTGGATACAGTGGAGGCCCATGCCTAGAAACACCCTGCTTGCCTCCAGGGTGCCCCGGGTTTCTTGGATCTCGACGGTTGCGTTGTCGTGGAAGGCGTGACGTTCCCACACCAACAAACCACTGGACGCCCTGGGGCCTCATGGTTGGGTTTCTCGTGGAAGATCTCTTGCAGACTGGCATCCACTGCATGGAATCGGCTCGTTGTGCAAGGTGTTAACAGGATCGGCGCCTGCGCCGGGCTTCTTCAGCACCTCGCAGGCTGCCGACGATCCCGCCGCCCCCCCCCATTCTTGTCCGCAACATCGGGGTGCTGCGTGGCTCTCTACAGGGTTCGGGGCAAGCAAAAACCTAGTCTTTGAGAAGGGGTCGACATCTTTGGGTTTCTTGTGGAAGACTTCTTGCAGACTGGCCTCCGCTGCATGGAATCGGCCTCTTGGCCCCTCGGCGACGCGCCCCGCTGCCACCGAGCGACGGCCCCCCCCCCCGCCGCGCGCAGCCTGGGTGGTGGGTGCCCCTCGCCGGGGACCGACTATGATTCCAGTGAGGGGTGAGGAGGAGGAGGAGGAGGAGGAGGAGGAGGAGGAGGAGGAGAAGCAGGAGGAGGAGGAGGAGGAGCAGGAGGAGGAGGAGAGGAGCAGGAGGAGGAGGAGGAGGAGGAGGAGGAGAAGCAGGAGGAGGAGGAGGAGGAGGAGGAGGAGCAGGAGCAGGAGCAGGAGGGGTGAGGATAGAGGAAGAGGAGTGGTCTGGCAGAGGTGTGGCGGCGACCTTCCGGCACGCGTCGCGAGCCGCCTTTGGATTCCAGAGGACCCAGCCGGAGAGGTCCAACCCCAAGGAGATTTTGAAGACGATCCCATGGCCCGCCACTGTGAATCAGGTGGGGAGGGGCACAGCCTATTCTTGTGAAGTCAGGCCTAACTTCAAGCGACCATAGAGGCAGGCTCTTACAGCATGCAGCCGTGAATCAGGTGGGGAAGGGCAAAGCCTCACGAGACGCGAACGTATCCATATCCATGCCTTGCCGTCTGGATTTCAGGGCGCGATCCCGCAGGTACGTGGTCGCACGGATACGTGCCGCGCGGGTTATTCGCGAAAAAAACGCTCCGTATCCAGGAGTTCTCGCCCACCGGGGCCCGGCCCGCGAGGCTACGGATACGGATATGTGTTTCGCCCACGACAGCCAATCGTTCAGCCAATCCCCATGAAGTCCGACCGAATTTCAAGCGGCCATAGACACACGCTCTTAAAGCATGCAGCCGACCAGGATCATAATTACGAGCAGCTTTCCAAGGGCACCCTTCGGCCCATGGCCGGCCGCTACCGCTGGGCACTGTCGCTCGAGAGGTTTCCATTTGGGCGTGCAAGATCCTCGCGTGCCTACTGCTTATTCCTATGATCCCGTCGTGGTGCATAAGAGATGGGCGCACATGAGCACTTACGGTCGGAAATTTCGGCTGAACGTGTCGCCCCACCGCGCTTCGGCGCGATATGCCATCCACGCGAGCCAGAAGATGCTCTCGATGACGACGAAGACGACGACGACGATGACGACGACGACATGACAATTTCTGGTGCTGTGCTGCTGCGCGTGTCGCGGCGCAGCCTGCTCTGCAGAGGCTGGCGCCGGCCTCACAGTTCGAGGCCTCCCGAAGAGGGCCTGGGCATTCGAGGCTCGCAAGAGCTGCCACCTCTTCCTCGGCGGGGGATCGGCGGTGGTAAAACTAGTGTTTTTGATTCGCGGGTCGAGAGCGCACCTCTTCTGGTCGAAGCTAAGCGGGCCGCGCGAAGCTTGAATTAGCCAGAGACGGGGGAGGAGAAGGGGGGCGCAGCCTCAGAACGAGGCCAGGGGGAGGCAAAGCCTCAGGAACTAGGGGAACAAACAATGACATAGAAATACAAACTCGGAGGTCCGCGCGGATTTCTCGGATCGGCGCTGGAACCCCCCTCCCTGGCGCGCGTAGCGCGCCAGGGGCGGCGCCGGAGGCGCCGCCAGGGAGGCCCAGCGCGGATCTGAGAAATCCGCGCGGACCTCCGAATTTTTATCTTTGTGTCACTCTGTGTTCCCCTAAAAACGGCGGCGGCCCAGCCGGCGGAAGCTTGGCGGGAGCTTGGCGGAGGCAGGCGGAAGCTAGAGTCGACCTCCCGAGAGAGGACGGCATGTTTCCCAGCAAGTGCTCGAGCCCAGGGCTCTCTTTTGGCTGTTGACCCCCGGAGTCGACTTGGAGCGGGCCGTCGGAGTTATTTGCGACAGGTAACGAGGTAAAGTTGGGTCGTTTTGAAAACATGCGATTCGCGCGTGGAACTTCCAACAGGCCTCGAACCCACAACCCAGGCACGGTGGCGCGATGGGCCGAAGGCCACTAGACGGTCCCCGACACCCAAGACGGTCTCCAGACGACCCAAGAGGCCCCCAAAATACCCAAGAGGCCTCCAAGAGGTCTCCCAAGAGAGCTCGAAGAGGCCCCAAAACAGTGTTTTTTAGTATGTGTTTGAACAATTTGGCGTGTTTGCACGTTCGGACGCTGCAGGACGCCCCAAGAGGTCTCGAGGATCGCCCCAAGACGGCCCAATAGGCTTCAAAAGCGCCCCAAGACGACCTCGGGAACGTGAGCGAGAACCAGGGATCTTCGCCTCAGGAGGCCTCCAGGAGGCCAAAGAGCCCCAAAAGAGACCCCGAGGGAATATGAAAAGAATAATTTCCAACAGTTCTTTCGTTTGAAGTTCGCCTGGCAGCACGGCTACGCTTGCAAAAAAAGAAAATATCAGATTTCCTCATCCTCTTCCTCCTCATTTTGTCCCTCCTCCTCTGCGGCCTCCTCCTCCTCATTTTCTTCCTTCTCCCCCAGGTAGCCCCTTCACCTCCCCTTGTCCTCCTTCTCCCTCCGGCTACGTCCAGCCGCGGCGAAGAGAAGGGCCCCCGAAGTGCTTCTTGGGCATGGTTTAGGCCGCCGTGGGTGGACTGTAGGAAGTCCTGGAAGCCACTTGGGCCGTCTTCGTTGTTCTTGGAAGCCATGGAGAAGAAGTAACATAAAATATAGGTCCCCGAGAGTTCGACCATCCAGCCTAGCTAGAATTTGAGCGCGCGCGAAGCGCGCGCGATGGATCGATTGTATGTATAGTATACATACATGTATATATACATATGTACACACAGACACAAATTACGAATGCTAAGTCCCTATGGCGGTTCAAGGGGGTCGATGATGCAGCACTTGCTGCTACATCCCAATACAAATTAGTTAGACGCTTCATTGCGCCCCTTGGGACCCGAGAACTGGTTGTTCCCGGTGCATTGGCGAACCCATATTTGTACGAGGAAGTATGCAATGTCAGCGCTAGAAGCATTTGTTGCCATTTCAGCTCGACGGTCTTCGGAGATCATGCCTCCATTGCCAAGCCTATGAACGGGGCGCCTCATACGTTGGTCAAGCTATTCCTGTTGAGCGTCTGCTGCAGCCCCCGTCTGCTGCTAGGAGCTCTGATTGATCAGGCCCTCTCTCAAGACGAGCTGCTGAAGGCTGAGCAGCTTGTTGCTCATGTTTCGGAAGAAGGCGATGCCAAGTATGTGAACCAGATCCGGAATTTTGGCACGGGCAAGGAACACGAAGGTGGACATCAAGTGACATTCTTGCACTCTCATGCGGATAGATTATCTGAAGGGCTTCACCCTCTGCCGCCAGCCCCTCCTCATATTGCTTGAATGGCCATGCTTGGTTGGTAGGTTGGTTAGTGCTCTTGTCGGCTGGCTGGCTGGCAACTCGGCTGATAGGCTTGTTGTCTTATTTTGTAGTGCGCATTTGGTTTGGGCTCTTTGCTGGCTGGCTGGTTACGCGCGTCTGTAATGCTTAACGAGGGTGTGTGGCCTAGGGAGCGCGCTTCCATTGTAGTTAACGGGGGTTCAAAAAACTCCAGGAGCGCGCATCCCTAGTTATTTTTCGAATAGTGTTTGGCCTCGGGCCCCGAGCAGGAAACAACGGTGGGGCTGAAAAGCGCCCCCCGAACACATAGCCCAAGACATGAAAATACAGTTGATTTGCTTTGGAAAGGGGTAAAGGTTTTGGGTGGCCTCCGTGGGGTGGACTCGTGGCCCTTGGAGTGCCAACGCGCAGCAATGCACGACGGACGTCGCTGTGGCTTCTGGAGCGCGGATCTTGTCGAATGCATCAAGGGTTGTAACCAGGGGACAGCGAGTTTGGTTCCATTCAGAAGACATCACGGCTTCTGGGACACCATGGCGTAGAAATGTGCAAGGGATTGTGGCCTAGGGAACGCAAGCTCATCGTAATTTACTATGGGGCTGTGACCTCGGCAGCTTGTAAGTTACAAGGGATTGCGGCTTGGGGAGCGCGGGCATGTGGCGTGGGCAGCGCGAATCTGGCGTAATGCATGAGGGATTATTACTTCGGGACGCGCGATTGGGGTAATGTACGAGGCTTCTGCCGTCGGGAGTGCTCCCCCAGTAGGTTCTGAAGGTGTGATTTGGGTACGGGAACCGCCCGAGCTTCGGGCTCCCCCCTCGCGCTGTCTTCAATCACTACAATAGTGGAGCTATAAGTTGTGAGATCTATAACTAGTCTATAACTATGGCTGGAACGGTTGCAGGAAGCAGGGAAGTCTTCGCTACGCAGCCTGTTAGCCCTTTAGGGGGCCGGCGGAGTCAAGAGCCTGCCGATGTCCTCGTGGGGTTCTGCAAGTTGTTGGGGTCCTGTCGTTTCCCCAAGTTGTCATGTGAAGTTCTCATTAGTGAAAGCAGTCGCGTGTGGGAGGTTCTTTGGAGCCTTTTTGGGCCTCTTGAGTGCCTCCTGGGGGCCTCGTAAGGGCCTTGTAAAGGCATCTTGGGGGCCTCTTGGGGCCTCTTTGGGGTCTCTTTGGGGCTTGCTAGCGGTCCTAGGGGTCGTCTTGGGGCGGAGGGCTGAAGATATATGTTCGTTTTCCGTTTCTTCTGCTCTTGGGCCGTTTTTGGAGGCTCTTGGGCCGCTTTGGGGCATTTCAGGGCAGTCTTGGGCCCCTCTTGGAGGTCTCTTGAGGTGTCTTGGGGCGATCTTGCGGGCCTCTTGGGCCGTGTTGGAGCGTTCGATGTTTTGAAAGCGAGAACTCTGGAATCCTTGAGGGACATTCAGGAAAACCAATTGTTATTCAATCGCTTCGATCACTCCGCCGGCCCGTATTGCATGATCGCTACTGCTTCGGCGCGGGCTCGGGGCCATTTCGGCGCCGCCGGAAGGAGGAAGATGAGGATGCGGAGGGGGAGGGGAGGAGGAGAAGAGGATGAGAAGGAACGGAGGAGGATGAAGATAAATATGAGGAGAAGGAGGAAGAGAAAAGGGCGGAGGAGGAAGCCTCTCGATGGCATCTTACGGCGCTCTTGGGGCCAAACAGGGCCGTCGTCCAGATGCTTCTTTGGGAGGCCCTGGGGTCTGTTGAGAGGCCGTTCGGGGGCGCCTGGGAGACATTTTTCCCGGAAAGGGCGCGGGCCCAGGGTTCTCTTTTAGTAGGTTAACCCCCCGGCCCCCCTGCGACTTGGGCCGGCGAAATTATTTTGCGAGCGGGCACGCACGGAGTAGGGCCGGCGGAATTATGTTTGAGGATGTCTCGAGCGAAACGCTTGTTTTTCAGAATGTGTTGAGGATGTCTCGAGCGAAATGCTGGTTTTGCAGAGTTGGGGATGTCTCGAGCGAAACGCTTGGTTTCAGAATTTGTTGAGGATGTCTCGAGCGAAACGCTGGTTTTGCAGAGCCGACCGCGACACGGAAAAGCGCCCCTCGCGCAGGAATTCTGAGGATGTCTCGCGCGTGCCGCGTCCCGCGCGCAGGAATTTAGATTTCTTGGGATTTTGACAGGATGTCTCGAGCGAAACGCTTGTTTTTCATAATTTGTTGAGGATGTCTCGAGCGAAACGCTGGTTTTGCAGAGTTGGGGGATGTCTCGAGCGAAACGCTTGCTTTTCAGAATTTGTTGAGGATGTCTCGAGCGAAACGCTGGTTTTGCAGAGTTGGGGTATCTAACATGGCGTCGGGCCCAACGCCGAATTATGAGGAAAAGTGATGGCTTCTTGCTCTGAACAGGGGGGTGCGCTTTGGGGGCCTCTCCAGGGAAGACGTTGTGAGGATGTCTCGAGCGGGAGCGCGAATTCAGCGTATCCAAGTCACGCAGAGGGGTATCTAACATGGCTGTCCCGAGCTGGAACCACGTGTTTTTTCATGCTCAGGCCACCCAGGGAGATCTCTAACATGATTGTCCCGAGCTGGAACCACGTGTTTTACGTGTCCAGGCCACCCAGGGGGTATCTCTCATGGTTGTCCCGAGCTGGCACCGTGTTTTTACGTGTCCAGGCCACCAACACGACGCTTGTCCCCAGCACGTTCTGTAGCGCGTCCCCTTGGCACGTCTCGCGGTGCGTCCCCGTGGCACGTCCCCTGGCACGTCGCCTGGCGCGTCCCTTGGAACGTTCCGCGGCGCGTCTTCCTGGCATAATTCCTTGTCAATTAGCTCTGCGGCAGCTACTTCGTGGACTATGTGCTCAGGCAGCTCGAGCTTAAGATCCAGATCAGTTCGGTCAGGACTCGGATGCAACGGAGGACTTGATCCACAACGCTGCAGAGCACAATCGCGGCATGGCACATCGCAGTTCAGCACGGCGCAGCACAGCACAGTCCTCGGCACATTGCATCAAGATCGGTACACTCACTCAGCATTGCAACTTGGCACGTTCTTTGGCACGTTCCGTGGCGCGTCCTGTGGCGAGTCCCCCTGGCACGTCGCGCGGCGCGTCCCCTGGCACGTCCCGTGGCACGTCCATAATGCATTGGCACGTTCCGTAGCGCGTCCCCTTGGCACGTCCCGCGGTGCGTCCCCATGGCACGTCCCCTGGCACGTCGCCTGGCGCGTCCCTTGGAACTTTCGGCGGCGCGTCTTCCTAGCATGCCCCCCGTGAATTAGCTCTGGGGCAGCTACTATGTGCTCAGGCAGCTCGAGCTTAAGATCCAGATCAGTTCGGTTAGGACTCGGATGCAAAGGAGGACTCGATCCACAACGCTATAGAGCACAATCGTCACGTGGCACATCGCAGTTCAGCACGGCGCAGCACAGCACAGCCCGCGGCACGGTACATCAAGATCGATACACTCACTCAGCATTGCAACTTGGCACGTTCTTTGGCACGTTCCGTGGCGCGTCCTGTGGCGAGTCCCCCTGGCACGTCGCGCGGCGCGCCCCCTGGCACGTCCCGTGGCACGTCCATTGGCACGTTCCGTAGCGCGTCCCCTTGGCACGTCCCGCGGTGCGTCCCCGTGACACGTCCCCTGACACCTCGCTTGGTGCGTCTCTTGGCACGTCCCGTGGCACGTCCATTGGCACATTCCGTAGCGCGTCCCCTTGGCACGTCCCGCGGTGCGACCCCATGACACGTCCCCTGGCACGTCGCCTGGCGCGTCCCTTGGGACGTTCTGCGGCGCGTCCTCCTGGCATGTTCCCTTGTCAATCAACTCTGGGGCAGCTACTAGTTATGTGCTTAGGCAGCTCGAGCTTAAGATCCAGATCAGTTCGGTCAGGACTCGGATGCAAAGGAGGACTCGATCCACAACGCTATAGAGCACACTCGTGGCATGGCACATCGCAATTCAGCACGGCACAGCACAGCACAGCCCTCGGCACGGTACATCAAGGTCGATACACTAAGCATTGCATTTGCCCGTCGCCTAATCAGGTGTCTTTGAAACGTTGCCATGTCTTACATTTCTATATTCCTTTCCGGGTTCGTGGGTCGATCATGTTGAAGCTTTGTAGGGCCTCTTTTGGGCCTCCTTGGAGCCTCCTGGGGTCTCTTGGGGGCCTCTTGGCGGCATCTTGGGCCATCTTGGGGGCCTCTCGGGGCCTCCTGGGGCCCTATTGGGGCGGAAGGCTTGAGGTGTCGGTTCGTGGTCCCCATCTTGGGCCCCTCTTGGGGCCGTCTTGGGGCTCCCTTGGGCCGTCTTGGGCGTCTCTTGGGCCGTCTCGGGGCCCGTTTGGGCTCTCTGGGGGCCTTCTTGGGGGCCTATTGAGCCGTTTTCGTGCGCTCTTGGGGGCCTCTTGGGCCGTCTTGGAGCATCGGAAAGCCGAAAATGCGGCAAGGCCAACATCCTTCCAAAACCATGGTAAAATTACGCTACCGAGGAACCCCACATACCTATTGTATTTCCCATGTGTACCATCGGTGCTTCTGCTGCTGCTCCTCCTTCTCCTCGGTGTCCTCCTCCTGCTGCTGCTTCTGCTGCTGCTGCTTCTGGTGCTGCTGCTGCTGCGTCTGCTGCTGCAGCTGCTGCTGCTGCTGCCGCTGCTGCTGCCCCACCTCCCCGTCCTCCTCCTCCTCCTCCTCCTCCTCCTCCTCCTCCTCCTCCTCCTCCTCCTCCTCCTTCTCTACCTCCTCTACCTCCTCATCCTACCTCCCTGTGGCGTCGAGGAAATGCCACGCCTGCCACGCCCTGGGAGCCTACAACGCATAGGGCCCCCACCCCCAGCGCACCCCCTGTGGCGTCGAGGAAATGCCACGCCTGCCACGCCCTGGGAGCCTACAACGCATAGGGCCCCCACCCCCAGCGCACCCCCTGTGGCGTCGAGGAAATGCCACGCCTGCCACGCCCTGGGAGCCTACAACGCGCCCCAGGAGGGCCACCCCCCCCCGCCTGTGGCGTCGAGGAAATGCCACGCCTGCCACGCCCTGGGAGCCTACAACGCATAGGGCCCCCACCCCCAGCGCACCCCCTGTGGCGTCGAGGAAATGCCACGCCTGCCACGCCCTGGGAGCCTACAACGCATAGGGCCCCCACCCCCAGCGCACCCCCTGTGGCGTCGAGGAAATGCCACGCCTGCCACGCCCTGGGAGCCTACAACGCATAGGGCCCCCATCCCCAGCGCACCCCCTGTGGCGTCGAAGGAATGCCCTGTGTGCTATGCTGTGCTGTGCTGTGCTGTGCTGCTGTGCGGCGAGCTGTGCTGTGCTGAGCTGAGTTGAGCTGAACTGAGCTGTGCTCAGCTGTGCCGTGCTGAGCTGAGCTGAGCTGAGCTGTGCTGAGCAGTGCTGTGAGGAGGAGGGGAAGAGTGAGGTGTGTGAGAGAGGGACGGAGAGGGAGGTGTGAGGTGTGAGTGTCGCGGGTGCGGCGCGGCAGGGAAGAAAACCAGAACCCCACGAAGCATGTGGGGAGTTAATATTTGGGCCTCTCGGGGCGCTCTTGTGAGGCCTATTGGAGGCCACTTGGAGCGTCTTGGCGGCTTCTTGGGCCGTCTTGGGATCATCTTCGGCGTCTTGGAGCGTCCTTTGGGCGTCTCGGGGGCCTCTTGGGCAGTCTTGGGGGCCTCTTGGGGCCCTCTTGGCGCGCTCTGGGGGGCCTGAGAGGCCGTACCCAGGAGGAAAACCATCTCTGAGTAGACCTTCCCGGGCTGCGGTCGGGGTACTTTTCGCTGGGGGACCCCCAGGGGCCGCCCCGCGCGCGCGAACTAGAAATACTGTTAAGTGGTTACAGGAGATCTTAGCACGCCTCTGGCCCGTTGGGCCGGCGAATTAGCCTCTGGGGGCTCTCTTGGGGGTCCTCCTGGGGCCTTCCAGAGGCTGTTTGGAGGCCTCTGGGCTCGTGAGGAGGTCGTCCTGAGCGTCTTGGGGCGCTCTGAGGTCGTCTCGGGCCCTCTGAGGCTCTCTTGGAGCTCCCTCCAGGCGCTCCTGATGCGCTCTTGGGGGCAACCCGGGAGTTCTTCCCCATCCAGTTGCAGAATTTGCCTGGATTTTGCCAAGGTAAGTTTGCTAAGGGAACCCCCAGTGGACGCCGCGCGCGCGGACTGAAGAAACAGTTCTCCACACCTGAGATCATGGCACGCCTTGGGCCCGTTGGGTCAGCGAATTTCCCACACTTGTGGGGCGCCTCTGGGAAATTGCAGCAGCTGCAGACAGACGAATGCGTTGGGGCATTTCAGCGGGATTGAATTATTCGGGTCGTCCGGGCTTGCGTTGCCTGGAGTCAATCAAGTATGAGGCCACTGCTGGCAGCTCTTCTCATCCTGGCCAGGGCGCCGTGTCGAATGCTTCCTTAGGCTGGCATTTCGACGGACATACTCTCATCACGGTTGCAGTCATGCTGTCAAGTTCAGAGCAGGATTATGTTGGCGGTGCAGTTCAATTGAGGCGCCGCGATCCTGTGTCAGGCCAAGCGCAGAACTATTCGTTCACACCAAATCGTGGGGATGCTGTGGCCTGGCGGGGCTGGGAATATCACCGTGTGAGCCCTGTGCTGCAGGGCTTGCGCCACGTTCTCGTGGCAGAGTTCTGGACAGGCCCAGATGTGGAAGGTCCTGACAATCGCCTCGACGATTTTGAGGAAGGATACCTCGCAGCGGTCGCCCTGGACCCCACCTCAGCATACCTCCACAAGCAGCTGTCGTGGATATCCTTCGTACGCGAGGAGTGGCCCGATGCCTTGAGGTCGGTTACCGCGGCCGTCTCGGCGGATGCGTCCGACTCCGAGTCGCTTGTCCTCATGGGTCGCATCCACCAGCGGCGCGGTTTTCTCGACACAGCCCTGGAGGCCTACAACAGGGCTCTGAGCCTGAACCCAAACGATCCCCTGGCGCTCATGGCGGTCGCGGGGAATGCGCACGAGAGGGGAGACGCGGACGAGATGGAGCGATGCTACGTGAGGGCAGTCAGCGCTGGTGGCTGGGAGGCGCTGGAGCCTCTCGGCGATGTCCGTTCCGAGCAGGGCCGCCACGAGGAAGCCGCGCGGCACTACGAGGATTCGCTGTCTCACAACCCGGCTGACGAGGATGTGCAGATCAAGCTTCAGCAGCAGCTGGACATAATCGAAGCTGGCCGGACGTGGTGGGGAGGACTGAAGCAGGCGCTGATGCGCTGATCAGGGACAGGGTTGATCAGATGATCCGCGTGATCTGAATATTGGTCTTCCAGCCGTCTTCTTCGATCCTTCGTGCGCCGGGTGGCAGACGACCCAGGGAAAGGTCGAAGCAGTCTTGGTCATCTGAGTTGTACAAACATGCGAAGAGAATGTGTGATACCAGTGCGTATGACGTTCGACAGCTCGCGGAAATCCCAGCAGACGACTGGAATGCCGCCGTGCGACGCTACCGCCAATAGCATTGCATCACTGCCCATGTGCTTGTTTCACTCTCCCATTGGCCCTTCATCTTGCTGGTCGAGTAACGCAAGCCCTCAGGAGTTTGAGTTTCACCAGTTCTGCACATTTGTTGTACTATGCCCGCACGCGCGAAATGCTCAGAGACCCCCATGTTGACTGAGACGCTTTTTAGCCCGACTTGAACACAAGACTCGTCCGCATCTCCCCGTCGGCGCCATCGGCATCGTGCAAGCCATCCCCATCCCCGTTGGGCCACAGTACACCCCCACCAGCCCTCCAGGGTCCACTTCGACCAGAGCGATCCGACTCGACACCGATTCTGCCTGGCCCGATCCGGTTCGGCTCCGACATCGCGGCCGACCCGATTCGGTTTCGACCCCGTGCCGATGCAGCCCTCCTCCTCCTCCTCCTCCTCCTCCTCCTCCTCCCTCCTCCTCCTCCTCCTCCTCCTCCTCCTCCTCCTCCTCTCCTCCTCCTCCTCCTCCTCCTCCTCCCTCCTCCTCTCCTCCTCTCCTCCTCCTCCTCCTCCTCCTCGCCTCTCCTCCTCCTCCTCCTCTCCCTCCTCCTCCTCCTCCTCCTCTCCTCCTCCTCCTCCTCCTCCTCCTCCTCCTCCTCCTCCTCCTCCTCCTCCTCCTCCTCCTCCTCCTCCCCTCCTCCCCTCCTCCCTCGTCTCCTCCTCCTCCTCCTCCTTCTCCTCCTCCTCCCTCCTCCTCCTCCTCCTCCTCCTCCTCCTCCTCCTCCTCCTGCTCCTCCGACCCGATTCGGTTTCGACTCCGTGCCGATGCAGCCCGATCCGACGCACTTTCCGATTCGGTCCGACCTCCAGACTCGACGCTCTGCCGCGAAACCCAGGGGAGGCGGCACGCATCCACACCCGAGGGGGTCAGTCGGCCAGTGGGGCCAAGGCAGTGTCCCACCACCCACCAGACCACTTCAACCCAACCCGGAGGCCAAACTTTACCCTCGATCTCCAGTGGGGGGGTGGATCGGGGAGCATTGAGAAAACACAGATGGAACCCGTACGCCCCCCAGCCCAAAATTCGGTCGGGTCTTCGGGTTAGGTTGGGGTGGTCTGGTAGGTAGTCAGTGTCTGTGGGGATGAAGATCGGCTCCCCACCCCGCTCTGTCGATCAGACGCCTCGAGCCTTCGGTCCGGTCGCCGCTCCCCCTCCCCTCCCCAGGCGGAAGCTGGGGGATGGGCGGTGGAAGCCGGTGCCGAGCACCGCAGCGGCGGCCGCGGGGGAGGATGGCCGTGGCCTCCTTTCACCTCGTTCCTTTCACCCTTGACCGTTTCACCGTTGACCGCGTTGCTGCTGCGTGGCCCCCGAGGACCATCTAAGACCTCGGGGGCCGCGCAGCAGCAAAAATCACATCGTCGGTTGTTTGGGCTCGTCGCCATGAGTCGAAGATACAAGAAACCTACATGAGGCGTTCCAGGACAGGGCCTTGCCTTCCAAGATCTAAGGAGCTGCCATCTCTTCCTCGGCGGAAGGGCGGCGGAAGCTTGAGGAAGCAAAACGAGGCCGCCACCGCCGGCGGAAGTTGGTGAAAGGCTAGCGGAAATTGGCGGAAGTCAAAGATGAGCCCCAAGAGATGGAAGCATTTTGGGGTTTCGGGTTTCCAGAATCGGCCACATAAGCTCACATGTTCGAAGATCCACGCGTTTCTCTTAGGTCTGCGCTGGCACCCCCTTGCGGCGTCTCCCCCAGGCAGGGGAGGCCCAGCGAGGAACACCGAAGAATGCGCGCGGACCTCCGACAGTGTACGTCTACAGTTAACCCGCATCGTGAGGATGAGCGACTTTCCCAGGGTACCCTCCTCCTCATCCTCCTCCTCCTCCTCCTCCTCCTCCTCCTCCTCCTCCTCCTCCTCCTCCTCCTCCTCCTCCTCCTCCATCCCTCCTGCTCCTCCTCATCCTCCTCCTCCGCCTCCTCCTCCTCCTC
>CAUYUJ010015034.1:306612-326612 GCA_963575745.1 Prorocentrum cordatum
CCCCTCCACCGCCTCCTCCTTTCATCCTCATCCTGCTCCTCCTCCTTCCCCTCCTCCTCCTCCTCCTCCTCTTCCTCCTCCTCCTCCTCAATCTCCTTCTCCTCTGTTCCTCTGTTCATTTCGTGATGTTGTCCAGCTCCCGAAGGCCACAATACATTTGACAACGACTAGACGAGGGACGGCTGGCCTTGCAGCCGCTCCGCTGGCATTCTCCAGCTCCGACCGAAACGTTTGCCGTCGGAGGGCTTCATACCAGATTTGAGCTCCGCAAGGCACTGCACGGCGCCACGGTTGCGAGGGGCCCCAGGGCATGGGCTGGAGAGGTTGTTGTGCCGCTGGGTGCCGAAGGCACCGCACTTCGAGCACCACACACTCCCCCCCCCATACCTAGCCACGGCCTGTGGGGCTCGTGGGCCCTCCTCGCAATCCTTGTTATACCAATTCACGGAGCCAGGCAGAGGCCAGTCCTTGATTGCGAACGGTCCGGTCCGCACACAAGGTACAGAACAACCGAAAAGAAACCTGACCTGCTCGGTTCACGCTGTGGCCGTTGGCATCTGCAACCAGCTCGAGGCCCCCTGCTTTCTTCCGACCAGGGGCCCAAATCTCAGACACATCCTTAAACCCCCTCCGGGAGAGCATGTAAAACCTAAGCCTGGAACATCCCAAGATGCCTCGCCCTCTCAGAGATAGAGGCACACTGGTCTTTGACCCGCGGACTACTGGGGTGCATCCTGGCCCCCACCCCCGCCAAGGCGTGGGCCTCGCGGTTCCCCGCCCACGCCCAGACAGGGATCCTCAAGCCCGACGCCTTGCGCCTTGGCGAGGGATGGATGGGAGCGAACCTTGATGAGGGAAATGTTTTCTCTTCCATAGCCCTCGCTGATATGGAAGATCTAATCCTAAAGCTCACTGTCATTATCAGTACACTGGTCAGGACCCCCATTCCACACACCGACCACCACCTGACAATCCGTGGTGATAGTAACGGCCCCGACGGACAGGAAGCGGAGACACATAAGCAGAGCGCACACTTCCCCGCATCCCGCCTCTTGAGCAGGCTGAGGGAGAGGACCATGGAAGGAAGCGGTGATAGAGGCAACAAACGGATCCATCCCCACGACCGCCCGTCCTGCCCTAGCGAACGGTAACCCAGGATCAATAGCAGAACCACCGATACAGACCCTGGACTCCAAAAGCCCTGAGGTAGGCCTCTTAACCCCCACCACCTCTGTCATGAAGGTCAGGAGGGGGCCACATGCCTTCTGGAGACTGCGTGAGCCCACGGGTGAACGAACAAGACAAGCCTCAGGGCGAGCAGCATCAGACTCTACTTCAGGGAGGTCGAACATCTTTCTGGTGCCGTGATGCGCAGGACACCTGTGCAGCCGATGCATCTGAGTACCGGCCTCGAGACCGCAAATCTGGGACTTGCAGTCAACAGCACGTCGATCTTCAAGCAGACATGCTTGCGCAGGGTAACCCCCCGCAACTAATCCAGAGAGAAGCCGGTCCTTATTCTTACTCTGCTTCCCCACCTCCTCCTTGTACCCCCGACAAATCTGCATAAGCGGGGCAAGCAGCGGCAGCGGCGGCGACTGGAACAGCTTCAAACCGGCCCTCGCACGAAGGGCCTCTCGAACCAGCCTCCTCGCACAGCACAAGACCAAGAGAGGAGCGGCAACTCGTTTGCAGCGCACTCTAGATCTGTATCGAGCTTAGCGAACCACGTAAACTCCAACATCCTAATCCTACCTCTCCCTGCACCAAAGGAACCTAGGGCCAGCGACGATCTCAAAGCACGGATCCTCTTGTCATCCAGGCCTTTGATACTCGTACCAGACACGCCCGCTGGAATTGTTCCTTCTTTCGATACCTGCAAGAGAACTTCGGATGCCTCTGAACTTGGACAAGCGCGCCTTGACTCTGCCGAGCCTGATCGCAACGACTTTCTTGGCCCCCGCGCCCTTGCGGCCCGCGCCGAAATCGACACCCAGGTTCTCAGTAGAGGACGGCACCTGGAACTCCCACTTGGCCAGCTTCTGGGCCACAGCTTTCGCGGCGCTAGAACAAGACGACAAAATGACCCCCTTGGACTCCGAGATGACCAAGTGCTGAGCCCCCAGACGCCCGCAGAGATAAGCCATGCCACCCCCAAGAACCACCTGGACCTGCTTCGGGAGGGACCCCTCCGACAAACAAGCCGATGTCGCAGCCACATGGAGCGGCCTAACTGACGCGAGGTGCTCGCAGAGCTCGTCGATGGAGGAGAGCAAGAACAGGCGCATTAGGGCAGTGGCAAATGGGCAGCCCGCCAGAATGGCGCGCTGCGCTACAACTGGCACGAGCAAGTACCTGGCAGACTGAGAAATCTGGGACCACGATTCTTGATAGAAGCAGACGCAGCCTGCGAAGCGGGAACGCCCAATCCTGAGCAGCACGCACGAGCAGGAAGTGGCACACTTTCTCGCAGGCTTCGGCGAGGCCCAGCATTCCCAGCCCAATGGGCAGCTCCTTGAGGCCAAGCTGCTCGACAGCAAGATTATGCTCCCAGACGGCCCGCTCGCAAGACTTACCCTTGACCCCGCAGCGGTAGCTTCTGGGGCGCTGCCCCTCCCAAGACGCCGCTTCATGCCTGGGCAACTTGTGAAACGCCCCGTTGACGCTTGTCTCGATGCCAGCGGGGCGGGACCCCCCCATCTGGCTTGACCAACTGCGCCAACAGGATGCCGGCGATCGGGGCACCGAAGAAGCCCTCGCGCTCTTGCCATCTCCATAGGGGGCCAAGGCAACGCTGCGCACCGTCGGAAGCCGACGCCAGAGCCCAAGGATGAAGGGTGTCGGTTCCAAGGGCAGTGCACTTCTCGAAGGACCTGGCCGTTTTTTCTGATCATCTCTGGTTCATGGAATTGGGGGCACATGTCATCTGTAGGAACACCTTGCTCCTGGGCCTGGCTCTGGAGGAGGCTGGCGATGTGTCCGATGGGCTCGGGAAACTCAGAGGCGCTCTCGAGCGGCCCCCAGACTCCCTTCTAATGGCTGAGGCGCTCATCGATCTGACCTCGGGGCCCAGGCGGAGGCCCCCCACGGAGGCTGGTGGGGGGGCTCAACCCACAGACGGCTTGCTGTACTCGTGGGCCTCCCCAGCTCCTTCCTGGACCTCCTTAGCCACCCAGGCTCGCCAGGCGGCTCCTCGCTCAGACTCAAAAGAGTTCTCGTGCTTGGTGGCAAGCTTGACAGCGGCAACAGACAGCGAATGCCACTGCGACGTAGAAGAGAAGAGAAGCACGTCCAAGGGTGGAAGCCATCCGCGCCTGGCTGCCAGTCCGCGCAGGCACGGAGCGAAAAGGGCCCGGCACACAGACGCCCCAGCAGGCGACAAGTCTCGTCGTCAACCCAAGCCTCCCCAGTATTCGATATCTGGAAACATCTAGAGCCCAATGCGCCACCTTTCTCCATCCTCTCGAGACCGAAGATCCAACGGGGCAAACTCCACCAGACTTCTTCAGGGCATGCGCCACCTGAACTTTGGGGGGGCTCCGCGACCTCTGAACTTGGGCGCATCGAGATCCTCGACACCGTGGGCGGCCACGAGCTCACCCTCCAACGTGCGAAAGAAAGCACGGAATACCTAATCCAAATTATATGGACTTGTTCATTGTTCGGCAGCGTAGACAAGGTCATCCCAGGGCGGTGGCTTCGGACTGGGACCAAGAGGAAGCTCACGAGGAAAAGCTTGAGGTCGGACAAGCTGCCGCACCTTATCTTTGAAGGGCTTGCCATGCAACGAGAGTGTTACAGGCCAGTGCGTCTTGACTCCCGTGCCCTCATTCCTCTGAACATGATTCGCAACCTCCAAAAGAGCTCTGCTAGCAACAAAGAAATGGTGCGCCAGGCCTTGGCCGTCGATCGGCACGTCGGCTCAGGCGCATGCACCACCGTGCCTCCTAGCTTTTCTGGCCAATTACTCGCAGTGAACTCCTCGGGCGCGCAGCTCCAATCGCCACCAGCAACGAAAGGGGTTCTCAACCCATACACAGGCTCCCCAAAACGAGCGAGAAGGCGCTGGCCGTCGCGCCCCAGAGGGCCCCCAGCACACAAGTAGATTCTGACCGCCAAGAAGCCTCCCGAGACAAACGCGTTGACGTGCGTGGCGAGGAACCAGCGGGGACTCGGGAGGCCCTCGGCGAGGTCGGGAGCCTTGCCTATGTGGGTCTTGACCGCGATGCCCACCCCAGACGACAAGCCTCCCAGATCCGTGACCTCGGACGGGGTGATCGCCAGAGCCCTCGCGGACCTCAACGGAATCGGCGCTGGTAGACACCTCCTGAAGGGAAACCACAGAGGCCTCAGTCTCGTTGGTCAGGTACTGCGCCAGGGAGGACCAAGACGCGGTGTTGCACATCTCCAGCAAGAAGGTCCTGTCCCGACGGGGTTTCCTTTTCGAGTGTTTCTTAGGGACCTCAACTGTACATGTACTTCGGGGGATTCGTGGCACTCTCGGGGGCCGACCAAGACTACCCCCTAACAGACTGGACTCGATCTCACGCGGGGCAATGGGGGGCACAACGCTGGCCTCCATCGCATCCCACGGGACAGAAAAAAGGAACGAACGGCACAGTGGAGCATCCTGGGCCCCACGCCGAGCCTGGAACGCCAGCGCCCCGAGACCAGGAGCAAACCACCTAGGTCGCAGAGGCCGCGGCGTCCGACAGGCTGGGTCCCGGGGCATAATCAGCAAACGTCCGAGGAGGGACGAGTGGCCAAAATTTCGAAAGGTCGGCGCCGCAGTCGGCCCAAGGTGGGTCCGCAGGCAGCCGGTACCAGTCCGCCTCGAACCCGGGATGGGCAGGGGCCGAGGTCGGCCCTGGTACCTCGCCGGGCTCAGACCTGACGTGATAAGAGTATGACTGGCCAACGCTACCTCCTGGACCCTTCAGCATCGGGTATGCTGAGGGCATGGTGCATTTAGAATCATGTCGCACATCATCAAAACAAAGTGCCTGGCGCGATGCGGGCAATGGGAAGGGCATAGCCCCCCACCACCACTCAATGTCCTGAGCGTTACAAGCCCAGAAGACGCTAAACATAATATTGACATCCACTTGAGGCCTTCTGATCGACCATGTCCGCTGCGCGCGCCGGAACTCTGCATCGTCGTCGGAGTCGCCCACCGCCTGAGCCTGGGCTGCGCCCGCGCTGCCGTCCGCCGCCCGTGCCACAGCGTCCGCCGAGGGCGGCTGCGGCGGGCGGGCAGCATTCGCAGGCTCGGCAGGCCAAGCAGCAGCGCCGTCAGGGGCGGCAGCGGCAGGCGCTGCCACCTGCGACGCCTCGGCCTCCACGACTCGACGGCGCTTGCTCATCGCGCGGTCCTTGGAGGCCTGCTGCTGCCACCAGGGTCTTCGCCCGCTCGCGCACCGCCCCGAAGGCCTTCTGGACTGCTTCCTTGATGGAGGTCTCGAGGTCGGTCCTCCTCTCGGTGACCTCGTCCTTCTCGACCCGAGACAGCCCGACACCCGCCGACTCCAAGCCGCGGAGGTCATTGTCGAGGATCTCGAAGCTGTCCCCAGAGAAGCGGCTCGATGTCAAGACCGCGCTCCGCCACGCCGTCTCCTGCGCGCCCGGACGGGGGCGCGTCCGCCGCCAGAGCCCGCGCCGCCACATGGTACTCGGCCTCGCGCGTCTCGAAGTTCTGAAGGGCGACGACCGTGTCCGACTTGGCGTTCCTGAGCCGCACCTGCAGCTCGTCTGCCGCGCGCGCCTGGGCCTCGAGCCGCTGCTTGGCCCGGTGCACCGCGTGCTGGGCCTGCATTGGGCGAGGCGCCTCCTGCAGCCCTCGCACCAGCTGCTCGCAGTGCTCCGCGGTCTTCTTGTCCCCCATCTCCTCCAGCGCGCACGCCAGACTCTGCAGCTTCGGGGCGTCGCCTGCGGCGCACTGCCTGCCTCCCCCGGCCCCGCGCTTTGAAGTCCACCCCGACGACGGCAGCTGCAGACCCGCAGGCACGGGGGCGGACGCACCGCCCCGAGGAGCTCCTCCAGTGGATCCCGGCGCCGCCGCCTGGCCCCCTTTCCCTGCGGCGCCACTGCGGCCGCTCTGCGGCTGCAGGGCCCAGGCGCCAGCGGGGGCGCGAGGTGCGGAGGGAGCGGCGAAAGACAAGGGCTGGTGGCAACGCTTGCTTGCACCACGCGAACCAGCCGAGGTTCTTCTTGCATCCGCATGCTGGGCAGGGGCCTTTTTCTGAAGACCCCGTCCGACCACTCCCACTTACCCCGCGCCCTGCCCCGATCGATCCGCCAAGGAGCAGAAGGATAAGGAACCCTGAGCGCAGGCCTGTGGGGAGCGGAGGACATGGAATCGCGACGGCCTGATGGACGCTTCCCAACAAGCCTCGTGAAGGAAGATGACCGAGCCAATATTGGCCCGCAACAGCAATGCCGTTCTGAAGCTCGCTGCCGCAAGTTCCTCGTCCGAAGATTTAGAAACCAGAACGGCTCTCCTTCTCCTCCTCCTTCGCTCTCCTCCTCCTCCTCCTCCTCCTCCTCCTCCTCCTCCTCCTCCCCCTCCTCCTCCTCCTCCTCCTCCTCCTCCTCCTCCTCCTCCTCCTCCTCCTCCTCCTCCTCCTCCTCCTCCTCCTCCTCCTCCTCCTCCTCCTCCTCCTCCTCCTCCCCACCCCTCCTCCTCCTCCTCATCCTCCCTCTCCTCCTCCTCCTCCTCCTCCTCCTCCTCCTCCTCCTCCCCCTCCTCCTCCCCCTCCTCCTCCTCCTCCTTCTCCTCCTCCTCCTCCTCCTCTTCCTTTTCCTCCTTCTCCTCCTCGTCCTCCTCCTCCACGTCCTCCTCCTCCCCCTCCTCCGCCTCCTCCTCCTTGTCCCTCCTCCTCCTCCTCCTCCTCCTCCTCCTCCTCCTCTTCCTCCTTCTCCTCCTCCTCTTCCTCCTCCTCCTCCTCCTCATTGTCCTCCTCCTCCCTCCTCCTCCTCCTCCTCCTCCTTGTCCTCCTCCCCATCCTCCTCCTCCTCCTCCTCTTCCTCCTCCTCCTCCTTCTCCTCCTCCTGTCTCCTCCTCGTCCCCCTCCTCTTCTCCTCCTCCTCCTCCTCCTCCTCCTCCTCCTCCTCTTCCTTGTCCTCCTCCTCCTCCCTCCTCCTCCTCTCCTCCTCCTCCTCCTCCTCCCCTCCTCTCCTCCCCCTCCTTTTCGAGCTCGTCTTCATTTTCCTCTTCCTCCTCCTCCTCCTCCTCCTCCTCCTCCTCCTCCTCTTCCTTGTCCTCCTCCTCCTCCTCCTCCTCGTCCCTCCTCCTCCTCCTTTCCCTCCTCCTCCTCCGCTCCTCCTCCTCCTCCTCCTCTTCAGACGTGATGGTCACTGTGGAGCCGATCTTCATGTGGGCGCAGATGGTGTTCGACCAGAAGTTCCGTTTGGAGGTACTGGAGCGCGCGCGTAGGTTGCAGTCGTCAGGTTTGCCAGCGGCCACCACACCATGGAGCATTGTTGCGGGTCCTGCAGGTGCGGTGTTCCTCAACCTTCGCCGACGGGGATGGAGAGCTCATTCGGCATCCCACTGGGAAACGGGCAATGACATGATGTTAAGTTGAATGAGGTTGCGCCTACATGGGTGCGCACGGCAGCCAGGCGCAGCTACAGGTCAGCCAAATGGAAGGAGTAGGCCACCAAATCGGCACGTGCACCAGAGTTACCACCTGCTCCGCGAGATCCATGTGGCTACTGGACCGAGCCGTTTGCTGCCATGATGTACGCACCACCTAAGGCTACCACGTGGAGTTTGAAACCAAAGGCTAAGGGGGCGCGCTTAGGTCCACCACGATTGGGGCGCAGTGGTCACAACAGCAACTGTGCACCATGGGGTACACCGACTCACCAGTCTGCCTATGCTGTGGAGATAAGGGGGGGGACTCGCATAACAGAATTTGGAAGCGCCCCCACGACGACGACATGACGAGCGAAGCAGAGCCAAACGTCCTGTTCTTCACTCGTGCGTTGCGCCCTCTCGCCGTGCTTCCCGACATGCCCCAGTCCCATCGACACCCAGCGCTGGTGGTACTGCATGGGCGACATGACTATGGACATCACGGGCGTGGTCTACACAGACGGTTCCGCGATGAGCCCGCTGTACTGGCCCGACGCCAGCCCCGCAGGCTGGGGCATTGTCGTCCTCTGCGGCAGGCGCCTCAGAGGCATGGCCTTTGGGGCCCTTGCCAGGCCTGCAGCGGACGGCGCAGCGGGGGAGATCTACGCGGCGATCCGGGCTCTCGCTCCACGGGGTCCCCGAGGACGCCGATGATGAGCACCAGAGGCTGGCCAAGGCCGCGCGCTAGGCCAGCGCCTGGATCGGCAACAGTCAGAGAGAAATCGGCGACTAGAAGGACAGGGCGGCTACGGTCGGCAGGAGGCCTCGACGAGGCGGCCACGTCCAAGCCGCGAAGGGGCAGCCGTCGTCATGTGGCGCCCCAGAGATACAGAGTGAACAGTGCAGTCGGATCGTTGCAGTCGTGCGTGGATGGAGATGTGCCCACTGCCCGCGCTTCGCTCGATCGAGAAGGGGCCTTCGAAGGCTCAAGCTCCAGGTTTGCCCCGCGAGGGCGTTGTCGGCGCGGGCCCTCCAGCCAGACCCCGCTTCAGACAGGAAACGGGTTCTGGGATGTCAGGGAAAGTGCCGCAGACCTCGGGGGTCTGGCGCGGAGGCTTCTACTAGAGGGCAGCCGATGTCGGACCTAGCGGGCCCAGGGGCCCGGTCCGAGGGGAAGGAGATCCATCGAGCGGATCGTTACTGCCTGGAGGACGACGTAGGAACTGAGTTTCACAGTGGCTCTCAGACCTGGGTGCGCTCGAGCCTCCGCCTCCATCCTCTGCTGGGCCTCTCCCCCCGCCTCGCACCATTCTTCCCCGCGGGGCGGGCGCCGCCTGGGCTGGGTCGAGGACCCCCCCCCGAGGGCCCTGCGGAACCGCCAGAGGCCCCGCTCCCCTCCCCCTCCCCCTCCTCCTCCTCCTCCTCCTCCTCCTCCACCTTCTCCTCCTCTTCCTCCTCCTCCTCCTCCTCCTCCTCCTCCTCCTCCTCCTCCTCCTCCTCCTCCTCCTCCCCCTCCTCCTTCTCCTCCTCCTCCTCCTTCCCGCTCCCTCCTTGCGCCTCTCAGCTCGTCCGCCTCGCCCTCCTCGCCCCCCTCGCGCCGTCGCCCCCGCCGGGCCGGCGCCCCGCGCGCCTCGGCCGAGGGCGCGTTCTGCGGAGGACCTGGAGGGGCCTCGGCGGCCTCAGAGGGCCGCCACGGGCGCGGTGGACGTTACGGCCTCGCGGGGAGCAGCGCGCGTGGAAGGGCGCGCCGCCCCCTCGGGCCCACTCGGCGGCCCCGAGGGCTCTCTTGCCACGCTCGGGGAAGGTTCCTCCCGCGAGCGCCAGGGGGCACGCGCTGCATGTAACTGGCGTGGGGTGTTCTCGGCCAGGACGGCGCGAATTGTTTTGGGAATGTGATCCCGAGGCTGTCATTAGTAGTAATCCCAGAAGAAGTGAAGGCGGGACAACTTAATGAAAGGCATCCACCCCAAGGGAGGAGAGGCCCCTCCCCCCCCGCTTCCTCGCAGGCTCCAAGTCACGGACGACGCTCGCCAGTGGTTCGACGTAAGATCAGTAGCATGACATTACAACTCGTTGATGTGTTTCCTTTCTTCCTGGGTCGCATCGGCTTCGCCTCCGATCCGGGATTTTATTCCTCGGGGCCTCCCGTCGCGGTCGTGATGTTTCGGCTGGGCCTTGTGCGCCCTGGGCCCCCGAAATTGATGTTCGATCGCCTTCGTCTCACCTTTTGCCGCCGCTCCCATCCGTGCCCAATCCGACCCGGCGCGTCGCTCCATGGACTCGCGACTCCGCCGCCTCCTCTTCTTCCTCCTCTTTCTCCGTAGCCATGTTAGCTCAATATGTTTACACGGGAGGACTTCGGTTTCCCGAGCTCGTGCTCATCCTTCTTGCGAGGCCTGGTCCGCACCAGCTCCTCGCGTGCAGCCCTTCACTGGACGAGCACAGTCCTCAACTACGGGCCCCCTCAGGGTGTTTGTCAACGCCATGGCTAACCCTGCTCGCCAACAGCAGCAACGGATGGCATGGGCGAAAACATGGGCACGTCGGTGGCGCGTCAATTCGAAAAGCGAACGTTGGTGGAACTTTGCATCGGCAAAGTACAGCCGAGGCGACTGCGGCTGCAGCAAAGACGTTGCGTTCTTTGGTATCGAGACGTCACCAGCCCCACCGACATCCACCAGCGACAAAGACAAGGGTGAAGGCAAAGGCAAGGACAAGGGCATCGACAAATCTCCCACGGCGCGCGAGAAGGCACTCGAGAAGCAGGTAGAAAGGGTTACGGGAGAAGCTCGAAGCTCCATCTACTGCTGAATCGGGTGCCACGGAGGCCAAGTGCCCGCCCACGGCAGACGCCGACCATATCCGCTGCAAGAGTGAGTTGGGCCTTGCTGGGTCGATGTTCAAGCGATGCCCAAAGAGCCAGACACGGAGCTCGGCAGAGAGCAGCGTTTGAATTTGGAGCGTCATCGTGACTCGTGCACAGTCCGGCTGAGTGAGGCGCAGCCGCTCGGGCGGCGGGCGCACGACGTGGCCAATCCGAAAAAGCAGCTGCTGGAGAAGAAGCATCGCATCGGAAAGAATGTGGAGCAGGCGAGAGCAGCGGCAGTCGCTGCGAACGCTGCCGTCGAGGCTGCTGAGCAGGAGCTCAGCGAAGTATTGGAACAGCTGGTAGCAAAGGATGCCGAGGTCAAGCAGATCTTGGACACGGTGCCGAAGGTCCCCAAGGAAAAGGGTCTTGAAGCGCAGATTGTGGAGGTCATCGCGTCGGTCGAAAGTCTGAGCGAGTTGTTAAAAGCGAGGGAGCGTGGCGGAGATGCCGCGTCTGCTTTCACGGCGTCGCTTAAGTCCGTCATGGGTCAACTTCGACCCAGTGAGCAGGCCTGCGGACCAGCGCTGCAGCCCAGCCCGGCGCCCATCATCCTGAAGGGGAGCAGCACCAGCAGCAGCAGCCGCAGCAGAACCTGACTGGGCTCTCCTGGTGAGCATCCGATGTTTGCGATGAAAGAAGCTGGACACACGCGGGGGGCTACAGGACAGGCTTTGCTGTCGAGGTGGCGCAAGGCTCGCCCATGGCGGCGGAGGTAAAATGAGGCCGCCTCCGCTGGCGGAAGATGGCGGAAGCTGGCGGAAGGCCAGCGGGGATGCGCGGGGGCAGGACGTTGGGCTCGTTCCTCTGGCATGTCCTGGTGCAGGGTCATCCGCCTCGCGCGTCTCCGTGGACACACATCGGTGAATCATTCGGTGGCGCCGCGAGTGCGGTAGGCGTTCAGCTAGCCCTCCACGAAGCTTCCAGAGCCTGACGCAGTGCGGGGTAGTGTGCCCAAGAAGAAAGAAAGAAAGGCAGAAGCCGGCGGAAGCAAATCATGCGTCCCCAAGAGGTCCCAACTCGATTGGACCCAGGAACCCCGGAGTCGTGGCCATACGACGCGGCCAGCCTGGGCGGGAGCTGGACGCACACTGCGGCGGCCCGCGTCTTCAGCTCTCGGCGCCTCCACGGCGGAGATTTTCCAGCTTCCCGCACGCGCATCCTGCGAGCGGCCTCCACGCGCGGATCAAGGCCCCCTGAACCAGGGCTTGTTTTTTGTATGGAGATTCCACCGATAGAAAGCGAAACGTGGAGAGCGGTCCGGCCCAAGGCTGCAGCTGTCTCGGGCGCGCCAGGCTCTTTGTTTACGAGACAGTCCCCGTCGGGAGGGCCCTGAGCGACTCCCGCCAGTTGTGCGTTCAGCTTCCCCGCAAGGTTTTGGGGGGGTGTCCCGAGGACTTCCCGTGCCGGGGGCCCCTAAGCGCCGCGGTGACCACACCGTGTGGTGAGTCCGTGGGGATTCGGGGTGGCCTCGTTGTTTGGGACTTGGGTCGTTCTCCGAGGATGTGTCTCGGGCGACCCGGGCCTCCAGCATCCCTAAGCGGTGCGGTGACGGACCGTGCAGTGAGCTCTTTGGGGATTTCGAGGTCGCCGCACGGTCCGTCACCGCACCGCTTCGGGACCCCCACGGGGCCCAGGAGCAGCAAAGCCCACGCAAACGTGCGGGGCGAGGCGCTCGAGAGCCGACTCGGTTTAGCGCACCCCGTTGGGGACCCCCTTATCTTGATGGGCCCCGTGGCGGGGCCGCTGCGGGGCCAACTCGTTGGGAGCCTTCCGCGGGGGCTGGCCGCGGCCGGCCCGTCCGCGGGCGAGGGGCCCTCGCCGCCTCGAGGGCCGGGCCGGATGGGTGGGTGGGGTCGCGCACCAAGACGCTGGATGCTTGTTGTCAGGATACCCTGGGCTTCTCCGTTCCTGGCGATGTGCAGTGGCGTCCCCCGCCTAGGTAACAAATTGTTGCACCCTGGGCGCCGTGGACTTCAGGGCCAGGTTCCTTGCGAGGGTCTCTTGCGGCTGCGCTCCCCCTGTAAGGAATGAGAGTCGCGAAATCTGCTGCACGCAGCTGGTTTCGGCTCCGCCGCTGTTTTTCTGTGTCAGAGTGAGGGGGCCGAACGGTCATTCATTGTCCCTGGGCACGTGGCTGAATAGAGAATTTGTGGTGAGAGTTCTACTTGTTGCGTTGAATTCTCACTTCTGAAGAATAATTATTGTTGATCCCCCCCACCGGTGCATACTGTTGCTTCTCAATAAAAGTGTGCCCCTCGACGCTCGCACCCTGTTTTTTGACAAGGAAAGTCTTCCTGGTCCAACTGGCCCCCTGGCCCCCGGGTTGCAACAACAACGGCTCCCGCTTGAGACTTCCTTACAATTTAGCCAGGATCCCCGCTCCCGCCCGAGACCTCCTCGCATTTTATTCCGGCATCGTGCTCTCGCTTGGGACTTCCTTACAATTTATTGTGGAATCGCTCTCCCGGCGCTCTGGAGTCGCGCTCTCGCTGGAGACTTGCTTGCAACTTACTGAAGAATGGCCTTGCGTTGGAATTTCCTGCAATTTGCCCAAGCGCCGCGCTCCCGACACCCAGGCACCCAGGAGTCGCGGCCATTGTGGCCCCATGTGCATGCCCTTCGTGGCCCCGCTGTCGCCACGTGTGTCCCCCATCACTGTCCTACGTGGCCCAGTTGCTACCCTCAATGGCCCCATAGTTGCCTTCTGTGGCCCCGCATTATCTGCACTTCGTGGCCCCCGCTCGTTCCCGCTCTTCGTGGCCCCATACGCATTCCCTTCGTGTCCCCGCTGTCGCCCTTCGTGGCCTACTTCGTGCCCTTCGTGGCCCTGCTGTCGTTTTCTCTCGCTTTCGCTTTCGCTCGTCGTCGCCGTCGTCGTCGTCGCCGTCGTCTTCGACGTCGTCGTCGTCGTCGTCGTCGTGGTCGGTCCCCTGTCCGTCCCTCTTGGGGTCGGGTCGACGGTCCGCGGCCGCCCACCCGATCAGCGCTGCCGCTGGCCAGACCGACGGTCCGCGGCCGCCCCGCCGCTTGCCGGGGCCCGGTCTGCAGGGAAGGAAGGTATACCCCCCAAAAGGGGTTCGATCGAAGACAAAGAGGGCGGGTATCGAGGGTTTGGGAAATACGCGTTATTGGACACTCGAGCATATAAGGGCGAACAGTCTTAAAATTATTATTGTTGTTGTTGGTGGTGTTGTTGTTGGTGGTGGTGTTGTTGCTGCTGTTGTTGTTGCTGTTGTTGTTGATGTTGTTGGCGCTGTTGCCGAAAGGATAATTATTGCTGGTCTCCGGAAGCGGTTCCGCGCGCTCTCGCCTTGACGCGGGCTACATTTTCTCTGAAAGCGAGGCTCCCGCTCGAGCGTTGGCTTGAGCCTAAATGTGAGCCCTTGGAGACCCAGCTACGACAACAACGGCTCCCGCTCGATACTTCCTCACAATTTGTCCCGAGACGGGCCCCCGAACTCAGGAACGGCGCTCTCGCTCGAGACTTCATCGCGATTCGATTACATTGGCGGGGGCCCAGCCACGACGACAAGGGCTCCTGCTCGATATTTCCTCACGACTTACTCCGAGAGTCCCTGGCCAAGAAGGCTCCCGAACTCAGGAGCGGCGCTCTCGCTCGAGATTCTCCCGTATTTCAGGCAAGTTGGCGGAGGCCCGGACACGGCGACAAGGGTTCCCATTCGAAGACGAAGTGGGCGGTTATCGAGGGTTGGGGTATACGGGATGCAAGACACGCGAGCCAGTAAGAGCGAACAGTCTTAAAATGATTGTTGTTATGGTTGCTGCTGTTGTTGTTGAATGTTAACTATTAAACAAGTATTATTGTTGGACCCCCTCAGGCGCTTTGGCGCTCTCGCCTCGGCGCCGGCTACATTTTCATTGAACATGAGGCTCATGCTCGAGCGGTTTGGGGGGCGCCAAAACCGGCCCCCCAACAACAACAACGCTCCCGCTCGAGATTTATGTTTTGTACTTAGGGCAGGTGCTCTTGCTCGCCGCCGAAAGCCGCCGTCCCAAACAGCAAAACCAGCGCTACCGCTCAAGACTTCCTCCCGTGTCATTTTGGATTGGCGCGCTACTCTTTCTCTCATCGGTGCCGCCCCCAGCAACAACAACGCTCCCGCTCGAGACGTCCCCCCTTTTTTACTCAAGGCGGTGCTCCTCCTCGCCCCTGAAAACCGCCGTCCCGACAAAACCAGCGCTCCCGCCCGAGACCTGCTCCCGTTTTTGTTCGGTGGACTGGCGCCCTACTCTCTTTTGAATTGGTGCCGCCCCCAGCAAGAACAACGCTCCCGCTCGAGGCTTCCTTTTTTTTTTTCTCGGGACGGTGCTGCTGTTCCTCGCCGTCGACAGCCCTCGTCCCGACAAAACCACGGCTCCCGCTCGAGACGCCCTCCCTTCTTACGCAAGGCGGTGTTCCTCCTCGCCGCCGACAACTGCCGTCCCAACAAAACCAGCGCTCCCGCTCGAGACGTCTTTTTTGTCTTACGCTGGATTAGCGCCCGACTCTCTTCAGCATTGGCGCCGCTCCCAGGAACAACAGCGGCCCTGCTCAAGATTTCCTCCCTTTCTATTCAGGGCCATGTCCTTGCCTCGCCGCCGACAGCCCCCATCCCCACCAAGGCAGTCTTGTCGCTCGATATTTCCTTGTGCTTTACCCTCGGCTGGGGCTCCACTGGCGGTCTCGCATCGTCGCAGCAAGGCGCGGGCATGCGTTTCCGAGGCGGGATATGATGAAATTCATCGGAGGCGGTGTTTGCAAGACCTCATTGGGCGGGAGATCTGGGAATGGGAATAACGAACCCCGCTATAAAACAATAGTCCCCCATGATGGGAATGGTTATCATGATGGTCGCATGCTCCGTGTGGAAACATCGCGGATGAGGGTGAAATGAGTGTTGTTGTTGGTGGTGGTGTTGTTGTTGGCATCAACGCCTATGTGTGCCCCGTCCCCGGAGGGGAGGGGGGGCAGCAGACCAGCAGGCCAGCACCCACACCCACACCGACGCCGACGCCCACGCTCACGCCCGGGGGGGGGGCAGCAGACCAGCACCCACACCCTCACCGACGCCCACGCCCACGCCCACGCCTACGCCCACGCCCACGCCCACGCTCGCACCCACATCCACGCCCACGCCCACGCGCAAACCCACGCTAACGGCCAAGTCGGCCGCAGTCGTAGTCGTGGGGAGGGGGGAGGAGGGAGGAGGATGAAGAGGAGGGAGGAGGAGGAGGAGGAAGAAGAGGAACACTTATATATATATATATATATATATATATATATATATTATATACATACATACATACATACATACATACATACATACATACATACATATACATACACACATACATACATACATACATACATACACGATCTGTGTGTATGCACATATATACATGTATATACACATATGTGTGAAAGTGCATGGGCAGTACTCGGGATTACTGGTCCTGTGGATTACTATTCCCATGAATTACTAGTCCTAGGGATTCCTAGACCTAGGGATCATTAGTCCTACGGAGCAGTAGCCCTGGGGAGCACCTGTCCTAGGGATTACTAGTCCAAGGGATCACTAGCCCTAGGCATTACTAATCACAAGGTTTTCCAGTCCTAGGGAATACTGTTCCTAGAGAGTACTACTCCTAGGGACTACTAGCCCCTGGGGGTACTAATCCTAAGGAGCTCCACTCATAGGGAGTACTAGCCCTAGGGAGTGCTAGCCCTAGGGAGTACCAGTCGTAAGGACTACTACCCTTAGGGTGCACTAGTCCTAGGGAGTACTAGTCCTAGGGGGTACTCGTGCTACGGAGTACTAGCCCTAGGGAGTAGTAGTCCTGTTGATCCCAATTGATCCCAATTGATCCTTATTGGCCCCTATTGATTCCTACCGATTTAAATTGGTTCCTGTTGATTCCACTTGATTCCTATTGACCACTACTGATCCCTATTGATTTCAATGAGGCCCCATTGATCTTAATTCATTCCCATTGATTTCAATTGGTGATTGTTGATTCGAATTGATTCCTACCGGTTTCAAGTCAGCTTCATTGTTTCTCATTGATTCCTATTGATTAGCATTGGTTCCTACTGATTGTCAGCGATTCCTTTCGATTGTGAATGATTCCTATTGATCCGAGTTGGATCCGGTTGACCCCCATTGATGCCCATCGCTTATGATTAGATAGAGTCTTTTTGATTCTAACATATACTCATTGATTCTAAATGATCCTCATTGGTCCTAAGTGGTTCCTATTTGTTCTTATTGATTTCCCGTTATTCCTGATGTCTCTATTTGTTTCCTATGGATTATAATTGAATCTAAGCGGGTCCTATTGACTCCTATTGAGTCTCAGTGATCCCCATTGATTCTGATTCATTACGACTGATTATAATTCATTCCTGTTGCTTCTAGTTGATCTCCAGCGCTTCCAAGTCATTCCACTTGATTCCCATTGCTTCCAATCGATCCCTGTCTAGTCTAATTGATTCCTATCGGTTAAAATTTATTCTGATGGATCACTATTGGTTCCTGTCGCTTCCAATCGGTTCTATGTAGTCTAATTGATGCCTGTTGATTTCAATTTATTCTGATTGATTACTATTGGTTCCTATTGCTTCCAATCGACGCCTATTTCGTCCAATTGACTCCTATCGATGCCAATTGATTATGTGGTTCCTTTTCATACCACTTGATCCCGATTAACCCCTGTTGATCCCGAGTGGTCCCACTTGATTCTCATTGGTTCTACTTGGTTATAAGCGGTTTCTGCTGATATAAATTGACCCAGATTGGTCCCTATTGGTTCCTAGTGGTTCCAGTTGATTCCCATTGATTCTCATTGATTCCGATTGATTGGAATTGGTTCCTATTGGTTCGAACTGATCCCTATTTGTTTTATTTGCGTCTCCATGTTGTCAATTGGTGCCGATCGATTCTCATTGATTCCGGTTGATTGAAATTGATTCTTCGTGATTGTATTGGGTTCCGATTGGTTCTAGTTGATTTCGTTTGGTTATATGTGATTGTTGTTCGGTCCCAATTGATTCTACCAGAGTCGCTTTGATTCCCAGTGATAATATGTGATTCTCATTGATCGCCATTGATTCTAATAGATCTCCATTGTTTCGAATCGATATCTATGGATGCTCAATGCTCCATTGATTCTCATACATTCTTACTGAGTCCACTTCGTCTCTTTTGTTTCCTATTGATGTTATGTGTTGCCCATTGACCTGTATCGATTTCCTGTGATCCCTATTGATCCTTTTGGTTCTTATTGCTTCTAATTGGTTCCCAATGATTCTAATTGATTCCGACTGATTCGAATTGATTCTCATTGATATTATTGACCCTTGTTGGGTCTCATTGATCCTTTTTGGTTCTAGTTGGTTCCTAACGGTTTCGATTGATTCAGATAGATTTTTATTGATTCTGGTTCGTTCCGACTGGTTCTAATTTATTCCGAATTGATAATCATTGATTCTTACTGATTCTAGTTGACCCCTATTGATTCGAATTTGTTCCCATTGATTCCAAGTGATTTTCATTGGTTCCAATTGATTCCGAATGGTTCTTACTGATCCCTATTGATCATGAGTCATTTCTATTGATTCTCCCATTCGTATTGATCAGTATTGGTTCTTGTTGGTTTCATTAACTTTAGTTCAGTCGAATGGGTTCTAGAACATATCCATCCATCCCCAACAGGTTCTTATTAGAGCCCTATCCATTCCTAACAGGGTCCGATTAGAGCTCCACTCATTCCTAACAGGATCCTCCCAGAACTCCAGCCATCCCTAACATGATCCTATGAGAGCTTCATCCACCCCTAACAGTTTCCCACTAGAGTTCCATCCATCCCTGAAAAGGGTCCGGTTAGAGCAACGTCCAGTCCTAACAAGGTCCTATTAGAAGTCCATTCATCCCCAACAGGATCCGGGTACAGCTCCAGCCATCTCTAAAAGGACCCCCTAGAGTTCCATCCATCCCTAACAGGATGCTACCAGAGCTCCATCCATCCCTATCAGGATCCGATTCGGGCTTCACCCATCCTTAACAGGCTCCTAGAAGAGCTCCATCCACTCCTAACAGGATCCGTTAAAGTTCCATCCATCCCCGATAGGACGCTACAGGACCCATGCAGAGTTCCATCCATCCCTGACTAACAGGATCCAGTTCGAGTTCCATCCATCCCTAACAGGACCCCAGTACAACCCCACCCGTCCTTCACATGATCCCAGTAGAGATGCATCCACCCATAGTAGGATCCGATAAGATACCCATCCATCCCTAAAAGGATCTTGTTTAAAGCTCCATCCGTCCCTGACAGGACCCTATCAGAGCTCCATCCATCCCTAACAGGATCCCAGTAGAGCTCCATCCATCCCTAACTGGATCGTATAGGAGTTCCATCCACTCCTAACAGGATCCTCTAGGGTTCCATCCATCCCCACTAGGATGCTGTTAAAGTTCCATTCATCCCTAACAGAGGCGCTGCCCCGCCGTCGCGCAATCGCTTGGCGAAGGCAGGGCCGAGTTGACCCTTAGATTGGTCCCAGTGGATTTGGTGGTTAGTTGTTTGTATGAGTGCTGGCTGCTGGCTGTTGCCCCCCCGTCTCGTGGGTGGGGAAGGGCACATATAGTCCGCTCACTCGAACAGAAGGACCGGATTCCTGTGCCCCTCAGGAAATGGGCACACATCGGCGTTGATGTTTTGATATTGTTGGTGGTGGTGTTGCTGTAGTTGTTGTTGAATTCTCACTTCTGAAGAATAAGTGTTGTTGATCCCCCCTCACCGGTGCAGATTGTTTGTTGTCAATCAAAGTGTGTTTCTCGACGCTCGCTCTGTGTTTTTTGGCAGGGAAAGTCTTGGTGCTCAAACTATGCCCCTGGCCTCCCGGATTACAACAACAACGGCTCCCGCCCGAGATTTCCTCCAAATTTATTCAGGACCCCCGTTCATGAGACTTCCTCACAATGTTGTCAGGATCGGTGCTCCCGCCTGCGACCTCCTCGCAATTTAGTCAGGACCCCCGCTCATATTTGAGACTTCCATACACAATTTACTCATGAACGGCGCTCCCGCTTAAGACTTCCTCGCAATTGAAGCAAGACGTCCTCGAAATTTAATCAAGACCCCCGCTCCCGCCAGAGAACCCGTCACATTTTACTCAGGAATTGCGCTCTCGCCTGTGACTCACATGCAAAGTATTCAGAAATCGCGCTTTCGACGCTCAGGAAGCATGCTGCGCCAAGGACGCCGCTACAATTTAGTAATCGCGCGCTCGCCATACTCAGGCATCCCGCTTGAATGCCCCACTCGCCCGACCCGCCCGTCACAGGATCGCCCGCCCGGGACTTCCTTCAGGAACGGCGCTTTCGCCCAGGACTTCCTCGAACGTTCACGCTCTTACCTTCCTGCTCCTCCTCCCTCTCCCTCCTCCCTCCTCTCCTCCCTTCTCTCTCCCTCCTCTCTTCCCTCATCCTTATGCCTATCTGCCCTATCCCCTCTCCCTCCTCTCCCTTCTCCCTCCCCTCTCCTGCCTCTTCC
>CAUYUJ010015034.1:331612-359349 GCA_963575745.1 Prorocentrum cordatum
AGGGCCGAGGGAGTTCTCGCAGTTTGGGTTACCACGCCTTGCGATGGATGTGCGTGAAGGGTGGCACCGAATTTCAGAAATGTGGCAAATCCCTGTGTTTTTGGACCCTGACCCCGCGGATCTGCGTGAGGGGTGGCACCGAATTTCAGAAATGTGGCAAATCCCATGTGTTTTTGGACCCTGACCCCGCGGATCTGCGTGAGGGGTGGCACCGAATTTCAGAAATGTGGCAAATCCCATGTGTTTTTGGACCCTGACCCCGCGGATCTGCGTGAGGGGTGGCACCGAATTTCAGAAATGTGGCAAATCCCATGTGTTTTTGGACCCTGACCCCGCGGATCTGCGTGAGGGGTGGCACCGAATTTCAGAAATGTGGCAAATCCCATGTGTTTTTGGACCCTGACCCCGCGGATCTGCGTGAGGGGTGGCACCGAATTTCAGAAATGTGGCAAATCCCCTGTGTTTTTGGACCCTGACCCCGCGGATCTGCGTGAGGGGTGGCACCGAATTTCAGAAATGTGGCAAATCCCCTGTGTTTTTGGACCCTGACCCCGCGGATCTGCGTGAGGGGTGGCACCGAATTTCAGAAATGTGGCAAATCCCCTGTGTTTTTGGACCCTGACCCCGCGGATCTGCGTGAGGGGTGGCACCGAATTTCAGAAATGTGGCAAATCCCCTGTGTTTTTGGACCCTGACCCCGCGGATCTGCGTGAGGGGTGGCACCGAATTTCAGAAATGTGGCAAATCCCTTGTGTTTTTGGACCCTGACCCCGCGGATCTGCGTGAGGGGTGTGGATTTCGAGCCCCCCCAGCAATTCAGACAACGCGCCCAGGGGGTGCTAAAAAGCCGGTTTGGGCTTCCCCCCCCTCGCGCGGTCAATCAACTAGTTACAGTAACCAGCAATAAGCAGAATTGTAACACTGGAAACTACAAGCTACACCTGGTACAGGAAACTGCGAATCCCGCTCCTCGCAGCCTGGTGGCCCCACAAGGGGGCCGGCGGATATTCTTCGATCCTCGATTGACCGATCGAATCGATCGAACGAATCCTCCGCAACAGCGGCCCCCGCTTGTCGGCGGCGCCCCCGGGGGGGAAGTGAGGGGGCGGGCATTCTCAGAAGGACCGGAAGTTTTCCAGCTTTCCGAAAAGTTTTTGAGCCTTCCCCGAAGTCACAGAAAACCTTTCAGAAGGCGCGAGGGCTTCTGAGAAGTCCCGCTGCCTTCTGAGAAGGCTTCTCCTTCTCGCTCCCCCCCCTTGCTGGCCGTCGAGCATCCTCCGCAACGGCGGCCCCCGCTTGTCTAGGCCTCCTAGATGCGGCTGGAGCAGACGGGGTCAGATGATCGCGCCGCGTCGCCGATGCATCGCCGATGCGGCTCGACGTGCTTCACGTCGACGTCGCCGATGCATCGCCGTTGCATCACGGATGCATCGCCGACGCATCGCCGACGCATCGGCGATGCGGCGCGATCCTCCGACCTTGGCATCGGTCGGACGTGTGCATTTTTTCTCGGCGAGAACCATTGAGGACGATCCTGGACCATCGAGCAAAAAAAAACACGCACGAAACCGAAAAATGCACGGGAAATAGACGTCCGAGCGATGGCGGGCGACCCCGTCTGCGCCGACCCCAGCTGGAGGGGGCCTCTGGCCCTCGGCGGCGGGGACCCGCGCGCAGTGGGGGCTGCTGCAGAAGAAGATCTGGATCGGCTGGCCCAGGCGGCGGCCCGCCGCGGCCGCCCGGCGCGCTGCCTTGGGCCGCCGCCGCCGCCGCCGTCGTCGTCGTCGTCGTCGTCGTCGTCGTCGTGGTGGTGGTGGTGGTGATGGTGGTCGTTGTCTTCACCGTCGTCTTCGTGGTCGTGGTCGTCATCGTGGTCGGCATCGTCTTCGTTGCCGTCGTCCTCTTGGCGGTCGTCGTCGCCGTCGTGATGGTCGTCGTCGTTCTCTTCTGGCAGGGGGGGGAGAGCAGGAGGGCGAAGGGGAGGAGGGAGGATAAAAACGAGGAAAGGTAGGAGGGAGTGTGAGGAGGGAGCAGGAGGACTTCAGGTCGAGGGGAAGGGATGAGATGGCGGACATCGAGGGAGGCACTCGCGAGTCTCAACGGGTTTCCGAGATCCTGTGGGATGTTGTTATGGGATGACAGGGAGGTCTTAAGGGGAAGACAAGAAAAAAAGGGAATGAGGCGGAGGAAGAGGAGGCGGAGGAGGAGAACAGCAAAGACGAGGGAGAATGTGGAGGACAAGAAGAGGATGCGGGCATAGTCGAGAAGAGGATGGATGAGGGGGATTGATGAGGGGGACGATAACAATGAGGAAAATGATTTGATTATAAGGGAGTGTTGACGAGGAGGAGCATGAGGAGCATGAAGAGTAGCGGGAATCATCAGCAGCAGGAAAATAAGGGAGGAAGGAGAGTAAATTGGACGATGAGGGGGCAGGGTGGAGGAGGATGAGAAGGTGGAGGAGGAGGAGGAGGAGGAGAAAGGATCGGCAGGATGAGGACGAAATTGATCAAGGAAGAGGTGGAGGGTTGGAACAGGGAGGACTGGTTGGTGGATGCGGGGGAAGAAAGAAGAAGAAGCGGGGTGGCGTGACACCGTGGCAGGATGAGGGAGCAGGAGGAGGAGATGGAGGGAGGAGGGAGGGAGGGAGGGAGGGAGGGAGGAGAGAGAAAGAGAGAGAGAGAGAGAGAAACAAAAAAAAAAAAAAAAAAAAACGAGGAGCAGCAGGAGGTGTCGGAGGGAAGAGGCGGGGGAGGGGACAGGAAAAACGAGGATGAGTGGAGTGGGGGGAGGAGGGAGCGGAGAGGCAGGAGGGAGAAGGACGGGAGCGGGGAGAATGGACGAGGGAGGGGGAGGAGAAGCACGGAGGAGGGAAGGGAGGGGGGAGGGAAGGGGGAGGAGGAGGAGGAGGAGGAGGAGGAGGAGGAGGAGGAGGAGGAGGACCCACGATGCACCAACGATGTTGCAACGCACCCTCCCGTGTCAAGTCTTCTCCTCAATGGTCCTTTCAATGCAAGAACCGCCCCCTGGAGAAAGTCAGCACCCCGTCGGCATGGCATTCGGGCGATCGCCCCGCTTTTGAAAAAATGGATTGCCGTGCACCGACTACGGAGTAAGAAGGAATCCGCCAAGGTAAGATCATAGAGTTCAATGGGGTCGCCAGCGAAACACCTTGAAGGAGGACCACCGCGGTCTGTGCATTTGTTCCACGCATCTCTAACTCTGACCCCGGACCTCAAGGAAGCCGCAAGCGGGAGCCCCGTATTCAGAAGGAACCGCTCTCAGCCCGTGCAGGCGCTGCATGTGCTCGAGTGTCCTAGCTTGTTGTAGGTTTGGATGCGCGTCACTTGGACAAATTGCCGCTTCGAGGAGGAACCGTCTGACGTCCTTGTGCGAACGCGCGAATGTGCGCGGCGCTGAGCTGTCAAGAAGGATGCGTGCGGTGCGATGGCGGGACTCCAGTTTGGGAAGCGGCCGCACTCCATCGCGGACAGTGCGGCACACAGCTACGACGAGTGCGCGGGGCATTGAGATCATTGGCCATGTTTGAAAGCGACCCCCTCCGTCTCTGATGTGGTTGCACAGAGTTCAACCGTATGTAAGGCGAGAGCCCTATCTTGAGACGGACTCGTCTTCCATCCTTGAAGTTGCGTCAGACGTTCGAGGCGGATGCGCGCAGCGCTAATGTGAGATGCCCTGTTGTGGAACCGACCGATGAATTGTCCTGGAAGGCTTTGAAGACGTTTGAGGCGAACGAGCGTGGCGCCACAACGCCAGTCCCGGCTTGAAAGCAGACCTATTCCACGTTTGAGACGGTTCTTAGATTTGAAGGCGACGGTGTGCGGCGTTATGGCGGGGAACCCAATGTTGAAAATGACGGCCCTCCTACTGACACGTCTCAGGGTGCCACAGGAAGGAGCTATATTTCCACACACACATTTAGTTGTAGAAAAGGTAAAACGAGCAAGAGGAGAAAGCGGATGGAGGACTAGCGATAAGGAGTTTATAACAGGAGAGGTGGGAGGAAGATAATCAGCAGCAGTAGCAGTATGAAGAGTATGAAGAGGGATGAAGGGATTAGTGTCGGGCGCCGTCTCGCTGCATTTGTGTTATGCAAGTTGCCTGTCCTGTGGTTACTCCTGCGTTTTATCATGCCGCAGTCTTTAATCGTTTCGAGGGCTGCGTCAAACTCAAGGGGTCACGCACCATTGGTGGAGTCATGTACCTCAGTATTCTAGGGCCCCGATTGTTCCCCTCACCTGACCGCTCATCTCATTCGCCCTCATCATCATCCCTCCTTTGTCATTTCTCACCCCTTCTCCCTCCTTCCTGCTTATCTTTCATTTTCCGGTATCCCCCCTCTCCTCCGCATTCCTCTCCATTCTCTTGCCTTCTCCCGCATCCTTCCTCCTCCTCCTCCTCCTCCGCCTCCTCCTCCCCTCCTCCTCATTGTCCTCGTACACGTATATCGTACCATATGTGTTGCTACTTGGCGCGGGCCAATGTCATTCCTGGGTGTATGCTTTCATCTACAGATGCATGTACGTGCGTGTGTGCACAGATATGTATACATCTGTGTATATATATTTATATATATACATATGTGTATACATATATCAATATCAGCTGTCCTGATGGTGTTCCCTAGGTCCAAACTGATCGACCACTCTCGTGCAGCTCGCGAAATGCATGCCTCGTCTCGCATACCGGTCGCACTAAGTCTGCATTGCGCAGGATGTCTAGAGGGGAGGGGGATAAAGAGGCGGGGGAGGGGAAAAGGATAATGGAGGAAGAGGAGGAGGAGGAGGAGGAGAGTGAGGAGGAGGAGGAGAAGCAGGAGGAGGAGGAGGAGATGGACGAGGAGGAGGAGGAGGAGGAGGAGGAGGAGGAGGAGGAGGGAGAGGAGGAAGGGGAAGAGGGGTCGGGGGCGGCCAAGATGGAGGTGATGACTGGGGGGGATATCGTGGACGGGGCGGCCAAGATGGAGGTGATGACTAGGGGGATATCATTGCTGGGGCCCTGATATCTCCTCGGACTTCGTGGCCCCTCTGTTTCATTTCAGTACATCCCTTGGCCCTCCGCCGGGCCGCGCACGTGCCTCGGGCCATAATTTGCACCCCCCCTCTTGGACGCCCCCCCTTTTGGACTCCCCCGAGGGACGGGTAGGAGGACCTACGGCCACGTTTTCCTCACAGTCTGAAGTGGGGCTTCCTCCAATGCGCGCTCCCACGATGTGCGATCCGCCCCATCTCAGTGCGCTATTGTGTCGCGTCAGCCAGGCTACCTCAAGGCTGGATCAGATGCTGGTCGAGGAGCCAGGACGCGGGTGCTTCGAGCTGCGGGCGGGGAGGGAGGGGAATCGAAAGGATCGTGCCGGAGGTGCTTTCCCATCTTCGGCTTCCAGGGGCCCGTCTCGGGCCGCCAGGCCGCCAGAACAGGATGTTGGGAGCAGCAGTCGAGACGTCCAGGGTTTCACGACTTGGCTCGAGTCGAGCCGCTGGAGGTCTTGGGTGCAAGGGCGTGCGAACGCAAGCACGCACGCGTAACGGCAATGACGCAGCTCTTGCCCCTGTGTCACTTGCTGTTGTCATGGCACACGTGGCGAGCGGCAAGCGTACACTCGGCAGAGCGAAGCACGCATACCATCAAGCAGTTGGGAATACATTTCGTCAAGGTGCTAGTGCACCGAGACACCGTTTCACAATGATACTACAGATCCGAAAGGAAAAGTACGCAGCATCAGTAACAAATGCACTCCGGTATCTGGAAGCCACGAGAGAGCGATAGTGTCATCATAGTCGTAATTCAACCTTAGTGCGCCCGCGGCTCAGTGCATCGGTGATCGAGCGCTTTGTTGCCGTAAGTGTTTAGGTAAACATCAAAGTGGTATGCGCGATGGAATGGCCACTTTACTACGCCTTCACTCCCAGAGCGCCACCATGTCAGGATTCACGTTAAACTTCCAGTTACGGCCAAGCTGCGACATAGTGTTGCCAGGCAATTCCGCATCAGAATTGGGTGTCTGTCCGTCGTAGACGAAGAAGCAGTAATCGTGTTGAACAAGTTGAGCTCGTCGTCATCGCACAGATTCGCATCTACTGCTCAGCAGACGCACGCGGGCACTGCGCTTGCCTGGTCGTTTGCTTGCTCCCTGGTTTGCCTGCCTGCTTCCCTTCGCTTGCGGGAGGAAGGTGTGGGGAGACTGGCAGCCGGTGCTCTACTGGACGGGCCTGTGTTCTGTCACTCACCATTTCTAGCTCGTGTGTTGCAAGAGTTCGAAATGCTCGGAATTTGGCATGACCAGAATGTGGCATGAGCGTTCTGCACGCTAGAGTTCAGAACTACGGAGTCCGAACGTATAACGAGGAATTGGCTCACGGTCAAGCAGGCCGCTTGGACTCTGGCCGATTGCCTGATCGACGGATTGCTTGCTTGTCTGCCTGCTTGTCAGTCAGCCAGGCACTGTGGCCTGACTAGCTGATTTCTGGAGCCTCAAGAAATCAATCAGGCTGGCCTGAACGACCCACTGACTGACGTGGCAAACCGCCTCTGTCTGATGAAAGTCCCAGTCCGCCAGTCCATCAGGTTGGCCTGATTGGGTTGTCAGAACTGTGTGACTGCCTGGGTAAGGCTTGAGCCCGGTTGGCCTAGTCAATCAGTCAAGCTTGCTCAAAGCATTTACCGATTGTTTGATTGGTAAGGTGTCAGTTGTCCTGGTCGGTCAGTCAATCAGGCAATATCCAGTGACAGATTGTCTTGGTGACCCACGCACTGACCAGATCACGTATTGACTGACTGATGGTTCAATGACTGACTGAGTGATTGATTGGAGCCTTGTCGCACAGTCAGTCTAGCTTGACCTGCTGACTTGCTGAGGGATTGGGTGACGAATTGTCCTGCTGACTGGCCGATTGGGGTCCCAACCAGTCAGCCCATCAGACTGTCTGTTCATCAGTCCGTCATTCAGGCGGACTTGAGCGAATGCCCAACGAATCGAACGATGGGTGGCTTGAATCACTTACAGTCGACCCGCATGGGAAGGTTGGGCAACCTTCCCAAGGGTACCCTTGCATCCTTGCCTCCTCGGTCCATCCTTGGCCCCTATCGTTGGCCGCGCCCCGCTCGTGAAGCTTCGAAATGGGCGTCCAAGGCCCTAGCATCCTTGTCGCGCATCCTCATGATACGGGCCGACTGTACTCACGGATGGCCCTCGGTTCCTGCTGGTACGTCGGGCCAGCCCTCGCTGCCCCGCCTCCTCATGGCCACTTCCCTCGTGCAGAGCTTTCGAACGTCGGGCGATGCCAGCGGTGGGGTGACGCGGACGTCTGCGTTGCGCAGCTGCTGTACGGGGAGGCTTCCTCGCGTGCTGCGTGCAGCTGCTCTCGGCTCCGCCGCCGGGCGCCTCCTTGGGCACATGGGCGCCTCTGGCACCGGGAGGCCGGGAGGCGCTGGGGAAGCCAGCTGCACGAGCTGATTCCATCACACCTCCTCTCCGACCCCCCCCCTTTCGGGCCCATTTCGCTTCGACCACTCGCTCTCGAATTCGCTGGGCTCGATCCGACTGGGCTTCGATTTCCCAGCGGTCCGATGCGGCTGGCTGCTTGCAAGACGCAGCTGTGCGTCCCGGCGCGGCCGATCCGCTTCGACCTCGATTCCGCGCCGACGCAGCCCGACCTGGCGCACGTTCCGATTCGATCCGACTTCCCGATCCGATGCTGACTGATCCTCGTCAGACCCAAGTCGGGCGGGGCCATGGCCAGGAGACGTCGTTCCAGAGCATCCCGGACCGCTCTCGGGGCGTTCCCGAGCGCCTTGGAGCGGCCGCGGCGTTCGAGGCATCCTCCAGAGCCGCTGGCTCTCGGAGGTCCCCGATGTGTCCTGGCCCGATTTTGCCCTCGTCCTGGCCTCCTCTTAGGTTTCCCGACTCGGGGGCGGCCAAGAGGGGGGGATGGCCAGGGTGGCGGGTGGATGTCATGGCTAGGGCAGAGATATCTCTCCGGATTTCATGGCCCCCTCTTCTTATTCCAAAGCGTCTCTTGGTCCCCCCCCCGCTCGTTCGCGCACATGCCCCAGGGCATGATTTGCTCACCCACCTCTCGGACGGCTCCCCTTTCAAACGCCTCTGACATGCGATGCCGACCTGAGACTCGCGTGCCTCGCGCGCGTGCCCACGAGGTTCGTCTCGCGGGCGCCGCTGTGATGAATCCGCCCGCCACGGGGGGCCGTGCGGTGTCGGGCGGGTGTCCCGACCCGAGGATGCAACCCCTCGGACGTGAAGCTCAGCGTCGGCGCTCTTGAATCCGTGGTCGGAAGCCGGCCTAGTCCAGCCTAATATGGCCCGATCCTTTTCTTTGCATCGTTCGGACGTGTGCATGCGTTCTCGGCGAGGACCATCGAGGAGCATCTTGGATCCTTTAGAGGAGAAGTACTCGCACGAAATCGAAAGGTGCACGGGGTATGGACGTCCGGGCGATGGCGAGTTTTCAATCCGTTGAATTCGGCTTTGAATCCTGGGCTTACTCTGGGCTGGTTCGGCTCAGTGGCACCTTAGCTTAAGAGCCCGTGATCGTTCCTACGAAAACCTCAGCCGACCCCGCCCCCCGAAGCCCCGGATGGCGGCGCCTCCCCGCGGCGCGCAGTTCCCGCGGCGCCCTTGGGCGGCCGGTCGGAAGAGGACAGGGCACCGATACCGCTACTCGTCCTGGAGAGTTCCCGCCGCCACGGCTGGATTCTCCTTGGGCTTCTGGTCAGAATGCACCCGGAGAGCAGCGGCATCGGCACCTGCGTGGGCGGGCCCGCTTGCGTAAGGCTGGCGGATGCTGGCGGAAGCAGAAGATGCGATCCCAGGGCAGGTGGGGCGTTTGGGATTTCGGGTTTTCCAGAGCGGGTCGTCTGATAGCGGAATGGCGGGGACAGTTGAGACAACCATCAAACCAACCCGCGCGGGCAGAGGTACATTCTGTGATGGCATGGAGATTTGCTGTTTGCTTCTCCGTGGTGGCCGTCCTCCAATTTGCTCTCTGTCCTGACCTGTTCTACGATACCCTTTCCTAGACTGGACTCCTGTTCTTCGTTCCCACATTGCACCAGGATTGGCAAGTATACGTCTGCCTGTGAAGTGTTCGAGAGTTGGGCGCGCTTGGTTGGGCGCGCTTGGGCAGCGACATGCATGGAGTGCATCGGGCGTTGCCCCTCCACGCTCTCAGCACGCTTAAAACACAGCCGCTCATGCCCCGATCCTGTGCCCAAGGACAGTGCTTATTTTCTGCGGCTGAAGGACATGAAGACCACTTTCGAGTTCAGCGAGGCCAGCATCGATGCTTCTACACTGGGCGGGCCAGGGTGGCTCTGCCTGCATGCAGGTATGGGACAGCGGCGGACAGGTACAAGGATGACGGCAGCACGAGGGTACGCTACGGAGCAAGGCGGGCGTCAAAGGTGGCCGCTCGGAGGCGTTGTTGACCGCCTCGAGCCGTGGCTGGCACCTCGGAGTCGCTCGGAGCCGTCGTCGGCCGCTCGGAGCCGTCGCTGGCACCTCGGAGTCGCTCGGAGCCGTCGTCGGCCGCTCGGAGCCGTCGCTGGCCCCTCGGAGTCGCTCGGAGCCGTCGCTGGCCGCTGCGAGCCGTCGCTGGCCGTTCGGAGTCGACGTGGGGGGCTGCCTGGGGCCGCCACGGGGTCTCCAAGAATGTCTCCAGGGGCTCCAGAATGGGGCGGAAAGCTAGGGGGCGCCTTGGGCCGGGGGCACCTTCCCCTCCACCTCCACCTCCCATACCTTCTAACCTCCCCGGAGGGTGCGGAAGAATTTATCGAAACTCATAGAAGCAATTCAAGGGAACCCACATAGATCAGATCGACAAAAGGGCAGAAGGTTAGAACGGAAGGCCTGGAAGAATGAGGGGGATGGCCAGGGGCTCCAAAATGGAGCGGAAAGTTTGGGGGGGCGCTTTGGGCCCGGGGCACCTTTCTAGCACCCCCCGAGTGTGAATTCGATTTGGGGTCTGGCCTTCGGCCCGGGCTACCGCTGCGCGGCGCCGCGCCTCGTCGTCGTCGTCGTCGTCGTCGTCGTCGTCGTCGTCGTCGTCGTCGTCGTCGTCGTCGTCGTCGTCGTCGTCGTCGTCGTCGTCGTCGTCCACCTCCTCCTCCCTGTCGCACCCCGAGGCCAGTTTTTAGGGCGGGCCGGGCGTTTCGCCTGCGACTTCTCACCATTTATGACCTTGAAGCTCAAACATTGGCAACAGCTTCACAGATGGAGGACGGGTCTTTTTCAAAATGTGTCTCTCGCCTTAGCGCCGCGCACATCCGTTCGACATACTGCAAGGGTTTAACAGATTGAGGGCGACCCGTTTTCAAAATGTGGCTCTCGCCCTCGCGCCGCGCACATTTCTTTTTGAAACAATCCAAGGGTGTATCAGATTGAGGGCAGCACGTTTTCAAAATGTGGCCCTCGCCTTCGCGCCGCGCAAATTGCTTTTGCAGATTTGCAAAAGTTTCACGGGTTGAGGGCGGCTCATGTTCAAAATGTTGTTCTCGCCTTAGCGCCGCTCACACTGGGTTTTTTCCCCAACCATCCTGTGGTGGTGGGTCCTCGTTTTGAAGAGACGGTCCCCGCGTCACCTCCTCCTTCTCCCGCTGCCCCCTCCCCCCTCCTCTTCCCTCCCTGCGTTTCACCCACCCAGTGCAGCTTTTCGTGGCCCCATAGGAAGCTCCACCGAAGGTCCCATTGGCAGGGTTTGCATGGTGGCCCCGCGCCATTTTGGCGCACCCCTCACACGGTTCGTGGCCTCATAGGGAGCTCCACCGAAGGCCCCAGTGGCAGGGTTCGCATGGCGGCCCCGCGCCATTTTGGCGCACCCCTCACACGGTTCGTGGCCCCACAGGGAGCTCCACCGAAGGCCTCAGTGGCAGGGTTCGCATGGCGGCCCCGCGCCATTTCGGCGCACCCCTCACATGGTTCGTGGCCCCATAGGGAGCTCCACCGAAGGCCCCAGTGGCAGGGTTCGCGTGGCGGCCCCGCGCCATTTTGGCGCACCCCTCACACGGTTCGTGCGTGGCCCCACAGGGAGCTCCACCGAAGACCCCAGTGGCAGGGTTCACATGGCGGCCCCGCGCCATTTTGGCCCACCCCTCACACGGTTCGTGGCCCCACAAGCAGCTCCACCGAAGACCCCAGTGGCAGGGCTCGCATGGCGGCCCCGCGCCATTTTGGCCCACCCCTCACACGGTTCGTGGCCCCACAAGCAGCTCCACCGAAGACCCCAGTGGCAGGGTTCGCATGGCGGCCCCGCGCCATTTTGGCCCACCCCTCGCACGGTTCGTGGCCCCATATGGAGTTTCACCGAAGGCCCCAGTGGCAGGGTTCGCATGGCGGCCCCGCGCCATTTTGACGCCCCCCTCACACGGCTTGTGGCCCCACAGGGAGCTCCACCGAAGGCCCCATTGGCAGGGTTCGCATGGGGGCCCCGCGCCATTTTGGCGCACCCCTCACACGGTTCGAGGCCCCATTGGGAATTCTTGTTGCTGCCTTGCGGTTCTCACACTTGCGTATGGTTGGGCCTTTCGCCCGCATAATGTAATATTTGCCAGAGTTCTACGGATTCCATGATCAGCGTAGCAGACATGGTGTTTTGGAAGGATTCAGGATTATAAGGGCACAACAGTTACGTTGATTCGCGTTGTTGACGTCCCAGGAAAAGCGTTCTGGTACAATTCTGGATCGTCAAGACGCAACAGTCGTTTTGATCCGTAGCGATGGAATCCCGACAGCGATGTTTTGGCATGCTCCAGGGTCTTCAAACGCTTGTCTTCCAACGAGGCAGTTCCCTCAGTGGAAATGAACCCTTGTAGAGGCTTGTGAAGAGGGAATTTGGAGGGAGGGTTTATTCCTACATCCTTGATGACTATTGGGTTTACACTGGTCATCCTCCTCCTTCTCCTCCTCCTCCTCCCCCTCCTCCTCCTCCTCCTCCTCCTCCTCCTCCTCCTCCTCCTCCACCCTCGTGCCGCAGTGGCTGTGGGAGTGCCTACCTGTGCAGTTGTCATTGCTCCTTCTCCTCCTCCTCCTCCTCCTCCTCCTCCTCCTCCTCCTCCTCCTCCTCCTCCTCTTCCTCCTCCTCCTCTTTCGCCCCCGTGCCGAAGTGGCTGTGGGAGTGGCGCTATCGGTGCGGTGTTCACTGCATTTTCAAGGCTGCCCGAGCGAGCCAGAGGAGATCGCGGGAGCATGCCCGACAGCTGGTGCACGCGAAGAGCGAGCCAATGGCCGCCACTCTGCCTGCATCAAGAGGCTGTTGGCTGGTCGACCTCTCTCCTCTCCTCGCAGGCGGTGGCGCTCCTCCCCAGTGCCGCATGTGTTGTTTTCACCAGTAGCGCCAGCGAGGGGGAGCGAAGCTGCGTCTCTGACGCCAACAGGGCGCTGCCTTCTGTAGCCTGTAGCCTCGCAGCCGGCAGCTCGGGCGGCGCTCCGGGAGTCTTGCCCGGCTATGGAGGAGTCGCTTCGACGCCTCATTGGCCCCGTGCCCCCCCGCTCCTGCAGTCAAGACGTTGGCATGAGGACCACCTGGGACTCAGGGACGGGCGCTGGGTTTCGGGCCGCTTTCCACATCTGTGTCGGAGATCTTGTTCGTGGCCGAGGCTGGCCGTCACCAGAAGAGCCCCCTCGTCCCTTACTCAGAATCCACCGTGGCAGCACGACAGCTACAAGTCTCCAGGTGTCTCAAGAGGGCCCCCCCGGAGGCCCGCAGAGGCTTCCAGAGACCCGACCTACACAAAAATTATCTCACAACCTCCGAGTAACCTCCTCGTCCTCCTGAGTCGCGGCGGCGGCCCCGGCGACACCCTATGCCCTGCAAGCGGATCGCGTGTCGCTCCGCCCCGCGGGGCGGAAAGCTGGGCAGCGCTCGGGACCTGGACGGCGTCTCGCGCCGAATCGCGATGGGCCAGAATCGGCGGCGCGACACGCTGCAGTCAACCTGCATTCTAGAGATGAGCAACTGTCGAAGGTCACTTTATTTAATCGCTTCGCTCATTCCGCCGGCCCGTATTGTGCCATCGCAGGCGTTTGCTTGCGCGTTCGTGGCCTCTTGGAGCCTCGGTGGGGCCGTTTGGGGCCTCTTGGCGCCTCTTTTTAGGCCTCTTGGAGAACTCGGGAGGCCTCCAGGGGGCCTCCTGAGCTCTCGTGACGGTCTCTTGGGGGGCTTTCGGCGGGCTCTTGGCGGTATTTGTTGGTCCTCTTGGGGCCTGGGGCCTGACGTTGTTGGTCCTCTTGGGGCCTCACGGGAGCTTATTGGGGCGTCTTGGGGGTGTCTTGGAGAGTCTCTTGGGGCCTCTTTCGGGGTCCTGGGCGCCTTCTGGGGCGGAGGGCTCGATTTTTCAGTTCTCGGTTCCCTTCTTGAGCCCCTCTTGGGCCCGTCTTGGGGCCTCTTGGTCCGCCTTGGGCAGCACTTGGGCCGTCTGGGGGGCGCTCTTGGGCCGCTCCGGGGCCGTCTTGGGAGCCTCGTGGGCCGTCTTGGAGCAGTCTTGAAGGCCTCTTGGGCCTTCTTGGAGCGTCCGGAAGCGAAAAGGCCAGAACGCCCCCCCAAAAAAAACATCGAAATTACGCTGCCGAGGAACCCCACATACTTATATTATGGCTGAAGTGATGATAGCTAAAGTGAAGCATGTAAGAATGATGTTGGTGGCCGTTGCCACCCCCTGCGCACCCCTTATTTTGTCCAGAAAGTGCCACGCCTGCTATGCCCTGGACGACCGTCGTGCATAGCGGCCGCGGTGAGGGACCACCCCCTGCGCACCCCCTATGGTGTCGAGAAAGTGCCACACCTGCTATGCCCTGGACGACCGTCGTGCATAGCGGCCGCGGTGAGGGACCAACCCCTGCGCACCCCCTATGGTGTCGAGAAAGTGCCACACCTGCTATGCCCTGGACGACCGTCTCGAATAGCGGCCGCGCTCGGGGACCACCCCCTGCGCACCCCCTATGGAATCGAGAAAGTGCCACGCCTACTATGCCCTGGACGACCGTCTCGGATAGCGGCCGCGCTCAGGGACCACCCCCTGCGCACCCCCTATGGAATCGAGAAAGTGCCACGCCTACTATGCCCTGGACGACCGTCTCGGATAGCGGCCGCGCTCAGGGACCACCCCCTGCGCACCCCCTATGGTGTCGAGAAAGTGCCACGCCTGCTATGCCCTGGACGACCGTCTCGGATAGCGGCCGCGCTCAGGGACCACCCCCTGCGCACCCCCTAAGTGTCGAGAAAGTGCCACGCCTGCTCTGCCCTGGACGACCGGCGCGGATAGGGGGACCACCCCGTGCGCACCCCCTATGGTATCGAGAAACTGCCACGCCTGCTACGGCCTGGACGACCGGCGCGGATAGGGGGACCACCCCCTGCGCACCCCCTATGGTGTCGAGAAACTGCCACGCCTGCTACGGCCTGAACGACCGGCGCGGATAGGGGGACCACCCCGTGCGCACCCCCTATGGTGTCGAGAAACTGCCACGCCTGCTACGGCCTGGACGACCGGCGCGGATAGGGGGACCACCCCCTGCGCACCCCCTATGGTGTCGAGAAACTGCCACGCCTGCTACGGCCTGGACGACCGGCGCGGATAGGGGGACCACCCCCTGCGCACCCCCTATGGTGTCGAGAAACTGCCACGCCTGCTACGGCCTGGACGACCGGCGCGGATAGGGGGACCACCCCGTGCGCACCCCCTATGGTGTCGAGAAACTGCCACGCCTGCTACGGCCTGGACGACCGGCGCGGATAGGGGGACCACCCCCTGCGCACCCCTTATGGTGTCGAGAAACTGCCACGCCTGCTACGGCCTGGACGACCGGCGCGGATAGGGGACCACCCCGTGCGCACCCCCCTGGTGCGAGATTATGGACGCACGACCATGGACCGGAAACTGCCACGCTGCTACGGCCTGGACGAACGGCCTAACTGCCACGCCTGCTACGGCCTGGACGACTAGTGCGCACCCCCCTGCCACGGCCTGGACGACCGGCGCGGATAGGGGGACCACCCCGTGCGCACCCCTATCGAGAAACTGCCACGCCTGCTACGGCCTGGACGACCGGCGCGGATAGGGGGACCACCCCCTGCGCACCCCCTACGGCGTCGAGAAACTGCCACGCCTGCTACGGCCTGGACGACCGGCGCGGATAGGGGGACCACCCCGTGCGCACCCTCTATGGTCAGGAAGCGAAAAGGCCAGAACGGAAAAAAAAACAAAAAACAAAAAAAAAAAAAAAAAAAAAACGAAAAAACAATGAAAATCAACAATTTTGGCAACTTGGGGCCCTCTTCGGACGCCTCTTGGAAGGCCCTTGGAGCGTCTTGGAGGCCTCTTGGGCTGTCTTGGGGCCATCTGGGGCGTCTTCGGGCGATCTTTGGCCGTCTCGGGCTTCTCTTGGACCGTCTAGAAAGCTTCTCGGGGCGCTCTTGGACCGATCTGGAGCCCTCTTGGACTCCGAAACAGAACTCCGGCATCTCTGACCCGACCTTGCCGGGGACTTGCCGGGGACTTGCCGGGAGCAGCTGTCGAAGGTTATTTCATTAGTGAATTTAATCGGTTTTAGTGTTTAACACATGGTCGCAGCCACGCAGCGGGCGTGCGTAGCGACGCCCCAAATGCTCGGTCTCCAGTACTTCTACGTGGCGGCGCCCCCGCAGGCACGCAGAGGGTACGCGTGGCGACGGGGGCGTCGCCACGCAGAGCTTCTAAAGACCAAGCATTTTGAAAACCAATTGTTTCCACTACTGAAGTATCCTTGCATCCTTGCCCCTTCGGCCCATTCTTGGCCGCTCTCGCGGGCCGCGCCCCGCTCGCAAAGTGCAGTCATGGCCTTCAAGGCCCCTGCATCCTTACGCGCCTGTCGCTGACAGGAGGTGTTCGGAGATTCCCAAATTCCAATCTACTTTAGGCGCCTTCCTATTTCAAAGATCGAGTATTTTTCCGTTTACCTTCGTCTTCAGGGGGCGAGCGGAAGCCCAATCTATGTTCCAATGTTTTCGTACTTCATGTTTTCACCCACGTCTTCCGACCGACGTGCATCGCGCGTCCTTGATACTATACGGGCTGACTATAAGCCAAACAGTTCCTGACCGCAGACCTTCTGGGAGACGCCGCACAAGAGCCCAGGATCGCAGGTTTAGAGGTTGACACCAACACCATGCCTACACCGAGGGAAGAAGATCCCGATCTCGGCGATGGTGGTAAGATCCTGGCTTCCAAGGTGACCGAAATATTGCCACCAGCGCCGAAATCCAGGATCATCTTCCCCCTGGTGGAGGCAACCCCGAGTGTTGGTGTTGATGCCCATTCCTGGGCCTCCAACAGGATGTGCCCCGGCCAGGCGCGGTGGTGGCGTGCAGATGTCTTCCGCGGAGGCCCCCCAGAGGTCTCCGCAGGCCTCGCGGGAGGCCCCCAGGTGCCCGCAGAAGCGCCCTCCTGGAGGTCTCTGGAGCCTCTCCGATCGGGGTTCCAGGGACCCTCCATCTCCCTCCTCCTCTTCCTCCTCCTCCTCCTCCTCCTCCTCTTCCTCCTCCACCTCCTCCTCCTCCCTCCTCCTCCTCCCTCCTCCTCCCTTCTCCTTCTCCTCCTCCTCCTCCTCCTCCACCTCCTCCACCTCCTCCCATGCCTTCCGACCTCCGCGTCAGGTGCGGAAGACTTCACCGAAACGCATGGGAACCTCACGCGATTCGAGGAACTTACGTAGATCATGTGAAAAAAGGGGCGAAAGGTACGGGTGGAAGGTCCAGAATAATGAGGGGGAGGGGACGGGGGTCAGAGCAAAGGGGGATCAGCCAGAGCGCCGGAGCGTGCAGGATCCTGCAAGGCCAGGGCTGCACTCACCAGGGCTAGCGCGCAGGATCCTGCAGGGTCTTGCAGGGTCCTGCAAGGCCTGACTGAGCCGGGTTTACGTTGGCCGGGGCCAGTGCGACCCCGATCCGAAGGCCTTTGAAGGGCGATGCTCCTCAGGACGCGTGTTAGCCCAAACGTGTGTTTGCCCTGGTCAGCTCCGCCGATAGCGTGCAGTCTGTGTCGGCCCGCGTTGAGCCGCCTGCGTCGTATTGAAGGGCGCTGGTGGACAAGCACACCTTGGCGCTGACTCACGTTCTGAGGAGCATCGGCACAGGCCTCGAAGGTCCTACGAAGGTTCTTCACAAAGGCTCCTGCGCATGCTGCTCCCCAGCGGGGTACCTCCACGACTGGCTCCGCCAGCGTGTCAGCGCCCGCCTCGCGGGCGCGCCGCGCCAGGTGCGCTGAAGCCCCGCGGTGGTCTGAGCGGTGGCCTGGCGCGAGAGCGTTCGGCTCCTGGCCTCTGGCCGCAGCGGCGAAACCTGCGTCGACGACCAAGACGACGGCGAGGCCTTCGACAGCGACGACGACGAGGCCTTCGACATCGGCGAGGCGGTCAGCGATGTCGACGACGAGGACGACGAGGACGACGACGACGACGACGACGACGACGACGACGACGACGACGACGACGACGAGGCTTTCGACTGGGGCCACATGTAGCTAACGAACATACGGGTTCCGCGCGCGAGCCAGCGAGCCTCGCGCGCCTCGCGCGCGCACGAGCGGCGCTGCCCGCCACGCGCGAGAGGGCTCGCCCCCGGCCTGGCGGCGCGCCCGATCGGCGCCTGGTGGCCTACGACGTTTGGCGACGCGGCCGCCGCCCGCGGAGAAGAGGGCGTGCTGTCGTCGGCGGCAGCGACGACGGCGGCTGGCGGCGTCGTCGTCGTCGTCGTCGTCGTCGTCGGGCGCCGTCGTCGTCGTCGTCGTCGTCGTCGTCGTCGGCGGGGGCCAGTGTCGTTGTCGTCGTCTTCCTCGTCGTCGGCCGTGGCCGGCGTCGGGTGGCGGGCCGCCGCGGAAAGGAAGGGGAGGGAGGGAGGAGCGAGGAGCAAGGAGGAGTGAGGAGGAGCGGGGAGGAGGAGGAGGAGGAGGAGGAGGAGGAGGAGGAGGAGGAGGAGGAGAAGGAGGAGGAGGAGGAGGAGGAGGAGGAGGAAAAACAGGAGAAGGGAGGAGGGAGGCAAGAGGGAGGAGGGAGAAGGAGGAGAGAGGAGTGCTGGGGAGGGAGAAGGGAGAGAAGGAGAGGAGGAACGAGGGCGAGGAGGAGGAGGAGGAGGAGGAGGAGGAGGAGGAGGATGGGAGGGGAGAGGATCGAGGTTTGTGAGCGTCGCTGAGGCCCTCGTGGTTTCCGTGAGGCGTGTCGTCGCCGCGGCTGGATCTGCGCGTGCACTCTGCCCAGAACCCACCAGGGGACAGGTCCGGGGGCCAGTCTGGCGCGGCCCAGCCCCCCGCGCGTCGTGAACCTCTCGGGCCGGACGAAAGGGGGGGACAGGGAAAGGGGGGGTTACGAAATTTGCTGCATGCAGCTTGTTTCGGCCCCACCGAGGGGCCCATTCCTCGATACATAGCCGCCTCCGGCGCCGGGAGGCGCCGGGAAAATCAGCTACGCGAGCTGATTCTCCAACCCCCCCTTTGCTATCCCCCCCTTTCGCCCGGCCCGACCCGCGCGTCGTGAACCTCAGGCCCGGCGGGGCCCCTTCAGATCTCGGGGCCGCCAGAGCGACCCGGGGCGAGAAACCACCTTCCGCGCGCCTAGTAAGGATGCGCGCCTCCAGCAAGAGTACCCTCGTGCCCATGCCTCTGCGGCCCGTCCTCTGTTGAGCGCGCCGTGAGGGTCTGATCTATACCCCCCCCCAACGTCAAGTCAGGGGGGGGCGTCAAGGGGGCAAAACGCCTAAGCCGTCAAGGCAAACCTTGCGACCAAATGTGGCCGTCAAAATCCGAATGGGCGGAACGTTTCAGCGATGCACGTTTTCAAATCCTCCGTTGCCGCCTCCCTCTATCCCCGCCTCATCCTCCCATCTCCTCATTGCTCCTACCTCTTCAGCATGATCATGGTTTACCTTCGCCCCCTTATGTTCTTCATGGTTGCGTTTCTCACGTGCAGTGTTTCGTGCCCCCCCCATCTTCTTCATCTCCCTTATCGGCGGCGGCGGCGGCGGTGAGGCGCGGCGGTCTCCCTCTCGCCGCGCGCTGCTAAACCTACCCACCATGCGCGCCCCCACCCCTGATAGTTTTATAGCGATTACCTTCGCTCCCTCGCTCGCGGCTGCAAGTATCTTCGCGCCCTGGCCCCCCTTGGACCCTCGAAAGAACACGAGAGGAAAGGAGCCTCGAGGAACACAGGGGCAAGTCGGAGTAGCAGAGCAGAGGGGCAAGTCGGAGCCCCCCATCCTGACACGAGGAGCAGAGGGACAAGTCGGAGTAGGATGAGGGGTTCTGAGGGGGCTGCGCGCTCCAGCTTCCAGCTGCGGACATCACGGCAGTCCCAACACCCGCGGGCCGAGAGCAACCTCGGCCAGAGAGGAGACGAGAGGGCGAGAGGAGGGGGGGGGGAGGTCTGAAGCGCCAGCTCGCGAACCCCCATCGCGAGGGAAACAACCATGCCGTGAAGCATCATCCTGCCCTGAGTGGTCCCCATCGTTATCTTCGACCTCCCCCGTGACCCTGCCCCCCCCCCTCCCCCTCGTCGCCATGCGAAAGGGGGGAGCGAGAGGTTAAGGAGGGAGAGGGAGGAGGGGGATGAGTGAGGGGATGAGGGTAAGCGAGGGAGGAGGCGGAGGAGGAGGAGGAGGAGGAGGAGGAGAAGGAGGAGGAGAAGGAGGAGGAGGAGGAGGAGGGGGAGCGGGGGGAGGAGAAGTGAGGTAGGCGGAGGAGGAGGAGGAGTGAGGTAGGAGGAGGAGGAGGAGGAGGAGGAGAGAGGAGGAGGAGGAGGAGGAGGAGGAGGAGGAGGAGGAGGAGGAGGAGGAGGGGGCGGAGGAGGGAGGAGGAGTGAGAGAGCGTGGGGGCGATGGGAAGAGGAGGAGCGATGGGGGTGAGGATATCCTCCCTCCCCCGTTACACCTCGAGTGGCGCAAGCGCCTACTCCTTGCGCTTGGTGCGGCGAAGGCCGCCGCCGCCGCCTCCGACGCTAGCGGCCTTCGCCGCTGTCGGAGGAGGCGCGGTCGGCGTCGCTGCCGCCGACTCGCCAGCCTCGGCCTTCACTGCTGGCACCTTCGAGCCAGATCCGATGTGGCTGGCGTTCTCTTTCTGCTTGGGCCTGGGCGTGCCGCAGCCCGAGGCTGAGCCAGCAGCGCCGCCGTCGACTGTGCGCATGTCCTCGGTGCTGGCGTCTTGCATGGCCTCGAGCTCTGCCCAGAAACACTCTGGAATGCCGATCGTCTTCTGCGTGTGGCTCTTTTCTATGAACTCTCGGGCGAGGCGGCTGCCGTCGGGGGTGTGCGTGTGCTCTGCGATCAGGAAGGACCCCCTGATCAGCACGCACACTTGGTTGGCCTTGCCCTGGGGGGGGGGTCGCCAAAGGGCGATGCGCAAGATGAGGCCAGTCGGGCCAAATTGAAATTGGCACATCCTCTCCTTTATCCTCCGCCTCCTCCGTCCTTCTCCTCCTCCACTCCTCCACTCCTCCTCCACTCCCCCTCGGCTCCTCGTCCACTCAGTATCCTCCTCCTCCCTCCTCCTCATCCTCCTCCTCATCCTGCTCCTCCTCCCTCCTCCTCCTCCTCCCCTCCTCCTCCTCCTCCTCCCCTCCTCCTCCACCTCCTCCTCCTCCTCCTCCTCCTCCTCCTCTGCCTCCCCCTTCCCCGTCGGTGGGCCCCAGGGACCGTGACGCTCCCAGGGCCACAAATCAGCGGGCCGTCGGGCGCAGAATCTGTCGAATTCGAAGCCCGACAAGCACGCATTCTTAAGGCACAGGGGCTAGGACACCACCTCGTGTTCCGCCCCAATGTTGTATTCTGCAGGCGATGCGCTTCCTACGCTCAGTGTAAGTGGACGAACCTTGTGAAGGAGGGCTGCACGCCCGCCCGAGCTCGGACAGCCAAGGGTCGACTGACGCGTTTGTGGGAGGGCCGCCATCCATCCACAGGGAAGCCCTTGTAAGTTCTAACTTGCACGGCGAAGGCGGCTTGCGTGGTGCTCTCCATCTGCGTAAGTCCTAAGTAGCACAATCCTAGCACAATCCTCCTCCTCCTCCTCCTCCTCCTCCTCCTCGTCCTCCTCCTCCGCCTCCTCCTCGTCCTCCTCATGCGCCTCCTCCTCCTCCTCCTCCTCCTCCTCCTCCTCCTCCTCCTCTCTCCTCCCCCCGCCCTTATCCCCCTCGCCTGTTCCTCATCCTGCGCTGCGTCCCTTCGACGCCCCCCCCCCCCCCTCCCCATGACCAGCATCTCCACGCCGACTGCCACCGTCTGGCTGGTCAGCTCGCGGTCGCTCACGGCGGGCGTCAGCATCATGAGGTCGGCCGCAAGACTCAAGCGCGAGAGGCCGCCGTGCAAGTCGCTGTAAGCCTCGATCACTGGGCCCAACTTGTTGTCGAAGAAGCTGCAGGCCATCTTGACATCCATCGATGCAGCCTTGAACGCAGCTCCATACGATGGACTCGTGGTCTTCACTGTGTCCGCCAAGATGTTGACGTGCCCGCACAACACCAGCACGATGTGGTTGCGGCACTTCCGCGCGAAGACCCCCGCGAGCACGAGCCAGGACCGCAGCGTCTGGATGCCGAAGGGGAGCTGCCACCCGTTCGCCTCCAGCTTCAGCGCGCCATCCGAGTTGATCACGCCATCGAGCCGCACAATGGCATTGCTGAGCACCGCGTGCATTTAGACGGCCTTGTTGCAACCCTCAGCGTCGAGCCCCACCGTCTCCGAACCGCCAACGTTTGTGTACAGCGCGCGCTGCAATGAGGCCATGATGCTAGCAATGTCATTTGTCTTGTTCGCGATGTCGAAGTACACCAGGGCGTCGTCGTGCGGCATCTGCTTGTCCGACTCGTCGGCCGGGTTGACGCACCAATCAACTTTGATGTGGGCCAAAGAGCTTGCATCCACGAGCTGCCTCAAGTTCCTCATTGCAACGCGATGGTCACAGCAGTCTATCTTCTGCAAGTCCTTCGCGCCGCCGTCTTCGAAGGTGACGCCGAGCTCGATGTCAGCGGTGTCCTTCACATCGCGAATGAGCATCTGAAATACAGCCGAATCCCTGGCATTCTCCACCACGTCCTTGTGGACGTCACCAACGCAAAAATTAAGAACCACCTTGATCTTGTCAAGCGATTTCCCCACGAGATCACACGTGGCAAGATTGTAGACATCACAGCCTGCAAAGGTTGGCATTACCCTTTCGATATTACACCCTCTATCCTGGACCCTGGGCCCTCGAATCCCCTAGTCCTGCTGGGGGACCCTTCCGAACAGTTTCCTATCACGTTACCGGAGGACCCTGGGCCCCTTCCCCTTGGACTGCCCCCCTGGTTCCCAGACGGCTCCCCAGTAAACGAACGGGCGTGCCAACCAATGTGTCCTTTGGGTTGCATGCGTTGCTCTGACACCCCTCGCCACCGATGGTATCCGTGAAACTCTTCATCTTCTCGGACGTCTGATTGATCACCTCGGGGTCGGTTGCGGAGCTGTCAGTGAACCACTTGATTGGCTGCGTAGGCCAGCGAGAGGTTAGCCTGGCCAGGTCGATGACGTTGCTCTCGAAGTTGTCGGATGTCTCCGTGGATGCCATAGCCAGCGCAATCTCCGTGACCTTCGTGATGTACCCTCCGCAATCCTGCAACTGACCCTTTGTATTATCAATGGCGCACCCGAACGTAACCTTCTCGACCTCACCAAATGCATCCTGAGCGAGGGCGCCAGCCCTTCGCAACACGTGCATCACGAGGGCGAACCAGCGATTGTGATATCCTTGATGACCCCCGAGCAAGCATGCAAGCCTTTCATGTAGTCCTGGGCCTTGGTCGTGACCACTGAGATCTCCTTGATCAAGCGAACGCGCTGCTCATTGAGTTCATCTATCTCGCCCCCCCCCCTCCAAAAGCTTGCGGCGGTGCTCGCTGTTGCTGAGTAAGTCCGGAAGGTTCGCGCCCATCTCGACGACGTCGTTGCAGCAAGCATTGAAGAATACATGGGCCACGAGGTAGTTCCCAATCTTAAGGATCTCCAGGGCGTTCTGCAGAGACTCGACGACTATGGGAACGTTCCGATGCAACGCAGCAGTGGACCATCGCTGGATCGGGCCAGTCAGCCCCGTGAAAAGCAAACCCAATTCCTCCATCTTAGCCGTCACAAGGGTGAGCTTCCCCTCTGAGCTCGCGGCCAACGTAGCTCGCCAAATGTTTATGTTGTCGAACGCCTCTGAGAAAGCCTGCTCGAAGTGGTCCACGCTATGCCGCGCGGTGGACGTCGCAGCGTCGTCTTCAACATTCGGCGCAACGTGTAGCCTGGATACCTCCATGACAAGCTTGGGCACGACGTAGCTGACCATGATGCGCGCGAGCTCAGACACTGGATTATTACCTTGGGCCCGGCGAATGGTCTCGAGAATGATTCTGCGAGCCTTCCTCGCCAACTGTGCGGCAGGACGTCCACTCTCCTCGCGCAGACTGCACTGCGTCACGATGGCGACGGCCTTGAGGAGCTCGCCGAACACGCTGTCGTCGTCGTACTCAGTGCATTTCTGATACCACATGTGCGCTATCGAGCTCGCGTCGTTGACCAGCTGTCTCGTCTGCCCCTCGTCCATCAGAATCTCCATCTTCAAGGGGAACGCCCAGCTTCGGAAAGCCTCCGAGACCATGGTGGACATGCGACGGAGAGCGGAGGCGTCGGCGACCACGCGAGTGCTCAAGTCGACCGCGGCAACTTTCGCTCTCTTCCTTTCGCCCTCAAGCCCTCCTGCAGCGCCTGCCCCCTCAAGTTCGCATTGCTCCTCCGCCGCCGCTGCGCCGACAGCGCCATCCACTGCGCCCGCGGAATCGTCGAACTGCTCCGCAAGGTTCGCGGCAAGCGTGAAGACGCGCGGGTCCATCACTGCGAGGGCCCCCTGAACTTTGCCAGTCTTCTTGGATACACCATGGAACAACGCGTAGCCGATGACGACGCAGAGCTCTCGGGAATACGTCTCGCCGACCACGTCCAGGTACGCCGTCAACACGGCGAAATGGGGCAAAGTCTTCAGCAGTAACGACTCGTCTTGCGCCTCGAGCTATGCCTCGATGCTCTTGTACAGCTCGATGGTGGCAACGGTCCTCGCCTCGAGTTGTTTGCATCCCACTTGGAAGTCGTAGTTCTTCTTTACAAGGATGTTGCAGCTGCGCTTCTGCAGTCGCCGCAACAGCGCCTGCGCCTCCCCGAGCTTGAAGTTTCGGTGACAGCCAGGCGCTGCCAACTTCGACGCGTAGCCGTTGATCGCGGTGCGCATGCGGTTGATGCACGTGAAGAGGTCCCCGCCGGGCAGTTGCGCACTCAGTGATACATCGTTGATCGGCAGCCCCGCGATGCAGAGCTCAGTGTCATCAGCGCCAGTCGCCCTCGAAGGCTGCTCGACGTCGTCGGAGCCGACTGGAGCAGCCACGGTGATACTCTGCGGCGGTGGCGCCACATCGGTGTGCTTCATCATCTTGCTCGGCATCGCGTTCAGCGCGCTGGCCATGTCAACCTTCGCGCCGCGCTCGCCCGTTACTTCCATAGCCTCCGCCTTCGCGCCAACATCCTCAGCGCCTGCACTCTGACCGACGGCCGCTTCGGACGATCCCGCGCGAATGGCATCCTCTCCTTTAACTGCAGCATTGGAAGTCTGCGCCTGCACCGAAGCCCTGCAAGCGAGGGCGACGTCGATGTCCAACATCGCGAAGTCGTTCTCAGCTGCTCCTCGCACCAGCTCGCGGTGCTCCTCCTTCACCATCACGGCGCCATGCGCGGCCATGGCCGTTCGCACGGCGATCCCGCGCTGCAGCCGGCGGCTGGCAGCGCAGCCCTCTGCTGCACCGCAGGGTGCAGCTCGATGCCAAAATGGCTGGCCCACAGGGGGGGGGAATGGCGGAGGGCAGGGAAGGAAGCCGATGCCCCTTTGAGTTATGTTCTGTCAATCCCGCGAGCAACATCGTCTTACCTCCCCGAGGGCGCACTTATCCATACGAACCCCTCGGCGCCCAAATCGGTCGGGCACGGCGCGTGAGATCAGAGTTGTGTTCGCATGCCGCCACGGCCCCTTCTCAGAGCACCGCCTCACAAGATCTGCCTTCTGTCTCACTTCAGAATGCCGCCAAATACCCGCAACAACGCAACGGGAGAACGGCGCAGCAGGATACGAATCATGCTGCCTGTTCTGCGTCGGCAGCGTGGCAGCACATGTGAAGCGTGGCATGGCAAGTCCAATCGAAACGAGTAGGTGATTGATGTTCGCTGGGGCCCTCAGAAAGGCCCATCCCCCTCTACCCCCGACCAGTCAAGCACCAGGGCTTGTCTCGTAAAGGCTCCTACAAGTATCTGCCGATGGGCCTACCCCCGAGACCTGTAAACCAACGTCAAGCGAAACGCCTTGGACCAGGGACATCGGAACGCTGCGTTAAGCTATGCTGTGCCATGGTGACATATGCGCTGCAATGCAACCTCCAGAACTAATATGCTGTGATCGGTTGTACTTTTCTACCACATTCAACCGCATGCACTGTTAGACAACATCGTGCGATGCGACGCTATGCTGTACTGTGCAACGCGTTGCCGTGCTATGCTACGTCACGTGACCTCAAACGTTTGGTGATGAGATGTGTGATGAGAGTGCTGACCACGCATATGCTGAATGATGTGTTGGTGCTTATGGTGGTGATGATGTGGTTATGCCGATGGTGATGGTGGCGATGCGTGTGAGAAAAACTCCACCATGCAAACCAGAACGATGATCGCGATGAGATACTGCTTACTGTGATGACTGGTGATGGTGATGAGTTGCATCCTGAGTGGTTCAGGGAGCCCCCTGCATCGGGGACGCAGACAGTCGTTGCGACGCCGCAGCATGCGACTATCGCTGAGCATCGGCAGAGAGCCCAGTGCATCCACCCCACGATGCAGCCCAAAAAAAATGAGTGCAAAAAACACGCTGCGGCGGCCAACTGCCGTCCGTGCTGGCTGCTCCCCTCGTCAGCGCAGGTGCTCCTGCTGCTCTCATCACTGCCCCCAGGGACGCAGGGGTCGATGAGACGGCCTCAGGGCCAAGAAGGGTGGGCGGATATCCTTCGGAGGTGTTCCTCAGGGTCGAGCAGCAAAGAGATTGGCATTGCGACTGCTGTCGCTCGATGCTCTTGCGGACGAGCTTCGCGCGTTGAAGAAGCAACCTGTTTTTGCGCCTGGCCGCGTAGAGAGCCCTGAACATCCTTTTCATTTTGCGGCGCAAGGCGAGGTCTTGGACCTTCAAGATGCAGGGAAGGTACGGTATCACACCGTGAGCAAATGGAAGCGTTCTTGGGGGCATGGGCGCGAGGTGTGAAACAGCGAAAGTAAAAGAAGTGCAGCCAGTGCTCAGACCGAAATGTCTACAGAGCCGCAAGAAGACATGTGGCTCACATTTGCCACGCGACAACCGAGCAACAGCCAGTGTCCGAACAACACTCTTGCACAATAACAACAGTGAATAAGAAGCCAACTCGTTCACCCCACTGGACTGGTTTACATCTCCCCGACTGCGATATCTCTGCCGGAGCACAGGCCCGAGGCGGGAGGCACGGGCGAGCAGGAGCGAGATTTGTGGCCTGACGCGCAGGGAACAATGATGGCAATAGCGCCACGTGGGCAAAGACTAACAACTGGTGTCCTATCACAACTACTGTTTCACAGGAGCTGCATATATTTGATACCCCACCTTCAGAGAACTGCGTTGTTTGCGACAACGGCATGGCGACAGTTTCCCTCAAACGCTTGCTGGCGTGCTGTTATGGCGTGCTATGCTATGCAATGATGTGCAGCACCCAACGGTTCCAGATTTCAGGATGAGGCCAGACCACGCGGCGTGTTCTTACTTGGTTGTGTTGGCATACATGATGTGGATACATTGCTTGAAATGGAAAACCTTTGTATTGCAATAGTGCCAGCACGTCTGCTCTAGCATGGTTTCGACGCGCGCGCGCACCCCGCATCGCGCGCCCCCCCCACCCCCCCCCCTCACCCCTAACCCCACCCCCAGCCACCCGCCCACTATCCCCCCTCCCCGCCCCCAGCACCACCACCAGCACCACCAGCGCCATCAACGTATTTGTGCCACCACAACTACCAAGACCCACTCCCACTCACCCCAGCAGCCACACACGCCACCACCATCACCACCGCACATCCCCCCCCCCCCCCCCCCCCGCATCATCACAGCACCCCCGCGCCCGTCCTCTCCCCCGCGCACACGCGCGCGCTGCGCCCAACCCCCTCCCACCCCCGAATCCCCCCATCCCATCCCCCCCAGCCCCCCGCCCCACCCCCACCGCGCGCACACCGCCCCGCCCGCCCGCCGCGCCCCCCACCACCCCCCCATCCCAGCGCCGCACCGCCCCCCACCCCCCCACACGCGCGCCCCGCGCCACCCCCCGCCCCGCCGCCCCGCCACCCCTCGAGAAAGAGAAAAAGAGAAAGGGTGTGTCTTGGGAGAAGTGGCCGATGGGGATGACCCATTGATGGTTCTGGTTAAGTTTGCGGCAGTGGAAGCGAGGCGCTGCGAGGGGCGCGCGCGCGCGCGAAGGTGCGCGCGCGGGAGAAGGGCGGGCAAAGGGGGGGGAGAGAGAGAGAGAGAGAGAGAGAGAGAGAGAGAAAAAAAAAATAACAAGGAAAGGGAGAGAGAGAAGAGAGAACAAAAAGAGTGAACAAAAAAATAACCCACAAAAAAACAAGGAA
>CAUYUJ010015035.1:0-40000 GCA_963575745.1 Prorocentrum cordatum
CACCATCATCATCATCATCATCATCATCATCATCATCATCATCATCATCATCATCATCATCATCATCGTCATCAGCGTCATCAGCATCATCATCATCATCATCATCATCATCATCATCATCATCACATAATCATCATCACCATTCGCATCACAATCACCCGCACCATCACCATCACCCTCAGCATCACAAGCATCATCATCAGCACCACCACCATCGTCATCATCATCATACAAACATCATCACCACCATCACCATCGCCATCACCATCACCCCCAACCCCACCACCACCACCACCACCATCATCATCATCATCATCATGAGCAGCAGCATCATCAGCATCATCATCATCACCACCACCACCATCATCATCATCATCATCATCATCATCATCATCATCATCACCATTCACTCACACATTACCACACTCACGCACTCCTCTCATCCTCCTTCTCTTCCATCCTCCTCCTCCTCATCATCATCATTATTCCCTCCTCCTCCTCTTCTGTCATCACCGCTAACATCACCACGACACCCTCACTATCTGGGTCCCCATCTAATGTCACCTATCCGACCGGGTCATCCGATCCAAACGGGGGCCTCGTCTGGTGAGTGACAGGCGAAGAAGGCTCGAGCTGGAGCCCCCTTCCTCATGGGGCCCGCATTTCATGAAACCACTCTGGACGGGTCATCGGCCAACTCCACCAGGCATACCACTTGAGCGCTCCAACGGGGCAGATCGTGAAAATGTCTCGAGCGGGGGCCTCGTCTGCGACTGAAGAGCGAGGAAATCTTCAGTGGGAGCCCCTTCCTAGGGGGTCCGCACTTCATGTTACAAATCCGAGCGGGCCATCGGCAAAGTCTACCTGGCATAACAACTGAACGTCCAAAGACGGCAAATCGCGAGAATGTCTTAAGCGGGGGCCTCTTCTTCGAGTGAAATGCGAAGAAGTCTCGAGCGGGAACCCCTTTCACCATGGGGCCCGCATTTCATGCTACTAGCTACTAGTCCGAAGGGGTCATCGGCAAATTCGACCAGGCATGGCATCTGAGCACCACAAGGGGGCATATCGCGAGGGTTTCTCACTCGGGGCCTCTTCTGTGAATGAAACGCGAAAAAAGCTCAGGCGGGCGGCCCTTTCCATTGGGTCCCGCACGTCATAGTATCAATCCGAAGAAGTCATATTCGGCAAACTCTACCAGGCATACCACTGGATCACATCCAGTCAGATGGCGGAAGTCTCGAGCGGGAGCTTCGTCTGTGAGCGAAACGCGTGGAAATCTCGAGCCCCCTTTGGGGCTCGCACTTAAAATATGCAATTCGAGCGGGCCATCGGAACACAGCAGATGCCGTCACTGTTGCGATTATTCGGGGACGCGGGTGCCAACCCATCCGATCAGAATTGGGCGGCAGCTCAAACCCACCCGCAGAAACGGCCTGCTGGCGGACGTAAACGAGATCCTGAACGACGGGTCGTACAAATACGCGAAACCGCCCACGGTGGAAATTCAGCACGCCATCAAGGTCTTCTCTCGGATGCCCTGCGTCTTCGAACTGAAGGGCACGAAACGCTTCGAGCCCGGGGACCCTCTGATCACGCACGCTTTTGGGCTGTATGCGTGGGGGCAACCATGTCCCCCCAAACGCATGGTCCGCCTGGGGGAATACGTTGGCCTCGGAAAACCACGGCGTCCTGGACCCTCGGCACCAGCATGGGAACTTTCGGCCCAGCTACGGCACGGGCACCTACTGGGAGACGCTGGCTAAATAGATTAACGCGCGCGCTCGCCGTGCCCCCCGTTTGCGTGCAGGCCCTGGACGATCGTGGCGCGATTCACGGCGACCCCGAGGCGGGCAGGCGCCTCCCCAACGCCCCGAACATGCACAAGACGGGGGACATCCACGGCGTCTATCTGGCACACGTCGGCACGGAGGTTCGGTTCACGGCCGCGCAGGAGGAACCGAAGAAAAAGTTGGAGTTCGCGCAGGAGCGCGAGCGGGAGCACGCAGAACGCGCGCAAATCCAGCTCTTTCGCCACCGCCACCAACCGCAGGGAATCTGGACGCAGGCGCACGGCTTCAACGCGTCCCCGATCCATCAAGAGGTCGCCGAACTGCTGGCTACAAGGCGACGGAGGTGCTGACGACGACGGCGAAGCCGAGGCGCGGGCGAAGAGCTTGCTCATGTGCAGGCCCAGCTAGCAGGAGCTCACGTGGCAAAGTTCGGGGCCGCACGCTGTACGCCGTTCGGGATTTACCCTGACGCGCGCGTCCTACCTGACCCCCACGCTTTCGCAAGGCCAGACGCTGCGCAAAGGCGTCACCACCAACTGCACCAGGGATGAAACCACTGGCCGCAACGGCATGCCGGACGAGCAGCGGCGGTTGCACCTCTAGGTCATGCTCTCCCGCGCCACGTGCATGCGGAACCTGCTGGTCCCGCGGCCGCCCGCACGAGACTTCCTGGAGCGCGGACCCCGGCGAACCTGCTGAACGCGTTCTGGGATGTCGAAAAGAGAGCGGACACTTCCCGGGCTGAAGGCGAGCAGCTCGCGGCTGCTGGGTTTCGCGCTGCCCCCTGCCTGAGCGCGACCGCGACTAGCTCCGCCTCCAACTCCTCCTCCTCCTCCTCCTCCTCCTCCTCCTCCTCCTCCTCCTCGTCCTCCTCCTCCTCCTCCTCCTCCTCCTCCTCCTCCTCCTCCTCCTCCTCCTCCTCCTCCTCCTCCTCCTCCTCCCCCTCCTCCTCCTCATCATCCTCCTCATCCTCCTTCTACTCCTTCTACTCCTTCTACTTCCCCGCCTCCTCCTCCTCCTCCTGCTCCTCAGCAGCAGCATCATCAATATCATCCTGATCATCTGGACTGGACTGGACTGGACCGGACTGGACTGGAAGCGGCGCTTGTGAGGGTGAACCTCCTAACGCGGGCATCGCAATCACGGAGGAAAAAAACGGCAAGGAAAATCGCTGCAACGCGCCACAGAACTCACCAACATGCATACAGTTGCAGTGCATGTCACACAGAACCAAATAAAGTCGAGTCTGCGTTTGCACCCAACATATGTGTAATCCGATCTCAGCGGTGGGACATTCGTCCCGGTCTTGCGCCACGTCCACCCATTTGAGGCCGATGGTTCGGAAATAACTGTCGCATTGGCGCTCCGAGTGCCAGGGTGCCACCCTGGCAGGATGTTTTTGTTGGTCAATAACTTCAGTCACGGCGGTCTTCCACTCGGCATCCCTATGACGCAATACCGTGCCCACCACATGTTGAGGATTTCTGGCCAGAACGCGCTGCAAATGACAAGCAGAATCGCACGTGCGTTTGAAAACGTAGACGCCCAAATGTGCCAACCCGCCGTCCTCCATAACCCGCTTGAGTATCCGGTTCCGTCGTCTGTGGTCGGTTTCATCTGTATCGCCAGGGCAACGGCAAACACGGAGAGAATGTTTGGCTTGGTTGGACCGTCTTCCGAAAGTCGGCTGGCTCCCTGTGGGTCACCGTCCACGCCCCGACGCTCCAGCAAAAACTCGCCGAGGCCACAATAGACATCAATTGTAATTCATTTTTCCGGGCCACCCCTTGGCATCCCCCGAGGCCACAATAGACATCAATTGTATTTTTTTAGTTCTGCGACCGCAGAACTACACACGTGCCGCTTGAAAACGACATGTGTGTGCGATGTCCCACCGACGGACATCATGCAGCCGAGTGCTTCGAAAGCTGTTCCCGAAGGACGCCACTTGAACATGCTCAGGTCGACCAAACTTTCCTCGCCCACGTGGCGGTTCGCCTGGTACTACTCGATATGGAAATATGTTTCGCGCTTTGTCTCCTGCATGTCGTTGTTAAGACGGGCCCTTTTCTCCGAAAGCAGTACCGCACTCCAATCTCTGGCCAACCAGCGCCGCAAAGGTCATCAGATAGACACTTCCGCAACACCTCCCAAGGGGCGAGGGCACCTGGAAGAGCAAGATGGTGAAGTAATGCCTTCACCATCTCTGCCACCACCATGTCAAAACGACGACAGTTCGTCTGAAGTTTGGTGTTATGGATCGCCTGCTGGAGCTCCCAATCAGAAACTTCTGGCATAGAGGCCCGCTGAAAACCCAAGACGGAGGTGACCATGCAGATTCAGCTGTAAACAGACACGTAGAATGATCACTGATCAGATTCCCCACTCCCGCATTCGTCGAAACTGGCTCCCTGGCATCATCCACCATGCTTCGCATTGCTATTCCCCCAACCTCCTTTACCTGGACGGTCGAGTATCTCCTGCAGTTTCTGTATGACCGCCTGCTTGGATAAATTCCCCAGCTCTACGAAAATGAACCTCCCCAGAAGCTTTCTCTTTGCGGCGCCACCCTCCTGGCGCCACAAACGTTTCAGAGTCAGAAGCTGTTCATCACGCCGCTTCTGCTTGCCTGATTTGTTGGGCGCCCCTGTTTCCATTGCGGCCCTCCTGAATGCAATGCCGAACTCTTCCAAACTCATGCCAATCCAAGTGTCGCCGGCCAACCTACACAAAGAGTGCCAAGTCACGCGTGCTCCACCCGATAGGTTTCCGCGCAATCCTGGGCCGAATTGTTTGCAACACGACACGTGACTGAATGCACCTGTGATGGGCTTCACCGGCAAATCCACCATCCCAGCACTCACAAAAATACTGAACTTATTAGTCACGACGTAGTCGATGAAGGACTTGCCCGACGAGGTCGAACATGTGAAGCGATCCTCTCGCGATATCTTCTGAAACGTGTTCTGGACACTCCACCTGCTCCGCAAGCACATGTGCAAAAAGGCTTCTCCTCTCGCGTTCCTGTAGAATCCACCGTAATCCCCGAGCGTGTGAGATTCTTCAAGACACGCAGTGCTGCCAACCTCGCTGTTGCCATCAATGCCTATGGCCAGGACGTCACCACATTCCAGATGAACTTTCAAAACTCGCTCCAGGGACGAAAATTGGTCTGAAAAGACTTCCATAACGTGACCCACATGGCGAAAATAAACTGACCTCAACAGAAATCGCTTCCCACACCAACGCAGATACGCACTAATCAAGAAATTGTTGTGAGCTGTTGGACGTTCGATGCGACCATTACGTCGACAATGTATGAGCATGCATACTCCGTGTACCCCGCCTGCCCCTGGCGAGAACAACAGCCCATGGCCCAGGAAAGAAAGTCCGACTCCTCATTCGAGAAATCGCCGGCCACGCCTCCCATCAAGCCCTTCTGAATTAGAAGCACGTCCCAGTGGACATGTCGAAGCTGTAACTTCCCCAAAAACTCGGCCAAATGATCATCAGTCTCATTATCGTGCTCATTATCATCCCTGTCACGCTCGTGTGTTCGAACACTTCCTCCTCCTCCTCCTCCTCCTCCTCCTCCTCCTCCTCCTCCTCCTCCTCCTCCTCCTCCTCCTCCTCCTCCTCCTCCTCCTCCTCCTCCTCACTCTCACGGGCGTGTGTTCGAACACTTGGGCTCCCCTTGGAACACCCTCGAGGGATCTCCCGGGACCATGTTGGGCCCTTTCGTGCCCAGCGGGCAGCTGCGTTGTCTTGCTGCCGCGCCGCCGTCCTCTTGCGATTTCTGGATGGCTCCTCTTCGGCGGCGGGGGTCGCAGAATCATGCCTGGAGGCATATGCGCGGACGAATATAGACGAGCACGTTCCACTACTCACAAAGCCACTACTCGCAAAAGGCCTGGATCCGCCGCGAGGGATCTACAAATTAAATCGAAGCAGACATGTGTTTTTCGAGGGTTTGCGAGTAGGCACTTTGCGAGTAATGGAACGCCCTCGGTGAATCTTGGCCGCGCCCGATCTTTCGGAGCCCTCCCTGGTCGTCCTGGATGCCGGATGCCTGCTCGGGGCCTCCTGGGGGCCTTCGTTGGCTCTCTTGGGCCGCCTGGGGGCGTCACGGGGCCGTGTGGAGGCGCCCCTGGGCCATCTTGGTGCCGTCTTCGAACCCTCCTCGGTCACTTTGAAACCGTCTTGGGGGCATCTGGGGAGCCCTCCTGGGCAGTCTTGGAAGGCCATTGGGGCCCTCTCCCTCCTCCACTTCATCCTCCTCGTCCTCCTCGTCCTCCTCCTCCTCATCCTCTTCCTCCTCGTCTTCCTCCCCCCCGGCTCCTCGTTCTCCTTCCAATCCCCCGCTATCCTCCTCCTCATATCCTCCCCCTCACGGAACTCCAGGTGATCCTCCGTCATCTCTGATTATCAACCGTCTCCCCCTCGCAAAGGCAGCGGCACCTTTTCCGCATGACATACCGAGCGATCAGCTGAGTGACCTCAGATTCAGTCAGGAGCGATATCGAGGAGCACATAGGCACGAGGAGTGAGGGGGGAGGGGAGAGAGCGGTCAACTGACGCGGTCAACTGACATGTATAATTGGGACAGACAGTGCACGGCCGTGCATGCACGTGTCGAGGCGACAGTGTGCTCCCGCAGCCCCAGCCAAAGAGAGAGAAACGCTTCACAAAAGGAAAGAAGTCGGGACTGGCTGCAGCGTGAAAAAGTCTTCTACTCACGCGAAACCAGCTCACGGAGGGAAACATCGACACAGAAAATGACGACACATCGCTCGGCGACAGATCCATGATAGCGAATCCGCTGTCTTGGGAGAAGTGGGCTATCGGGCCCCTTTCGGCGATCAGTGGGCATGTGGGGGTCGATGCACCCCCCTCTGATCCCGTCCACCCCTGACGAGAAGCGGTGCTCACTGCGCCAGCCAGGCCGCCGCCGCAGCGGCAAGGGCGAGGCCGAGCGCTGGCCGCTGGCCGACCGAGCCGCTCATAGTGCACTTGAGGCGGTCCATGACGAGCGGCGAAGCGTCCTTGAAAGAAGAGCACCGCACAGCACAAGCGTCCAGAGGTCTGTGCGGATGTCATGGATCGGCGCTGGACCCCTGCCCCTGGCGTGCGGAGCGCGCCAGGGGCGGCGCTGGAGGCGCCGCCAGAAAGACCCGACCCGAAAAATCCGCGCGGGCCTCCGAGAAATCACGCACGTTCCCCGAACAGTGCTTGCACGTAGGGATTCGCACCTGTCTGCTAAGGAACTGGACTCATTTGTCGGGTCGGCCCCCTTGTTGCCACCGTCGCCGCCCCGTCGCCGCCTCGTCGCCACGGGTTGCCTGAGCTCGTTTGACACGTCCACCGCCTTGTTGCCGCCGTCGCCGCCCTGTCACCGCCTCGTTGCCGACCGTTGCCTGGGCTCGTTGGTCGGGTCCCTCGCCTTGTTGCCGCCGTCGCCGCTCCGTAGCCGCGTCGTCGCCGCCCGTCGTCTGGGCTCGTTTGTCGAATCCGCCGCCTTGCTGCCGCCGTCGCCGCCCGGTCGCCGCCTCCTTGCCGACCGTCGCCTGGGCTCGTTTGTCGGGTCCGCCCCGTTGTTGCCGCCGTTACCGACCCGTCGCCGCGTCGTCGCCGCCCGTCGTTTGTTTTCGGGTCCGCCGCCTTGTTGCCGCAATCGCCGCCCCGCCGCCGCCTCGTCGCCACAGCACGGACTGCACAACATAGATTGCGCAACCTTATACTGCACAAGATAGATTGCACGATCCAGCGTGCACCACATCGATTGTTCCACAAAGATTGCACAACACTGGTTAACACGCGGGTTAACCTAATTTCAAAAATGGGAGCGACCCCCCGGATGTAATCGCCCCTGGCTTCGCACTGCAAGTTACACACGGTTTTGCCCCATCGCCAATCCTAAGTATGGCCTCGTAACATCTCAACCAGGCCAATATCGACCCCCTTCCCCGCATCCTCGGCAAAAAACTGTGCGCTCACCCTCGCTTATGAAGAATCATCAGTTTTCCATTTTCCCTTGCAAAAAACCGGACGAAGTGCACACGCGCGCATCGTCGCGTGCGCATGCCGAAACCCATCGCAGGGGAAAAAAATCAAAACAAACAAAACAAACAAACAAAAAAAAAACGTCGGCGTGGTAACGATTTCAAAACAGAGCGCCCCGAGAATACGGAATTGCAACATCAGTTTTCAAAAATCATGCGCTCGCGCTCTTGCTAATTATAGAATCGGTATTCAACCTTTTCATTTTATTGCGTCCGAATTGACCCCCCACGCGCGCGCAGAAATCGTTCGAATGCCCTGCGCGCGTGCTACCGCAAGAACCCCTGGCACAAAATTCGGCGAAAAGCACACGCGCGGGTCGTCGCGCGCGCATGCAAGGGATTCAAAGTCGGTGTCGCAAGGGATTCAAAGTCGGGCGCAACAGAAACATTAAACTAACATATGGCGTTGCTACAAAACTTCCCACACCAACAAAACATGTGCGCCCGCGCTCTTGTGAATTCTGTTTACTGATATATGTGATGTGTCACTACTGCTTTGAAGGAGTTATGTGTGTACATATAATGTGTTTCAACCGTTCCATAAGATGTTCCCAAATTGGCGTCTCGCGCGCGCGTGTCGAAATCGTTGGAACGTCGTTGCGCCCGTACTGCCGCATGAATTTCCGCTACAAAAACAAACAAACAAAAAAACAACAACAACAAAAAAAAAAAAAAAAAAAAAAAACGCGCGCGTCGCCGCACGCGCATACCGAAATCCGTGAACAAAGAATGTCGAACCCGTAAGGATGTCAAAATCGAGTGCCCCGAAAATTCGGTATTACAACATCAGTTGTCAAAAGACCTGCGCCCGCGCTCTTGCGGATTTGCCTTCCAAAGAAAATTGTGTATTCCTACCTGAATTATCACACCTGCCAAACGTGCCTTTTCGCGCCGCATGTCGAACTCATTCGAACGCCCTTGCGCACATGCTGGACGGGGGGGGGCCGCGACCCGTGTCGAACAAAACCACGCGGGCCACTCGCGCGCGTCGGCTTCGCGCGCATGTCGAACTATTTATAAGCCTCCATCGCCGACGCGAGGCCGTCGTCATCGTTATCGGAGGGCGTGATCAACATCGGCGCTGTCATTGGCCTTGCCGTCGTCGTCGCCACCATCGCCACTTGCACTTCTACTGTCAAAATCGTGTCTACCATTGTCGGCGTCGCCATGATACCGCGCCCGCCAAAATCACCGATTCGCATTGAAGTGCCCGCTGGCAAGTGCCCAGCGGTCATCGCCACCGCGGCCGAGTCGGTCGCGCAAAAGTTGCTGGCCGCTGTGCGCGCGACAATGCGCGCGACTAGCGCGGCCGCAGAGATGTACCAGCCAACGCCAAGCACTCATCGTCATCGCCGCCGCATGGGTTTTGCAAACCAAGTTGCGGGTGGGCGGGGGGGATGGTTGCAAGAGCATGGCATGTTTCAACTCTTTTGAGAAATATCAGTTGCACCGCATATATTGCACAACGTACATTGCGACCAGATACAATCCTTCACATACACGGCGAAACATGCATTGCACCACGTAGACTGCGCCATGTAAATCTATATATATATATATGGTACCGCATATAGTGTACAACATGTATTGCTAGAAACACACTGCTTTGGATCCGCGCTGGCTAACATGTAGTTTGTGTTGCTCGAGTCCTGCATGATGGCGGTCGCGGCCTCCTTGAGCGCCAAGTGCTCCACGTAGGCCATGTTCAGGACAGTGCCAGTGCGGTTCATCATCGTGGTCTGGATGTAGTCTGGCATGGTCTCGGTGATGCTCGGCGCAATCTTGCTGAGGACGTCGAGCGCCTCCCTCTGGGACTCGATGCCTTTGTACGCCGGCTGCAGGTTGGCCTGGACGATCTTGCCGAGCAAGCCGCACGCTTCGGTCGCCTTCGCGTGGCCTAGGCGCGCTGTGTCCATCCGCTGGAGGTGGTTCTTAAACTCGACGCTGCGCGTCACTCCCTGGAGGGCCACGGCAAGGGTGTAGGTGAGCGTTTCGTTGTTTCCCTCGTCCCAGTGCCGAAGCTTGCCCATGAGCACGTCGTCGAAGTTCTCGACGCCCGTGACCTCTGCCCTGGTCTCGTTGAGGAGCTGGGCCAGCCGCGCCAGGAACTGGTGGTCGTCGTAGCCCTCGCTCTGTGCCTTGAAGGTGGCCACCTTGTGCTTGATCGCCTCCAGCATCTTGGCCGAGGAGATGGCGGCCTTCACGCGCGACTCCTCCAGGCGGCCCTCGATCCACAGACCACTCACGCCGTCGCTGCTCCAGTGGGCGAAGGTGCCGATGACCCTGCCGAGCTCCTTCTTGGAGACGTCCAGGGCCCGCCGCACGCTCTCCTCGGACAGGGTGCCGTTCCGGGCCGCCTCCGGGGGGACGGGAAGGATACCAGCACCGCCACCCCCCTGACGCTGGACCTCTTCGATGGTGCGTTCTGATACGTTCTGACAAAGGGTGGGGCGAACCCACGGGTGGCGACGAAGACCTGCCAGGAGGCACCGAGGGGCGGAAACAAGGCAAGGGCACCGGTGTCGGTGCCTCTTCCTCCCCCCAAGACATGTGCCGATCGGATGTTTCGTGGGAGCCCGATCCACGGTCGCTGGCCTGAAAAGATTCTCCCAGGGGGGTCAGGGACCAGGGGACCCCCCCCATTAAGAATCCGAGCTTCATATCCTGTTTCTCCAATGTTCTAGGATAGCGGCCGTCATCGGCCCTGCCACCCCACCCCAGATGACGTCACGTTCCGCGCCAGCGGCGTCTGGAATGCCGAGGGATGACCGAGGCCAAGTAGGAGCAGCATTTAGGCGTCTATCTGCACCACAGCTCCTGTGTACACCGTGCACCACAGCGCGCGTGTACACCACAGCGCATGTGTACACCGCAACAGCCGTGTGCAACGCAGCGCCTGTGTACACCACAGTGCTTGCGTACACCACAGCGCATGTGTATACCACGGCGAATGTTTACGCTGTAGCAACCAGGTACAGCACAGCGCCTGTGTACACCACAGTGCTTGCGTGCACCACAGCGCCAGGGCACACCACAGCGCCTGCGTACACTACAGCATCCGCGAGCAACGCACCGCTGGCGTACACCACAATGGCTGCGCGCACAGGACAGGTAGAAGGAGCATGTAGGTGAGGGTCCACTGCAGACACCTTAACACCACGACAGGGAGATGTCGGTAATATACACCCCCTCCTCCTCCTCCTCCTCCTCCTCCTCCTCCTCCTCCTCCTCCTCCTCCTCCTCCCCTCCTCCTCCTCCTCCTCCTCCTCCTCCTCCTCCTCACCTCCTCCGCCTCCGCCCCGCCTCGCTCCCCCCTCCTCCCCCTCCCGCCTCCTCCTCCTCCTCCTCCCTCCTCCTCCTCCTCCTCGCCTCCTCCTCCTCTCCCTCCGCTCCTCCTCCTCCTCCTCCTCCTCCTCCTCCTCCTCCTGCCTGGCATCCTCCTCCTCCGCCTCCTCCTCCTCCGCCTCATCATCCTCCTGCTCATCATCATCCTCCTCCTCCGCCTCCTCCTCCTCCGTAACCATTTTGGCTCAAGCCGTTTCGGCTCAGGCTATTTTTTGTGAAGCTCGAACGTGCGTCCAATTACTTCGAAGCGGCGAGTGGCGCGAGCCAAATATTTTCCGTGTCAGGACGGCGCCAGCCCCAGCAGCCTGCGGGCAATGGCACCGCCACCAGATGTGCTACCGGGTCCGAAGACCCCTTTGTGGAATTGCAATTGCGGATGTCCCGACAACTGGGCGTCACGTATCAAGTGCAGGGGGTGCGGGAAAGCAGCAGCGACTCGCATCGTCCAAGCGGCTAAGCGGGCAGCAGCGAACCTCAAGAGCCAATCCCTCTCGGCTGCTCCAGGGAGAGGGGCTAGAGGGGCCCGGTCCCAAGGCCCGCCGCCCTCGCTCATGGGCGGCGCGGCGCAGCTGCGCATGTTGCACGAGCTCAGGGTCAAGATGGCGCAGCTCACTGGCGAGGAAGCTCCTGCGACGCCGCCCTGGCAGAGCAAGGGCAGCGACAAGTCAAAGAATGTGGGCGGCCAAAGCAAGCCACCAAGCCAGGGAGCGGCAGCCAACAGCAAGGGGGAGCTCATTTTCCAGGCGATGGTGGAGGCCCTCAGGAAGCAAGTCTTGGACTCGAGCGTGGTCGCGGCGGCCGCAGAGGCCAAGGTCAAGGCACAGGCCGCCAAGCCGCCATCTGCGCAGTCGCTGCGCTGGAAGGTGGAGAATCTCAAGAAGAAGCCGCAGAAGGCCCAAGGCAGGCCCGATACCATCGCGCCGCAGAGGGCCGAGCTCGACAGAGAGCTCCTCGAGGCCAGCGACACCACCTCCGCGGCGGAGGCCGAGCTGGGCACTGCCAGGGCGGCGCTGGACGAGGCCCAGGCAGGCGAGCTCGCAGGCTCAGTGGCCCTCACCGCGGGGCTGGACCAGAAGGTGCTGGACTCCCAGCGGGGCGAGGAGGCCCTCCCGAGGTGCTCTCGCAGCTCCACCCCCAGGCCTGAATGCCGAGGCGGCAGCAGGTGGAGCGGCGGTGGCTCCTCTGCTGCCGGTGGCCCAGCTGGCGACGAATGCTGGCTGGAGGGGCCCTCGGGCGCACAAATAAATACACACACGTAAAAGGATTCCACATGTTTCCCCATATGTTCTGGGTTTCTGCCTTCCCCCCAACTTCCCATATTTTCCCATATTTTCCTGGAAGTCGACGATTAATTGTGTCTGTGTTTTTCCCCTCCTGACTGGCATCGACATGCCAGTGGGCGAGGACGACGACGACATCGGCCTCGACCTCCTCGGCGACGACTTCGAGGCCAAGCGGGCTGCCTTCAAGGCGGCAGGCGAGGCTCTCCGCAGTGCTGCAGCGGAGGACAGAGACGATGCCAAGCGCAAGTATTCCCAGGCAGCGGCGGCGCTGGGGATCAAGCGCACACGGCGTGTTTGACGAGACGTGGTTCGGCGGCGGCCGAGGCATGGCTGACGCCTTGGCCGTCTGGAACTCAAGGTCGTGGACCTGGAGTGGCCTGAGCTGGGCTTCGAGGTGCCAGCGCGACGACCTGTGAAGGTCCCATCGTCTCCGTGGAGGAACAGGTCCTGGACGGCTTCCTCCTCCGGTGCACTCACCCGACCTGAGGAGAAAGCGGAGGACCCCCCTTGCGCCCAAGGGGGGGAATCGCCGGAGGTCGGGCAGCAACCGCCAGCAAATGGGCCGAGGACCGCGCGTGCATCAGTCTCCGCGTCGACAGGTGGCAGGCGGGTTCCCCGCACGGACCACCACAGGGAGTCGCGGGCAGCCTCCGATAAATTGCCCGACGCGACGGACGTTGCGCAGGTCGGCTCGGCTGCGTTGGCCGAGCCGACGCCGTCATCCTCCTCCCCATGTGGAGCTCGATGCAGTCTCGAAAAGCAAGTCAGACCGCTCCAGCTGGTGGAGCTCGTCTAATATTTCCCCAGATGGCCAGGGATGTGCATTCCCCTGGACTGGGGACATGCTATACGGCGATGGCCAGCTCTTCTTCCTCTTCGGTCGTGGCGGGGCAGCCGCTGCTCCATGGGGTGATGGCCTAGGTCAGGCTTGCCCTGTGCTCGAGGAGGAGAAGAAGGAGGAGGAGGAGGAGGAGGGGGAGGAGGAAGAAGAGGAGGAGCAGGAGAAGGTGGTGGAGGAGGAGGAGGAGGAGACGGAGGAGGAGGACTGCGACCTGGTGTGGCTGGGCGTGGTGACTCCGTGGGAAGGTGCAGGGGCCCGGCGGCTTCGTCCGACCGCGCGCGTGGCCCAGGATGGCCAAGGCGAGGTGGTGCACACGTATTGCCCCAGGTGGCCACTCCTCCTCCTCCTCCTCCTCCTCCTCCTCCTCCTCCTCCTCCTCCTCCTCCTCCTCCTCCTGCTCCTGCTCCCTCCTCCATCTCCTCCTCCTCCATCCTCCTCCTCCTCTCCTCCTCTCTCCTCCTCCTCCCTCCTCCCCTCCTCCTCCTCCGCCTCCTCCTCCTCCTCCTCCTCCACCTCCGCCTCCTCCTCCCTCCTCCTCCTCCTCCTCCTCCTCCTCCTCCTCCTCCTCCTCCTCCTCCTCCTCCTCCTCCTCCTCCTCCTCTCCGCCTCCTCCTCCTCCTTCTCCTCCTCCTCCTCCTCCCCCTCCTCCTGCTCATCCTCCTCCTCCTCCTCCTCCTCCTTCCTCCTCCTCCCTCCTCCTCCTCCTCCTCCTCCTCCTCGCTCTCCTCCTCCTCCATCCTCCTCCCTCCTCCATCTCCTCCTCCTGCTCCTGCTCCTCCTCCTCCTCCTCCTCCTCCCTCCTCCTCTCCTCCTCCTCCTCCTCCGCCTCCTCCTCCTCCTCCTCCTCCTCCTCCTCCTCCTCCTCCTCCTCCTCCTCCTCCTCCTGGACTGGGGACAGGAGCTACGCCGAGTACCAGGTCCCTCACCACCGTTGCCGAGCGTCTGCAGCCGCAGCTCCCGGTGGGCGACGGCCCTGGCCAGGCTTGCCCCGCGCTCGGATCCGGCGGGCTGCGACCTGGTGCGGCTGGGCGCGGTGAGGCCGAGGAGGAGCGCAGGGGTCTGGTGGCACCTAACGTCAAGGCAAAGGCGGTCGCTGTGACTGCGCGGACCCGTGTCGACGTCAATGAAGAGCGTCAGAAGCCGCAGACAGCGCTCACCATCGTCGGCTTCAACGCTAACACGTGGAGCTTGGCAGAGACAATTCTGGAGCGGGTCGCCGACAACTGCGGCGCGGGCAGCAAGCTACCCGAGGTCGCGCCCAGGAGACTAGGCTCGAGACGACCGACAAGATGATCTCTGCCTCGAGCTAGTGCGCGAGGCGGCATCTGAGGCAGGGCCAAGTACGACGCAGAGTTCTTCTGGCGTGGCAGTGTGCGTAGGAGACCACCTAGCGTCCACTCAGTTGAGCCCCATTGAACGGTTGCAAGAGTCGCATCGTCGTGCAGCAGATTATTGTCGGGTTCCCTCAGGGCCTGCACGTCGTGTCCGTTTACTTCATCACGGGCCCCGAGCTGGCGGGGCCGAACATGTCTTTACTGGAGTCTCTGGGGGGTTCCTGCTCGGGCAATCCCGCCCATGGATCATCCAGGGAGATGTCAACTTCGCGCCGTCTGACTTGCTTTCCTCGGGGTGGCCCCAGACGGTCAGAGGGGAAGTGGTTGCCCCGATGCAGGCCACTTGCGCGGGCGCCAAGGTTGGAAAAGTTCAGCTGGACGAATCGACGCTTGCACCTGTCCAGGATGTTCCCGACAACTGGGCCACGGAGGTCGTAAGTTCAACTGAATGTGGGCGCACGCTCGACTTGTTTGCGGTCGCGGAGCGTTGGCCTCGAGGGCCCAGCAGGTGACAGTTCTCGATGGAGCCCCTCTGCACCGCCATACGCCTGCGTCACTGGAACTCCAGGGTTCATCGCAAACGGCTGCAATTACGCGACAAGGTCAGTTTATTGAAGCTTTCCAGTACAGCGTGTTCGGCCCTTTCCAGGAACCACCAGGATACGATTGGAGTTGGGTCGAGGGCTCGAACGCCGAGGGGATCGTAGACCTGGGCGGCATGTGCAAGCATTGGTTCACACTTGCAGAGGAGAGGTTGGTCCATATGAATGGGTTGGAACCTTCAGAGGCAGCAGGCAGCAGACTACGTAGAACGAGCTGAGGGACCGAAAACATGCAAAGTATCTCTGGGGGGCCCTGGAACAAGGACCAGCATAGACGATTCTCGGCCACGACCACTGCATGGATTGCGTTACACACCCTGCTGCATCGCTGTCGAGAGTCTGCCGCCGGCAAGGTGGGCCGTCGAAGCCGAGAGCTATTGCATCGCTGGCGTGACAAGCTGCTCGGCATGACTCCGTTACTGCGCGCCGCCAGCGACGAGCGCTTCTCCTCCTCCGTGCTTGCCGACTTGGCCGCGAAGGCGGCCGACGGCGCTCTCGAGCTCGGGGAGACGGCTCCGGGGGATCTGGGGGAGAAGGTCACCGAGCGTCGGAAGGAGGATGCCAAGGCTAGCCTAAAGGAATGGAGGACTGGGCGGCACAATCGACGAGAGGAGGAGGGAAGGCTGCTCACGCTTTTCCTCGTCGTTCGCTGTCGGGCTGCAGTTCCTTGCTCGACGGTGGCGGCCAACCCATCTGTGGACAGGACGCCTCAGACCACCTCTTGAAGGCCTGGGGAAGCCCGTGGCAGAGAGAGGGCCGTGGGGCCCAACATCAACCCTCGCGGGCAGCGCCTCCTATGGGGAACCCCGGCCCCCGTCCATCGCGGTCGAAAGCCTGAGGAAGTGCTCCGAGGAGCATGGCAAAAAGCGCGGACTGAGGCGGGGCTGTTTCCACCCCAGATGGGCCCTGGGCCTGGAGGGCGAGCCTGCGGCCAGCGTGGTGGACACTCTGCACAGGCTGGAACGGTCACCTCAGGATCTCGACCGTTTCATGACGAACATCGCATTTTTAGACAAGCCTGACGGAGGCGCGCGTCCCATCGACATGCTGGCGTGTTTCGTGCGGCTGCGGTCGCGCGCACGGCAGCCACTCTTCAAGCAGTGGGGGAGGCAGAATGCAGAGACCTTCTACTGGAGGGTGAATAACAGTACCACGTGTGAGAGAGCAGGGTGGGTCCGCAACCTGTTGGGGAGTTTCTGCAAGGGCGTCAGTTTCGGAAGCGGACCGGCGCTACTCAACCGCTCGAAATTCTGCGTGCACATAGCGCACGAGTGCCTCCACGACGCTGCCATGATGTGTTTTAACTTCCCGATCCGTCTCCTTCGAGGGCTGCGCGCCATGCGCGCGGGTCCGAGAACGCTCATGCACGGGGGGGCGGCGTCGAGAGTGATATGGGCGAACGGCACAGTCATCGAAGGCTGCAGTGAAGCGACTTGCCTGGCTAAGCTGCTGCTGACTCAGCCTCCGTTGAGAGCGCGAGCTGGGCGCCCGCAGTTGCACATCAGAACTGCGGTTGGTGACGCTGCGTTGCAGGTCTGTGGAAGTCAGGAGCAGGTGGCAACCATCTTGGCCGAGGGAGTTGAATCGTTACGGTCCGATTTCGAGTGCACGTGGTTGCCCGTAGCTTTGCACAAAACATACTACCTCTGTAGCAAGGCTGTCGACGAGCTGGTCAAAGGCAAGCGGGGGGCCCCAGGGAGCTCACGGGTCGATTCGGCGAGAGAAACCTCGGCGCGGACGCGCCCCTGGGGACCTGCAGGAGAATAGGCATAATTCGCAGTAGGTTCGCGGCGGCCAAAGAGCGCTCCAGGAGGATTCAGATTTTGCGAGACGCTGGGGTCAAGGTAGGCCTCATCCATCGCACAGGAGCCACTGCTGCGGCATTGCGGGGGAGCAGCGCCACAGGAGTCCAGACGACGGTGCTGCATGGATCGCGGCTGTCAGCTGCCCGGGCCTCGGGGTGTCTCCCTGGGAGCCCCCGTTTGGGAATTCGGGCCCACTCGTTTCGGCTCCTCTGGCGGACCCCCATTGCAGCCAGCGCCACTCACATTTTGAACCAGTGGGCCGTGGCCGTCTGGGACAGCGTCCCTAGTCATGTCACCCTCGGGGGTAGGAGGAGGAGGAAGAGGAGGAGGAGGAGGAGGAGGAGAAGGGGGAAGAGGAGGAGGAGGAGGAGGAGGAGGAGGAGGGACGCGGCTCTCGAAAAGCTGGATGGAGGGAGCCCGTCGCCGTCGCCCCTGGAGGGTGGCCTCGTCGCCCGCGGGGACGCGGCGGCATTGGCGGCCGAACGCATAGGCCGGAAGTTGTTGGCGTGCTCAACGCCCAGGGACGATCTAGGATCTGCGTGGGATTCAAATCTGATGGCCGCTCTTGAGCTGGAAGAGTTAGTTCAGGAGGGGGCCCTGAGGGCGCCCGAAGGGCCTGCCCTGGACAACTCAGGCAGGCTGGGGGCCCCCGGGCCGCATCGCGACCCAAGCTGGCCCAGTGCGCGCTCTGTCCTCGGGAATAAGCGACAGGGCTGGACGCTACACCACCAGAGTGCCGTTCGTTCGCTGATGCGCAGTGTGCACTGGCCCCAGGCACGCGTGCACGGACATGGCATGCACCATTCGAGCCTGTGTAGACTGTGCATGGCCAGCGAAGGGACCTCGTGGCACAGACAGCACGAGTGTGAGGCGAACCCGGGGTTGAGGAGAGATGAGGTCTCCCCTTGGCTGACCGAGAGAACTAGACGCGCGCGGGCGGGAGGTCGGGAGGTGGCGGAGCGTTTCGCGAAAGGAATTCTCCCCTCTCCCTTGGCCCCATTCCCCCGTGACGAGCCCGAGGTTCAGGTTCGTAGGATCAACGAGCCGTCACCGATATTACTTCTAGCGACGCCTCCGCCTTATGGCCAGGGCCCAATGGGGTCAGTCGGGCTGGATGGGCCCTCGTTCAAGTCGATAAGCTCGGGAATGTGCTGCGCGCCGCGCACGGGCCCGTGCCTTTCAAGTCTGGGCCTCGCCAGGCGGCTGCTAGCGCATCTAGGCATGGGCCTGTTTGAGCTGTACCTCGATTGCCAGTCGACGCCCCATGTTATGTGTAGGGGCCAAGGGTCGGGTGTCGATGCAGGCTCGGCCACAGCGCACCTGCGGGGCCCCTTTTGGGGGGCCTTTCGGAGCCTCTGGCATCAGAGCCCACAAGACCCTGGCCCATGCGTCGGCAAACCATGTTGAGGTTGGTAGATCCGCGCGGTGGGAACGCAAGGCGAACCAAAGCGCCGGCACGCATGCAAAGGCAGGCGCTGCTATACCGGACGACGATGTCAATCTCAATCGAGGTTGCAAGGCGTTGGCGGCAGAGTCTTGCATGTGAGGAGGTAGATTGGAGGTCATCCTCTCCCAACGGTCGACCGATCGACAGGACACCGTTGAGCTGGGCCGCCAGGTCAGCCGCCCGCGTCCGCAGGTGACCTCGATGTTGCAGCGGGAGACGTTCGGCTAGATGCCGCCGAACCCCCACCCGAGGAGGAGGAGGAGGAGGAGGAGGAGGAGGAGGAGGAGGAGGAGGAGGAGGAGGAGTGCGTCGTGGACCCGCCGTCGTCCGTCGACGGGGGGCGGCGTGTCAGGAAGAGTGGGCTGAGCAGTTGTCCTCAGTAGTTTACCTCCTACGGCACGGTCTGGTCAAGTTTGTGATCGAGACTTCCTCGTGAGAGGGCGCATCTATCGTGTTTTGCATCCGTTGCGGGGCTTATGGATCTGACAACCGACCTGGGCCTTTGATGAGGAACAGGTGCAAGGGTAGTCCAGCGAGCCCTGGCATCAAGAGCCGGATGAGCAGAGTACGCAAGGGTAAGCACCCCCACGATTGGCCCTCCACCAAATCTCTCGTGTTCGGCTCGCCGCCGTGTCCGCTGAGTCTGCAAGAGGGAAAGGAGGTCGAGAGACTGGTCGGCAAGTCCCGTTCCGTGTCGTAGGCCTCGGAGCCTGGAGACGTCTGGGTCCCGGGTGTTGCTTCCAACGCCTGTCCTGGGCTCCTTCGGCATTGAAGAGGGCCCTGGGGGAGGTCTCACTGCGAGACGCTCGGAGGGGCAGGGGCGAGGAGCCCGATGCCTCAGAGAGCAACCTCGATCTCTGATTCTGCCTCCTCCTCCTCCTCCTCCTCCTCCCACCCCCCTCCTCCTTATCCTCCTCCTCCTCATCCTCCTCCACCTCCTCCCTCCTCCTCCCCCTCCTTCTAATCATCCCTTTGTTCTCTTGTTCCTCCACTCCTCCTCCTCCTCCTCCTCCTCCTACTCCTCCTCCTCCTCCTCCTCCACCTTCTCCTGCTCCTCCTCCTCCATTCCTTTTTCTTACAAGTAACATCCCCTGTCGCACCCCGAGGCCAGTGTTGAGGGCGGGCCGGGCGTTTCGCCTGAGACTTCCATACAGCATATGACTCCGAAGCTTAAAATTGGAGACGATTTCACAGATGGAAAGCGGGTCGTTTTCAAAAAGTGGTTTTCGCCTTAGCGCGGCGCACATTCGTTTTGAACATGCGCAAGAGCTTCACGCATTGAGGGCGGGTCGTTTTCTAAATGAGGCTCTCGCCTTAGCGCGGCGCACGTTCGTTCAACGAATTGGCAAGAGCTTCACGGATTGAGGGCGGATCGTTTTCAAAATGTGGCTCTCGCCTTAGCGCGGCGCACATTCTTTTTGACAAGTTGCAAGAGATTCACGGATTGAGGGCGGGTCGTTTTCAAGATGTGCCTCTCGCCTTAGCGCGGCGCACATTCGTTTACAACATGTGCAAGAGTTTCACGGATTCCCATCATCAGCGTGCCAGTGTTTTGAAAGGATTCTGGATTATGCGGGTGCAACAGTTACTATTTTTTCCCAGCAGCAGCAAAGCAAGGCAGGAGGGAGAATCCGCTGCCCCTCAAGGGGGCTATCCCGCAACACGGACAAGGATGACGACGAACTAGGCTAATGCAGAAATATCGCCGAGACCGTGCAGCAACCCTGCTCAACAGGCTGTCCTTCGAGCGTGGCCGGAACACCGCCAGTCGAAGTCGACCGCGAGGCGACGAGACCAAAAACATGCAATTACCTTGGACTCGGGGGGGACAGAAGGACGAGGAAGCAAGAGGCGAACAAGGGGAGAGGAGGAAGGAGGCCAAAGAACGAGGAGGACGACAGGGCGGAAAACTGCGAGCGCCATCCCAAAAAGGGTGCAACAGTTACTATGTTGACTCGCTGCGTCGAAGTCCGAGGAATGGCGTTCTGGCACGATTCAGGATTGTCAAAACGCAGCCGTCAGATTGATCCGTGGCGTTGGAATCCCGCGAACGATGTTTTGAGATGCTTCAGGGTCTTCAAACGGTTGTCTTCCAAAGAGGCAGTTCCCTCAATGGAAATAAACCGTTGCAGGGGCCTGTGAAGAGGGAGTTTGGAGGGAGCGTGTATTCCAACATCGTTGATGCCTCTTGAGTTTAAACTAGTCCTCCTCCTCCTCCTCCTCATCCTCTTCCTCCTCCTCCTCCTCATCCTCCTCATCCTCCTCATCCTCATGATGATGAAAAACAGCATCATCAGCATCATCACCATCATCCTCATCATCATCATCATCATCATCATCATCAGCAGCATCATCATCATCATCATCATCATCATCATCATCATCATCAGAATCATCAGCATCATCAGCATCATCATCATCACCACCACCACCATCATCATCATCATCATCATCATCATCATCATCATCATCATCATCATCATCGTCGTCGTCATCATCATCATCATCATCATCATCATCATCATCATCATCATCATCATCATCATCATCATCATCATCATCATCATCATCATCCGCATCATCATCATCATCATCAGCATCAGCATCGTCATCATCATCCTCATAATCAGCATCATCAACATCAGCATCATCAGCAGCAGCATCATCATCAGCATCATCATCGTATGCATCATCATCAGCATCAGCGTCATCATCATCATCAGCATCGACTTCATCTTCAGCATCACCAGCACCATCGGCATCATTAGCATCAGTAGCTGCATCACCATCATCAGTATCATTCTCCTCACCCTCCGTCTCATCATCGTCATAGTCATCATAATCGTAATCAGCACCTCATCATCATCATCATCATAATCATCATCATCATCATCAGTCAGCATCATCATCATCAGCAGCAGCAGCATCATCATCATCATCATCATCATCAGCATCATCATCATCATCATCGGCATCGTCATCGTCAGCATCATCATCGCCAGCATCATCATCAGCATCATCAGCATCAGCGTCATCATCAGCGTCTGCATCATCAGCATGAGAATCAGCATCATCATAACCATCATCAGCAGCAGAAGCAGCAGCAATCGCATCAGCATCATCAGCATCAGTGTCGTCATCACCACCACCACCACCACTACCACCATCATCATCATCATCATCATCATCATCATCATCATCATCATCATCGGCAGCAGCAGCATCATCATCAGCAGCAGCATCATGACCACCATCATTTTCCTCAGCATCAGCATCAGCACCAGCATCATCATCAGCATCGTCAGCATCATCATCAGCATCGTAAGAATCATCAACATCATCAACATCATCATCAGAATCAGCATCACCGTCATCATCAGCAACATCATCAGCATCATTATCATCGTCATCATCAACAACAGCATCATCATAATAATAATCATCATCATCATCATCATCATCATCATCATCATCATCAGCATCACCTTCATCATCATCACCCCCGCCTGCGCATCAGGCTCTTCCAGATCCGTCCTAACCTCATTCTCCTCCTCCTCGTCATGCGCCTCCTCGTGATCTCCCTACTGCTCCCAAGATGGAGGTGTTTGGAAACTCCGCGGGCCGCCCCCCAACCGAAGATCCGAAGCTTGATCCTGCTGGCAAAGAGAAGACTATGGAAACGCAGGCGCGTGGCCTAACATAGCCGCCACGGCATGGGCACATTTGTTGTGTCACTGAACATCTGTTCTCGATCCTTCCTGCGTGCTTCGACTCCACATTTGTCATGGCAACGTGCCTGGGCATCATTTCTGGATGTGTTCGGCATTCCACTGACCCTTCTGGGCGGCTGTCTCGCTGCGCACTCCTACGCCTCCCTGATGAAAAATTGATGGACCCTCCGTTGCGCAAGCTCATTCGCCCCCTCATCCTCCCCCCGCCTGCGCATCAGGCTCCTCCAGATCCGTCATAACCCCAACTTCCTCACCTTCCTCGTCTATATTTCCCGTCTGCGTTCCAGATGGCGGTATTCGGACGCTCCGAGAGCTGTCCTGTCCACAGCCGATGAGATTGGAATTCATCGCATTGACAAAGTTAGCACTGGCGAAACGCCAACGCGTCCCAACATAGCCGCCGTGCGGCATGGGAACATGTGTTGCGTCATTCAACACATGCTCCCGATGCTTCATGCGTGCTCCGACACCACAGTTATCATGGCAGCGTACGTTCCCGATCCTTCATGCGTGCTCCGACACCACATTGATCATGACACATTGCCTGGGCATCATTTCTGGATCTAGGAGGGAGGAGGGAGGAGGGAGGAGGGCGAAGGGAGGAGGGAGGAGGAAGGAGGGAGGAGGGAGAAGGGAGGAGGGAGGAGGAAGAGCCCGTGCTCCAGGGATCTTTCTCGGCGGCTGTCTGCAGCTCGCCTGGCAATCGCTTCTCTATACCAGCCCTGGATACAACAGAAGTCGCGTGCCCCGCCCTGGACGCAACAAAGAGCAACAAAGGGACCCAAGGACACACAAACAAATAGACAAAAATAACAGGATTGCCTGTATTTTCCCATATTTTCTGGGTTTTCGTCTTCCCCCCCACTTCCCATATTTTCGCACAGTTCCCTGGGAATCGACGATTGATTGTGTCCATGTGTTTTTTTCCCTCCTGAAGCAAGTGCCCATGAATCCTTTGAGCCAGAACTCAATGCAAGATATCTCCATGAAATCATTCCAGAAGAACCACATAAAGCCAGGGCGGCCAGAGAAACAGAAAATCTTCGGTCACTCTACAGTGGTCCCGCCGCCTCTGCGGCCCCCGACACGCTCCCGAGAAGCCCTTGCCGCTGAAGTCTTCTACACTGCCCCGACTCGAGCAACTCCGCCGGCGATTGCTTCTCAATGGGCTGGTGGGGACACGCGAAGCGCCAAGAATCTGTCGTCCAAGATCCGTTCTTGATGGCCCTGGGGCCCGGCAACCAGAAGAAGAAGCAACGGCATGAAAACAAAACTTCTGGCGCTCCGTGCGGAGTTCGTGGATCCGCGCTGGGCCCCCCAGGCGCCCCCGATCGCGGCAGCGTTCCCTCTGTGCCGCCACTGCGCGCGCCGGGCCTCCCGGCGCATGGCGTCGGCCTCCTGCGCCAGCCGGGCGCGGGCCTCCTGCTCCAGCGCCGCGCGGCGGTGCAGCTCCATCCTCTCGCTCGCCCTGGCAGGACACGCCGGCATTGATCCGGCGAGATCTGGCCCAATCGGAGTGCGCTTCGGATCGGGAGCGCGCGAGCGGGCGAGCCACCCCCGCGAAGCATCCTCCGGGCATGACATCTATGGCCAGGCGGGCGAGGCCGTGGCCTCTACATGTGGTGTCGAATGTGGTGGAAAGATCGATGTGCGCTGCGCGTCCAAAAAAATGCGTGAGATGGGAGGAGGAGGGAGTAGGAGGAGGAATCCGTGTCATCGGCGTCATCGTTGGTGGGAGCTGTCATACGTCGGATGGGGAAGGAGGGTGAGGAACGGGCGGGACCCGCTGACTCCTTTCGACCTGGCTAGCTTGGCCCCCCTCCCCTCCCCGTGCTCCCCATCCTCCCACCCACCCGCTGCCGCTCTTGCCGCCTGCTCCGCGCACCCTCCTCCTCCCCCTCCTCCTCCTCCTCCTCCTCCTCTTCCTGCTCCTCTTCCTGCTCCTCCTCCTCCTCTTCCTGCTCCTCTCCCGCCCTCTCCGCCGCCCACGTCCCGCTCCTCTACGCCCCTCTTCAGAATGTTTGTCGGATCGGGCTGCATATGCACGGAGTCGAAGCCGATTCGGATCGGCTGCGCCAAGATGCATGACAGCGCCGTGTAAGCATCGGACCGCAACCGCACCGGATCGGCGGAACATCGGAATCCAATCGGACCGGTCCGGCCAGAACCGATATCGGAGCGGTTCGACCGGATCGACATGGACCCCGCCTGGCGCTGTCCAGCTGCTTGCGCGCCAGAACCAGCGCCTTGGCCTCCTGGCTCTCCTCGCGGGCGAAGTCCGCATCCTCCGAGGCAGGAAGGGCAGCATCACACACGGAATCTCGGAGCGGATCCGCGCTGGGCGCCCCAGGCGGGGGCCCCCGCGCTGCCCCTTGCACGCACCGCGCGCCAGGGAGCGGGGTCAGCGCCGAGCCAAGAAAGTTGCGCCGACATCCGAAAGTTTCTGCTTATGCATTCTCTTGCTCCTCTATTGGGGGCCACATGCGAACCCTGCCCCTACCGCCCATGATTCCTGAGGGGGGAGAGTGGGGTTCACTTCCCCCTCAGAAATCGTGGGGTGTAGGGGCAGGGTTCGCATGTGGCCCCCTACTCTAAGCACAGCTGGAGTTGTCGCCTTGGGGGGCCCAACGCCGATCCAAGAAATCCGCGCGGACCTCCGAACAAGTATGATAGTGCCGTTTCTCCTCCTCCGAGTCCTGGCTGCGCTCACGCAACTCCTCGTTCTTGAAGGCCGGGTCCTCGATCCACTGCCCGTCCGCGCCGCGCAGCTCCTCGACCTCCTTGCCCCTCTGCCACCTCACCTGCTGGATGCTCGTTCTGGGGGCCGTCATGGAACCACTCGCTCCACTCATGCGTCGACGCTGCGTCGAACCTCCGTCGACTTGAGCCGAGCAAGAGTCGAACTCGAGTCTAGCTGGAGTCGAACTAGAGTCGACCCAGAATCGAGCCTGAGTCGAACTAGATGCATGAGGTGGGCCCCGGGGAAGTCCCCAAAACCTGCATCCCAACTCCCCTCCGAAACGACGTCGCAAAAAAAATCGGGGCGAAAGACCCAAACATAAGCAGTTGTGTTTACCGCGTTGTGGGTGCCGCTTCTGGTGGAGCTCCCTATGGGGCCACGAAACGAGTGAGGGGTGTGACGTACTGGGTGGGGCAGACGCATGCGGCCCCAACCACTGGGGTCTTTGGTTGAGCTCCCGATGAAGCCACGAAGCGCTGTACTGGGCGGGGGGGCGCATGCCGCCGCGGCCTCTGGAGCCTTCGGTGGAAGTCCCTGTAAAGCCACGCAACGCTGTGCTAGGTGTGAGAACGCATGCGGCCGCGGCCAGCCTTCTTCGATGGAGTTCCCTACGGGGCCAGGAAGCGCTGTACTGGGTGGGGGAGGGGGACGCAAGCGGCAGCGGCCATTGGGGCTTCTTCGGTGGAGCTCCCTATGGGGCAACGAAGCACTGCAGTGGGTGGCGCGGACACATGCGAACCAAGTGTCTAGGGCCTTCGGTGGAGCTCCCTATGGGACAACGAAGACTGTACTGGGTGGCGCGGACGCATGCCATCGTCGCCGCTGGGGTCTTCGGTGCCTGGAACGCTGTACTGGGTGGCGCGGACGCATGCAAGCGTCGCCTCTGGAACCTGCGGTCGGGCTCCCGATGGGACCACGAAGCGCTGTACTGGGTGGCGCGGACGCATGCGAGCGTCGCCTCTGGGGCCACGAAACGCTGTACTGGGTGGCGCGGGCGCATGCGAAAGTCGCCTCTGAAGCCTTCGGTGCAGCTCCCCATGGGGCCACGAAGGGCTGTACTGGGTGGCGCGGACACATGCCAACGGCGCCTCTGGGGCCGTCGGTGGAGCTCCCCATGGAGCCACGAAACGTTGTGCTGGGTAGCGCGGGCGCATGCCAACTTCACCTCTGGGCATTCGGTGGAGCTCCGCATGGGGCAACGAAACGTTGTACTGGGTGGCGCGGACGCATGCGAACGAAGCCACTGGGGCCGTTCGGTGGACCTCCGATAGGGCCACGAAGCGCTGCACTAGGCAGCGCGGACGCATGCCAACGGCGCCTCTGAGGCCGTCGGTGGAGATCCCTATGGGGTCACGAAACGCTGTACTGGTGTACCGGAGCGGTTAGCATGCGGAGGGCGGAGGCAGGGATGGGACGAGGAGGGGAAGGAGGAAAGAGAAACGCGGGGCGCTGTCTCTTCAAAACGGGGATAGAACACCGCAGGATGTTTGGGGAAAAAACATCACGAAAAGTCACGGCCGCAGCCCTAGACCGCATCTTGCTGCTGCATTTTTAGAGCTCGAGCGAGCTGTGATGGCTCTGCGGCCCGCAGCTGGGTGAAAACGCTGGGTGGTAAAAAGTTGAAACGCCCAGATCTCGAGGCTCGCCTGCTTGCCCTCCAGCTTCTCAGCCTGCCTCTCGACATCCTCCACGGCCTTGCTCTCCGTGTCGGCCTCCTGCTCCATGGAGTCGGCCACCTTCTCGAGCAGCTTCTGCTCCCTCTCCTCCTTTCAGGGATGGACAGAACCCCCTTTAGTAAAACGTAGTTCAGTGAAAACGAACTCGGGCCCAAACCTGGCGGGCGCAACCCTGGAAAATGGCGGCCGCGGCGCCCTCTCGAGAACCGAAAACGGACAGTTCACTAATCGACGTGTCAGCGCTGGGATTCTGCCCACCCCCGATCCTTCTGAGCCGCCGACTCAGCGTGGCGAGTGAGGGCGTCCATCTGGCGCTCCGAGATTGACTTGTACTCGTCCTCCTCTATGGCCTTCTCGGCCGCCCGCCTGGCTCGCCACGCCTCCTGCTCGGCGAGGACCGCATCCTTGCCGAACTTTCCCCCGACGGTCAAGATGGACTCCTCGCCATCGACCTTCATCGGCATCGACCGGCTGGACTCGCTGAACTGCCTGACGTCTTCGGCGTCAACATAGTCAACAGGGTCGTGGCGCTCGAACGAAAGCGCACCGCACTTGGAGACAAAAGCGAATACCGCCACGATCCGCGCCATCGCTCCTCCAACGGTGACGGGGGCTTTATGTCAATGGAGTTGTGCCCTGGTGTACGGTAGAGTGCGATCAGAAGTATGTTCTTCAATCAAGACTGCTACGGAGTAGGACCATCTTAGGATATCTCTCGGCCAGTCTGCGCTCTCGTGAGCCATCTTGAACACCTCTTGGGGCCTTCTAGGCAATCCTGAATGTCCAAACAAGGCGGGGCTTCAAATTGCACTCCGACATGGCACAGTGTTCCAGGGGGCCCGGGGCAGCGACCCAAGCATTCGGCACGTTCCGGAAACGCTTTTCCTCCGTCACCCTTCCACCTCTCCCTCTCCGTCCCCACATGACAGGCCCTCACGGCTCCTAAGACCTCTTCCCAGAAGCCTTCAGACCCTTCCGCGAAGGCCCCTGCCGCTTAGAAGGCCTCCCGTTAGGTCGGGCATGTCCCCCTGCAGGGGGAATTTTGGCCGAAAAGATAAAAGACAGTCAGAAAGTACCCTAAAAATTGTTAAAAACCACCCCAAAAATAGTCCAAGAATAGTCCCCCGACTAGTTGTTTCACTATTTCTGAAATCGGGAGCGGCCAAGAGGGGTGTGTCCAAGAGGGGGGGGGCGCAAATCATGACCGGCGGCATGTGCGCGGCCCAGCGGGGGGGCCAGGGACGTAATGAAATAAGAAGAGGAGCCATGAAATCTGGGGAAATATCATGGCCCCCGCCATGATATCCACCCCCCCTAGTCATCACCCCCCTCTTTTCCGCCCCCGACGAAAACTTCTCCTGCAGAGGAGGGACAGGCCAGCTTTCAGGCCTCCCGCCTCCTCGGCAGGCCGCCCCACCGCGCCGCCCCCCTCTGCGCGCGCGCGCCGCCGAGCCGGACCTCCGACGGCCGGGTCTTCCGAGACGCCGGGGCCCGGGCCTCTCTCGGCCTTCCTTCCCCCGGGGGACGGCTTCGGGGGCCCGGGAACGGGCACCAGCACCAACAGCTGCTTGGGGCCTCCTCTGCTTCCTCCGTCCCCCTCCAGCTTCCTCTCCCCGACCGAAGGATTGCGCAGGAGGCCGAGCCCATGCCGCCGACCCCCAGAAGAGGGGCGAAGTCAGCTGGTGGGCCCCTGTTAGGGGCCTCTTGGAGACCCTCAGGGGGCCTCTTTTGGGCCGCCTGGGGGCTGCCTCCGCAGGGGGAAGACGATCCCAGATTCTGGTGTCGGTGGTAACACGTCGGTCCCCTTGGCAGCCAGAATATGACCAGCATCGCCGAGATCGGGATCCTCTTCCCGCGGTGGAGGCACACCGCCGATGTTGGTGTTGATGTCAAACTCCAGGCCTGTCATGCAGCGTCTAACCCCGAGCTGTGTCTCGGCGGCCCCGGGGCCCCGAAGCGACCTCGGCAGGCCGAAACAACGAAACAATATGACGAAAGAAGGTCCATCGCGAGAAGCCTTCTCGCGTCGCCAGAAGACCTGGGGACTCGAGGCACTCGGCGCAGGCGCGCGCGCATGGGCGACGTGGCGAAGAAAGGGGGCTACGCAACTACGCCGACCCTGCCCAAGCCCATCCTAAGCCCAAGATCGGTGCACATGCCCTCCCGGTTCTGGGAAGGCGGATCCTTCTTGGCTAGCCTGGCGATGCTCTTTGTTCGCAGCCGTAAAAGCTCTCCATGGCTCACGCATCTCCTGTGACAGCGCGCGCGCGCGCCTCCCCGCTCACGCCACCAGCGTGGACGCCGTGGCGGACACGTACCTCCAGGTGGCGGGGAGCGACTTGACGCGCTTGTAATACCTGGCCAGGCGGTGGATCCTGCTCTCAACCAGGATCAGGCGGAACTTGGAGTCCTTGTCCTTGCGGTTCTTGTCCAGGTGCTTGCGGATAGCGACGGCCTTCTTGATGAGGTAGTACAGGTCCTCAGGCAGCTCTGGTGCCATGCCGTTCAGTTTGAGGATCCGCAGAATCTTGTTGCCAGAAACGTACCTCACCTGCGGCACGCCGAAGCTGTCGCGCAGGGTCACTCCGATCTGGGATGGTGTCAGGCCCTTCTTGGCAAGCTTGCAGATGTGATCCACGACGTCCTCGGACTTCATCTTGAGCCATGTGGGAGGCCTGCGGCGATACGGTGCCGCTGAGGAGGAGATGCCCTTACCCTTGCCATACATGCGGCCCATGGCTGCAGATCTTCTGGCTCGCTGGCGCAGGTGGATCGCCGGAGGCTGCAAATATTGCCCCTTGAGCCAAAATGGAAACGGAGATTATCTTTTGGCCAATTCTGAAAGAGCAGAAAACGAGGTAAACATGAACTTTCGGAGCTCCGCGCGGACTTCTTGGATCGGCGCTTGACCCCCCCCCCTCCCTGGCGTCTCCGGCGCCAGGGGCGGCGCCTGAGACGCCCCCAGGTAGGCCCAACAACGATCCGAAAACTCCGCGAAGGAGCTCCGAAAGTTGATGGTTGTGCTGTTAATTTCTCCCTGGGGAGATTGCCCATTGGCCAGTTCGAGGATGCGGTCGGCCACGACCTCGGACTTCATCTTCATCCACGTGGGCGGTCGCCGCCTGCCGCAGTGCTCCGAGGGGTGCTCGGGAGGAGTGGGGAGGCCTTGGGCTCACCAGCGCGGCCACCCACCCCCTTCCAAGAGGTCCACTTGGAGGAGCCCAATGAAAAGAGAGCCCAAGATGACCCCAAGACGGCCTAAGCCCCCCCAAGACGGCCGAAGAGGGGAGGCGAAAACGATTGATTTGAATTGGTGTTGCAATGACTGTGGGGTTCTCGACTTTTTGGGCTAAGATCGGCCGAAGACGGCTCTGGGGGCACATCATCATCATCATCATCATCATCATCATCATCATCATCATCATCATCATCAGCAGCAGCAGCAGCAGCAGCAGCAGCAGCAGCAGCATCAGCATCAGCATCAGCATCAGCATCAGCATCATCATCATCATCACCTCATCATCATCATCATCATCATCATCATCATCATCATCATCATCATCGTCATCAGCAGCATGAGCATCAGCATCATCATCATCACCATCATCAGCAGCATGAGCATCAGCATCATCATCATCATCATCATCATCATCATCATCATCATCATCATCATCATAATCATCACCATCACCATCACCATCACCATCATCATCCTCATCCTCATCCTCATCCTCATCCTCATCATCAGCATCATCATCATCATCATCATCATCCTCATCCTCATCCTCATCCTCATCATCATCATCAGCATCATCATCAGCATCATAATCATCAGCATCATCATCATCAGCATCATCATCATCAGCATCATCATCATCAGCATCATCATCAATCACCATCAGCATCAGCATCAACAGCATCATCACCATAAGCAGACATCCAAATCATCATCATCATCATCATCATCATCATCAGAAGCATCATCAGCAGCATCATCATAATCATCATAATCATCATCATCATCATCATCAGCATCATCATCATCATCATCATCATCATCATCACCATCACCATCATCATCATCAGCATGATCATCATCAGCATCATCTGCATCATCTGCATCATATCATCATCATCATCATCAGCAGCAGCATCGTCATCATCTGCATCAGCATCAGCGTCATCCTCATAATCATCAGCGTAACCAGCATCGTCATCATCATAGTCATCAGCATCAACATCATCAGAAGCATCATCATCAGCAGCAGAAGCATCATCATAATCATCATCATCATCATCAGCAGCAGCATCAGCATCAGCATCAGCATCACCATCATCTTCGTCATCGTCATCGTCATCGTCATCATCAGCATCAGCATCATCGGCAGCAGCGTCATCGTCGTCATCGGCATCGTCATCGTCATGGTCATCGCCATCGTCATCGCCAACTCCGCCATCGTCGTCATCACCGTGACCATCAGGAGGGGAAGAATGAGTAGGAGGGGCTAGAGGAGCAATAGGAGCAAGAGGAGGAGGAGGGGTGATGGTTGCTGGCAACCGAACAAACTAACTCATCCGCTTCGCGCCCAGACCCCTCCGAAGGTTTCAAACGGCACCCTGCTGCTTGTCCTCCCGTCTCTTTCCCCCTCCGTGCTCCCTCATCCCTTCTTCTCCCCTCCTCCCTCCTTCCTTCTCCTCCCTCTTCCCCCTCCCTCCCTCCCTCCCTCACTCCCCCCTCCCTCCCTCCCTCCCCTCCCTCCCCTCCCCGACCTTCCTGTCATCCCCTATCTCCCTCCCTCCCTCCTATTCCTTCTCCGCCTCCTCCTCCTCCTCCTCCTCCTCCTCCTCCTCCTCGTCCTCCTCTTCCTCCTCCGCCTCCTCCGCCTCCTCCTCCTCCTCCTCCTCCTCCGCCTCGGCCTCGGCCTCCGCCTCCGCCTCCGCCTCCGCCTCCTCCGCCTCCTCCGCCTCCTCCGCTTCCTCCTCCTCCTCCTCCTCCTCCTCCGCCTCCTCCTCCTCTTCCTCTCCTCCTCTTCTTCGTCTTCGCATTCTTATTATACGTTTTATTATTATTAGTATTATTAATAATAATAATAGTATTTAAGATTATGATTAGTAGTATTATTATGTATTATTATTATTAGTATTCTTCTTATTCGTGTAATTACTCGTTTTGTTCCTTTTCTTATGATTATTATTCTTCTTACTATTATTATCATTTTTAGTATTATTATTATTAGTAGTAGTAGCCTTCATCGTATTATTAGTGTCATTCGTATTATTAGTATTATTAGTATTAGTATTATTATGACTATCATTAGTATTCGTATTATTCTTATTACTCGTATTATTATCCTTATTAGTAGTAGTATTAGTATTTTTCTTATTCGTCTTCGTATTATTTCTCGTATTATTATTATTGTTGTTGGTATTATTCGTATTCGTAGTCTTCTTTTTATTGGTAGTAGTCTTCGTATTATTCTCCAGCGTATTCTTAGTAGTCTTATTCTCTTACTATTCGTATCAGTGTTATTCTTATTATTATTCTTATTACTCTCATTCGTATTCTTATCAGTCTTATTGTTATTATTCGGCTTATCATGAGGATTATTAGTATTGCTATTATTAGTCTTATTCGTATTATTAGTGTTCTTATTATTATCATAACTAGTATTATCGTCTTATTATCACTGTTCTTAGTATTCTTATTATTATTAATCGTCTTATTATTATTAGTATGATTCGTCTTATTATTCGTATCATTGTTATTATGAGTATTATTCGTAGTCTTCTTCTTCGTCTTCTTCTTATTATTCTTAATATTATTCTGATTAGTCGTATTATTATTCGTATTCGTGTTCTTCTTCGTATTATTATTATCCTTATTCTTCTTCCTATTATTATTGTTAGTCTTATTCTTATCATGAGTATTATTCTTCTTATTTTTCTTATCACTAGTATTAATATTAATATTATTATTTTTCTTCGTCCTCCTCCTGCTCCTCCTCCTCCTCCTCCTCTTCCTCCTCCACCTCCTCCTCCATTTCCTGCTCCTCCTCCTCCTCCTCCCCCCTCCCTCCTCCTCCTCCTCCTCCTCCTCCTCCGCCTCCTCCTCCTCCTCCTCCTCCTCCTCGTCTCTCCTCCTCCTCCTCCTCCTCCTCCTCCTCCTCCTCCTCCTCCTCCTCCTCCTCCTCTCTCCTCCTCCTCCTCCTCCTCCTCCTCCTCCTCCTCCTCCTCCTCCTCCTCCTCCTCCTCCTCCTCCTCCTCCTCCCTCCTCCTCCTCTTCCTCCAATTATTCAGCAATTTCTGAATATGAATACTACTCTCCCTCTTCCCCTGATGACGTTTTGAAAGTGGCCGACCCCCCCCCCCCCCGCGTACGGTTTTTTTTACACAGGTTTTCCCGGAATTGGGTTTTCGCCTGCACTTTTTTCCGAAATGCTGCTCTCGCTGAGGCGCTGGCCTCATTTTCGGGCCCCGTTCGTTCCGAATCGTGCTCCCGCTGCAGCGCTGGCCTCATTTCCGCGTTTCCGCTCGTTCCGAATCGTGCTCCCGCTGCAGCGCTGGCCTCATTTCCGCGTTTCCGCTCGTTTCGACTCGTGCTCCCGCTGCAGCGCTGGCGTCATTTCCCGTGCCATGCCACGGCATGCAATGCAACGCTAGGTTGATACTACGTTTTGCGGTGCTCTTCTACGCCATGCCACGCCGTGTTCTACAATGCATCGCGTACCGTTTCGGGATCATTGCCCTGCTCGACATCCGACTGAGCGAGTAGAGAGGGGATCTGCGCCATGGTAAGGGATGGGAGGGAGGGGTAGGATGTCAGACATGACGCGAGCGCACCTAGCTTGATATGAATATACTCCCCTCCTTCCCCTGATGGCGTGTGGAGGATGGCGGGCATCCCCTCAACGTACTGTTTTTTACATACAGGGTTTCCCGGAGTTGGGTTTTCGCTTGGGCTTGTTTTCCAAATGCTGCTCTCGCTGAGGCGCCGGCCTCATTTTCGGGCTTCCGCTCGTTCCGAATCGTGCTCCCGCTGCAGCGTGGGCCTCATTTTCGGATCGGTGTTTTGCCTCCGTCGTTCAGGATGGCGTTCTCGCCCCAGCGCGGGTTTTTTTCTCGCGCGCCCATCCGCCCGCCACCTCCGCACAGCGCCCCGCCCCGCCCATCGCCACTTCCACCCACCAACGCACGCACGCACGCACGCACGCACGCACGCACGCACGCACGCACGCACGCACGCGCACCACCACCACCGCGCACCGCCACCACCACCCCACTACCCCACCCACCACCACCCACGCTACACCGCGTCACACCACAGCACACGCGCGCGCAGACAGACAGACAGACAGACAGACAGACAGACAGACAGACAGACAGACAGACAGACAGACAGACACGCACGCACGCACGCACGCACGCACGCACGCGCGCACACACACATACAAACATACGCACACACGCACACGCACGCACGCACGCACGCACGCACGCACGCACGCACGCACGCACGCACGCACGCACGCACGCACGCACGCACACGCACGCACGCACGCACGCACGCACGCACGCACACACACACACCACACACACACACACACGCACACACACACACCACCACCACGCCACCACCACCGCCATCACGCACGCACGCACCTGGCCCACCACCAAACCACCAAGACGCCACACCACGTCACACCACAGCACACGCGCACACACGCACACACACACACACACACACACCACCACCACCACCACCACCACCACCACAACCACAACCACGCACACACGCACGCACGCACGCACACCACCACCCACTACGCACACGCGCGCGGAGCCACAGGTCCGCTACGACACGCGTCCGCGGATAGAGAAAATCAGCGCCATGGTAAGGGATGGGAGGGAGGGGTAGGACGTCAGATATGACGCGAGCGCACATAGCTTGTCCCCCCCCTCCCCCTCCTCCTCCTCCTCCTCCTCCTCCTCCTCCTCCTCCTCCTCCTCCTCCTCCTCCTCCTCCTCCTCGTCATCCTCATCCTCCTCCCCCTCCTCTTTCCTTCCCCCCCCTCCCCCCCTCCCCTCCCCCCTCCCCCCTCCCTCTCTCCCTCCCCCTCGCCCCCCCTCCCCCTACCCCTCCCCCCCCCTCCCCCCTCCCCCCCCTCCCCTCCCCCTCCCACGCACGCTCCGGCTCCCGCTCCCGCTCCCGCTCCCGCTCCCGCTCCCGCCTCCTCCTCCTCCTCCTCCTCCTCCTCCTCCTCCTCCTCCTCCTCCTCCTCCTCCTCCTCCCCTGACGCGGAGTCTGCCCTCGAAGCTGGTGGCCACGGCGAACGGGGCCGCCCGCCACGGCAACGAGAGACACGCCTTGGCCCCCCTGGCGGCCGCGAGAGTGGCCACGGAGAGGCCAGAGCTAATCGCTGGCTCTCGCGGCGCAGGAGGGGGCAACGGCGTTCCCAGCGGCAGCGGCGGCGGCGCGTCTGGCGTGGAACCCGCGGCAATGGCAGCGGCCAGGAAGGCAGCCGCTCTGTTGCCTCCCGCCGCCGCAGCTGAGTTGCTCGCCTCTTTCAAGCTCAAGCCCGAGCCTCCCCCACCGGTGCCCCTCGGCGAGGCTGAGATCAGCTCTGCCGAGGCCAAGAAGCGCGCTGCTACCCGTGCGGTCCAGCAGGCCATCGACGCCCGTCTCCGCCTCGAGGAGCAGATCGCGGCTGCCGACAAGAAGGTCGACGAGGCAATCAAGAAGGAGGAGGAGGCCCAGCAGGCCGTGGAGCTCGCGGCCCGCAACCTCGCTGCGCGGGTCCTTCCAGCGCCTGAGGCGGCGCCTTCGTCGGATTCGGTGCTGCACATCGGCGCGCTGCTGGAGAACCCCGACTCGGTGCGGCTGGACTTCGGCGAATCCATCGACGTCACGGGCCCTGCTTTCTCGGACGCGGACCGCGAGAAGTTCAGCAAGTTCGCCGAGCAGCAGCGCATCGCCGCCACCGAGCTCCTCCGCAAGGCCTTCGCTGGGGTCGCCGAGCAGGCCAAGAAGCTCCAGTCCGAGTACGTCTCCTACGCCAAGCAGGTCAAGAAGAAGCGCAAGGCGGAGGACGGCCAGGGCGTGGCTGTCCAGCAGCCGTCGGGCCCTTCTGCAGCGGCGGCCAGCACCCCTGCAGGCGCGGCGGCGGCGGCCAGCCAGGAGCCTCCTGGCCCAGCGGCGCCTGCCGAGTCTCCCACCCCCGCGGAGGCCGCCGAGCTGGAGGCCGAGCGGCGTCGGGAGGCCGTCCGCGCCGCCAGCGCTGCCCGCACTGCTGCCAAGCAGGAGGCGGCGGCGGGGGCCCCCCCGCGGGGGTAGCCAGAGCTCCGACGCCAGTGGCCGCTCCCTGAGGCTGGTGTACGGGAACATCACGTGCTGGGGCCCTCAGGCGGAGCGATGGCTGGCGGAGACGCCCGCCGACGTGGTGGTCCTGGTTGAGACCAGGGTGCGGGGTGTCAAGTACTCCCAGATGTGCGCGGCCGCGCGGCGGCTGGGCTGGAAGGCTGTTGGCGGTGAAGCCGACGCCACGGAAGCCTCCTCCACTTCGGCGGGGGTGGTGATCTTCGCCCGTGCCCGACTTGGGCTCGCCTCGCTGTGCCTCGAGGCGAACGGAGGCTGGACTTCGAGTTCCTGCTCGCGCTGGTGCGTGGCCACCCTCAGGCTGCGCCACGTCACGCTCACCATCGTTCCGATCTACGCGGTCTCGGGCGAGGAGCTGGGCGGCCGCAACCTCAAGTTGCTTTCTCAAGTGGGCGCTCGGCTCGGCCAGCTGGCGGGCCCTCTCTTCATCGTCGGTGACTGGCAGTCTTTGTCCAGCGAGTTAGCGACGACAGGCTTCATGGCGGCGCTTGGCCTGGTCGAGGTGCAGTCGGGTTTGCAGGTCACGTGTACTGGTGGCAGGGGCGCGGGGCGTGCCATCGACTACGCCTTGGTCTCGTCCTCTTTCGCGTCGGCTGTGCAGTTCGCAGGGGTCGACGCCTCGGCCCCGTGGGGCACTCACCTCGCGCTCTCCTACAACATCCTGGCCAACCCGCGGTCGCTCATGGGCTGGTGCGTGGTCATGCCGAAGGCGCTGGACATCTTTGGCGACTCCAACGCGGGCTACGTCCTGGACTGGGACGTCGCCCTCTCTGAGGCTCGAGCCTTTCGCCAGCGCTTCTCTGCCCGTTTTACTTCTAATTTTGAGGCGGCCAGCCTCGCCATTGCCGACCACGATGTGCCGCAGACTGCCCTCTCGCTCGGTAGCCAGCTTGGGGAGTGGGCCTTAGCTCTTGAGTTCGTGCACTGTGCTAAAAAAGGAATCCCCCGCTCGCAGTGGCCCCTGTACGTAGGACGGTGCCAGCAGCCACGCCTCAAGTACGCTCCCATTGTGCCGCGTGCTAGCGACGGCCCTCCTCTCGCAGATCGCCATGCCCGTTTTTGGCAGGCCCTCGCTGTGCAGGCCTCTTTGCTTCTGCGTCTGGCTGATCCTGAGGCGGACCCCTCCGAGCCGCCCACGCCGCGCGCCCGCTGTGGCGAGCAGTTTTGGAGCACGATGCGCGGGCTGGAGGCCCTGCAGCTGCCCCCGCTTATCGATCCGAGCGATGCGGTGGAGGAAGCGATCCTTGGGCGTTGGATCTCTTGGCTCCGTCAGCTTCGCTCGCTGTCGCTCGACAGCCTTCAGCAAATCGCGGAGGAGGCTAAGGAGCAGGGAGACCAGGCCGCCCAGCGCGCGGCTGCGGCGGCCCGTGCGCGCTGGCGCTCCTGGCTGTCCGATGCTTTGGCGGGCTCCGCTAGCAAGGCACATAGGCTCCTCCGCGATTCGCCCTCGCCCTGTCGCGCCGAGCCTGTCTGGGATGGAGAGCCTGCCTCCACGCCTTCTGCCGTTCTGGAGGCGGAAGGGGCCTCGTGGCATGCCATCTGGTGCAAGCACTCGCGGCCCGAGGCGCTGGAGGCCCTCGCTAGGATCCGCCGTGCTGCTTTGTCGTCAGCCTGCTTCGAGCCTGTTTCTCCTGGCCAGGTGAGGGAGGCGTTAAAGACCGTTCCTGATCGTCGGGGGAGGGGGATTGACATGATGCCGCCTCGCCTGGTCAAGGATGCGCCGCATGCAGCTATCGCCGCGCTCGCGGCCCTTTTGACTGCCATCGAGCGTGAGGCCACGGTGCCCTTTCAAGAGCTGTTCAACCTCATCGCTTTGCTGGACAAGGAGGATGGAGGCTTGAGGCCCATCGCCTTGCTCAATTTCAGTTACGTGCTGCTCTGCCGCATTAGGAAGCCAGTGATAGGCGCCTGGGACCGTGACCAGCACGGGGCCTGGGACAGGACCGTAGGCGGCTCGGCCGAACACGCGGGGTGGATGGACGAGTTGGAGGGGGAGCTTGCGATCTTGGGAGGTTTCGAGGTCGCGGGCGGTCTGCTCGACCTTCGGAAGTTTTACGACCTGGTGTCCCTGCCTGACTTGGCGGCGGCGGCCCAGGACTTAGGCTACCCTCTTCGCCTCCTCGCTCTCGCCCTCGACGTCTACCTCGGCCCTCGTCTCCTCACCCTCCAGCGCCAGGTGCACACTGGTATCCTGCCTGGCGGAGGCATCCTCGCTGGCTGCGGCCAAGCTGTCTCGCAGGCGCGCGCCTACTTGCACGCCCCGCTGAAGGCGGCCCACTCCTCGGTGCCTGGCTTGCGCCTGAGGGAGTGGATCGACGATCTCGCCTTCCGCCTGTTCGGCACTGAGCACACGCTCAGCTTGGCCTTTCCAGTTGTGCTGCGCGCCCTCTTTACGGGCTTGCGCAGGCTGCGCTGCGAGTTCTCCCTGGGGAAGTGCGGCCTCATGGCCTCTTCCGCTGCCATTCGCGCCTTGCTGCCCGCGTGGGCGTCGGCGGCCGAGGTCGGGGCTGGGGGCCTTAGTACTGTTCGTGTTGCCCGCGACCTCGGCCACGACACCACTTTCGGTGCCTCGCGCTCCGTGAAGGTGCGCAAGAAGCGTTTCATGAAGGGCAGGCGCGCCGCTCTCAAGATTTCGGGTCTGGTCAAGTCCGCGCCGCGAGCCTCTCGCCTGTATGTCTCCAACGCCCTGCCGAAGGCGGTGTGGGCGCCTGAGGTGCACGGGCTGGCGCCGACCATGCTGAAGCAGCTCCGTGGTCAGGCTCGGCTTGCCAGCAAGTGTCCTCAGCGCGGCACGTGCGCTACTGTGGCCATCCGCATCAGCTTTGGGGCGCGGCGCGACCCGCCCATCTGGTACCTGCGGCACATCGTAGGTGCTTTCTACTCCCGTGTCCTTGGAGAGGAAGGCCTAGCTGCGAAGGTCCAGCGCGGATGGGACGCGTCCCTTGAGCGTGTGGCGCGCGGCTGGAACTTCGTGCGTGGCCCTCTTGCGGCCTTTCAGGCCTCTGTCCTGTCGGCTGGCTGGCAGCGCCCTTCCCTGTCCAAGCTGGTAGAGCCAGACGGGCAGGAGTGGGAGCTCTTCGCCACCACCGTCGCCCCCGTCACCAGCCTCCTCGCGGCCTTTGAGCAGACCGCTGAGAACGCGGTCTGGCGCCAGGCGGCCAAGCATCTTGATGGGGGTGGGGCGGAGGAGGGTGTCTGGTGGCAGCATGCGCCTGCCCTGGCTGAGCGGCTGGAGAAGGAGTCCCAGCACAGTCTCGCCAGCCTCGTCCGCCTAGTTGCTTGTGGTGGCTACTGGACGGAGGAGCGCCGTTTCCAGGCTGGCTACCGCAGGGACGACCTGTGCCAGCGCTGCCACCGCTCCCGAGAATCTAGCCGCCACCGTTTCTGGGAATGCATGTGCAACTCCATGGAGAGGGACTGGGCGCGCTCGGTAGGTGTGCCTCCTCCTCCTGAGGCCGTGGTCTCCTCCAACCACCTTCGCAGTCAGGCGTCGGAGGAGATCGACCGCTTCCCTGTTTTCTGGTGCCGCGGGCTTGTGCCCCTCGCCTGGCTGAACCTCCCGCCGCCCCCCGACGAGCGCGGCCATCGGTGGCTGCGCTGCGGTGAAGGGGCGCTGCCAGGGGGGATTTACGCTACCGACGGCGCAGGCGGTGCCTGGTCGTCTCAGCCCTTGCTACGCCGCGTGGCGTGGAGCTTCGCTCGCCTAGACGACGGCCAAGGTCTCGACTGGGACTCAGGCTGTACGGGCGTGGTGGACGGTCCTGTGCAAACGGTGCCTCGCGCCGAGCTCCTGGCCATTGTTGAGTGCGTCAGGGCCGTCCACCCTGCTGCCGATTTCAAGCTCTACTCCGACCACGTGAATCACGTGAAGGCGATCGCGCGCGGACGCCGCCACTGCTACAAGCTCGAGCACGCGGACCTCTGGCACGATCTCTTCTCGCTGCTAGACGCCCGCGATGGCCGCTTCTCGC
>CAUYUJ010015035.1:45000-50000 GCA_963575745.1 Prorocentrum cordatum
CCCTCCCCTCCCCTCCCCCCTCCCCTCCCCTCCCCTCCTCCCCTCCCCTCCCATCCCATCCTCCCCTCCCTCCCTCCCTCCTTCCCTCCTTCCTCCTCCTCCTCTCCTCCCTCCTCCCTCCCTCCTCCCTCCTGCCTCCTCGCCTCCCACCTCCCTCCTCCTCCTCCTCTTCCCTCTCCTCCCTCCTCCCTCCTCCTCCCACTTCCCTCCTCCCTCCTGCCTCCTCCACACTCCTCCTCCCCCCTCCTCTCCACTCCTCATCCTCCCACCCTCACCCCCTCCTGCTCCTCCCTCCTCCTCCTCCTCCTCCTCCTCCTCCTCCTCCTCCTCCTCCTCCTCCTCCTCCTCCTCCTCCTCCCTCCTCCTCCTCCTCCTCCTCCTCCCCCTCCTCCTCCTCCTCCTCCTCCTCCTCCTCCTCCTCCTCCAGGTGGTTCGGCAGGCGGGCCAGGGGCGGCCCGCTCACCCGACCCCCCAGCCCCCCGCCCCCCGCCGAGGGCGCGCGAGATGCCATAACGGGCGGCGCTCGCCGCAGCTGCCCCCTTCTCCCGCCTGGCACAGGCGCTTGCGGCGGCGAAGGGCCAGCGCCCGACTGCTGCTGCGCGCTGAGGCCGCGCGGACTCTCCTGGCAGGACATCACGGAGACTTCTTGCCCAAGGGGCAGGTGATGCCAGGGGACAATGACAACAAAGTCTGGGCATGCAAGGCCACCAGACAATGTGGAAGAATAACTACCCATCTCGTCAGGAGTGTTGGGCATGCGGTAGGGATCGTGATGGCCGCCCCACAGAGAAGACGAAGGACCTCGAGAGTACGCCGCACCCGCGACGCCGCAGCCGTCGCCCTTCTCGCACGCGTGATGATCCTTCTCATGCTGGCTCTGGTGGCAGCGGCGCCGCTTCCACGGTGGACTCAGCCGAGGGGGCCCACAGTGAGGCCACCAAATGCCGCAAGGCCTTGCACCAGATGCGCCGCCTCTACCAGAACGACGAGCACCCCATGGTGGCCATGGCCAGAGCCGAGCTGGCAAAGGCAGAGGCCACCGCACGGGCGAGCATGGCACCCGACGACCTCTTGCGCAGCGCCAAGGATCGTCTGGCCGCCAAGGAGGCGGAGCACGCGAGTCAGACCAAGCGTGTGGCGGAGTTGCAGCAGCAGCTGGACGACGGGCAGAAGCGTCTCACGGGTCTCGCGGCGGAGCCCTCCACCTTGCAGGCCGAGGTGGCCCAGGCTCAGGCAGCGGTCGCCGCTGCAGCAGCCGAGGCCACTGCCCGTGTCTCAGGCCAAGCTTCTGCCGCAGCCGCTGCCGACGCCACCCAGACCCTCGCTCACTTCCAGGGTCTGTTTGCGCAGGCCCAGCGAGCGGTCTCGGAGGGTGCCAGCCGTGACTCGGTGGGGGCTCAACTCCTGGCTTCCCTGGAGCGCCAGCTGGCCGCGCCGCCTGCTGCCCCTGCTGCCGCGCAGACGCCCGCTGCCGCTGCGCCTTCGGCCCCGATGGTCGGCACCCAGCAGGTCGGCGGGACATTTCGTACCTCAGCAGACGGCGCTGCATCCGAGGCCTGGGAGTACTCTTAGACGACGTAGGATTCGGGGCTCCCGCAGACGCACAATCGGGCTGGTCACCTTCAATGGCAGCTGTTGGACTTCGTGTCAGGCGCTTTTTGACTGGAGGTGCGGGGAACGCTAAGATTGCGGTTGCGCAGGAGCTCAGGATTGATGGAGAACTTCTGGACAAGGCTCGGTGATGGGCCAGTACGAGAGGCTGGTCGCCTTACATCACTGCCTGCCGTCGTCTCCCCTCAGGGAAACCGAGCGCTGGAGTGGCCATCTTTGTGCGGTCACATGTGCCCACTACGTTGCTTAGTGGGCCAGGGGGTGAACGCACTTTTGAGGTCTTCCCAGCGTGGTCAGTGGCCATTCATGTGAATATGGGGCTCCCTGGCGGCTTTCTTCTGGGATCGGTTTATCTGGAGTCTGCCAGTGAATACGTCGTAGCCAACCTGCAGCGGTACTGCCGACTGGCCGAGCACCTTCGATTCTTTGGACTGTCGTTTCTTCTGGGTGGTGATTGGAACTGCTCTCCTCAGGATTTGGTTACCTCAGGCCTGGCGGACATTCTCACTGGTGCCCCTCTGCACTGCTCAGGCGCGGGCACGTGCCGATCCGCAGCGGGCAACTACTCTATGATCGACTACTGGATTGTCTCGCGAGATCCCCAGGCCGCTTGCCATCGCCCCCATGCCTTGGAAGCCTGGCCAGCTCGCCCACACCGTCCAGCACGATGCGATCCCGCAGCTCACCCAAGGCGCCTTCGACAGCTCACCACTGCATCACCGCGAGCCTTCCCTCGAGCGGCGCCGTCCAGCGCAGGGGCCCACCCACTTCACGGACCACCTCCTGACCGTGATCACCTGGATATTATCGAGGCCGACGCCCATCAGAAGGCCCCTGCCACCCCAACCCAGGCTCAACAGAGAATTGATGCGATCTATGCTGCTTTGGTTTCTCACACCGAACAGGATTTGCTGCACATTATCAGATAGAGGATAAGGGGCCCTACACGGGGCGAGCGCAGGGCACGAAGTATGTCGGGCGTCCTCTCGGCGGCCCCCGTCGCGGGCCACATCCTGCTGCGGGCAGCGAGCCCAGGTACCTGCATGCCGTGGCACTGGCAGTCCGTGACATCGCTATTCGACTGGATCGTGGGCAGAGGGACCAGGACCGCTGGCGTCACTTGGGTCGTCTTCTGCGGCCTGGACACCGACAGGATGTGCACACAGAGGAGGCTAATTTTCTGTTGGATCACACATGGCCAATCCTTAGAGCGGCTAGCGCCCAACATCCCACTACCGCCCCCCTGTGGATGGAAGCTTTGGCGGAGCAGCTCTCTGGTATTGCAGTTTCTCAGGGGGGCCGTCGCTGCTAGGACGAGGCTCGCGGGTTTCCACAAGCGGGCCAAGGAGACTTTCGCTTCGGGCCCAGCGCCACTGTTCCATCTCACGCGCATCCACACTTGGGTTCACAGTCAAGCTCAGCGGCACGGCGAACTGTCTACCCATCCCCAGGCGATTGCTGACAGTCAGATGGACATGTGGAATAGCATCTGGGAAGGACGCCCAGTCACTACCCCTGCTGGTCCTGACGCATACTTTGCTTCACCTCACACGGGTCATTCTTCGAATGACACTCCTCACACATACGGTGAAGTTATTCCTACCGCTCTTCTGGATGACGCTGATCCTGATATGTTGAATGACTTGGCCAGACTGCCAGCCAAGGCACTACCAGTACCCACTGTCGATCAGGTTCGGCGAGCAGCCCGCGCCTCCCCTTGGCGCTCAGGATTGGGTCACGATGGTATTCCACCGAGGGCGTGGTCATTGCTTACAGACTCTGTTTTGGCGATGGTGGTATACCTTTTTCGGGCAGCTGAATCATGGGGGCGATGGCCCTCGGCGATGCTCTCTGTACACAGTATGCTGTTGGCTACACCCCAAAGGGGATTTCGCCCGATCGCCCTGTTGCCATCACTGTATCGGGTGTACACAAAGCTTCGCATCGTGCACGTTCGCCAGTGGATAGCGGATCACAGCAGACCTTTCCTTGCCCTTGGCGCTGGCAAGTCCACTTTGGAGGTGGGTGCACGCACACTGCTACACGATGAAGCCCGAGAGGGCGGGGCGGACACGGGCACACTCACTGCTCTGATTGATATCAGCAAATGCTTTGACACAGTCTGCTGGAATCGCGTTCTACGAGCCGCTGCGGAGACGGAATTTCATACAGCGCTGCTGCGCCTCTGTTTGGCCATGCACTATGCGCCACGACGGATTCGATGGGGGGGCTTCTTACTCATACGCGGTGCAGGTTCAGAGAGGCGTACTTCCAGGTTGCTCAGTCGCAATGTTTCTGCTGCAGCTGGTCACGATGCTTCCGTTCGACATCTTCGAGCAGTCCTTCGCAAATGGCAGTGTGCATCATACTCTCGACATCTATGCGGATGACATCACCTTGCAAGTGGAGTCCTCCCCGCAGGATCTGGCGCACCACTCGGTTCGCATCCTACAGCGCCTAGCGGCAGTCCTTCGCGCCCTGGACCTGCCAATCGCCAGAGACAAGGCTAAGCTGCTTTCATCCATCAATGGGGTCGCGACAAAGGTGGCTCACATCATGCGCAATCATGGGTTTCAGGCCACTTCTGCTCTGGAAGTTCTGGGCGTGGAAACCCGAGGAGGCCGCAGGCTACATTTCTCTTTGATCAGGAAACGCATGCGAAAGCTCAGGAAGAGACCCCCTCGTATCAGGAGGCTGATGGGTCTTGCGCGCATAGGACGGGCCATTGCTCAGCCTTCCTTGGCCCCAGCGATGCTCTATGGTGTTCAGGCTGTCGGAGCTTCGGCCAGCATCATACGATCGATGACAAAGATGACGAGACAGGGATGGCACAGGACTCCGCCAGGAACGTCCTCATGGCTGGCTTCGCAACTGGAACCTCGTCGCAATGAACATCCAGAGGTCTTCGCCGCGGCAGAGCCATTGCATCAGTGGGCTCAGATGGCCTCGGATCCCGCCGCGCCCCACTCTTTGATGGAGAAGGCTTTCGCCACTCAGAGAGCCCGCCTCGGAACCAATCCTGAGGCCAGGGGCGTCGCGGGCCCCGCGGGGGCCGTCTGGAACATCTTGCAGCGTCTGCGGTGGAGGGCGACCTCGGCTTTTCACTGGAAGACGGCGTCAGGCGTCCAACTGGATCCCACGGAGGTGCCATCAGATTGGGTCCGCACCCTAGCCAGACGTGCTCATGCGAATCTCAAATGGGAGGAATGGGCGACGCGAGCAGATCACGCGCCAGAACTCCCAGCCCCTGCGCGACATGACTGTGGATACTGGCTTGCTCCTCTCCAGCTTTTGCTCTCGCCCAAGCACCAGGCTCAGCCCTGGAAGATGTCGCTGAGGGCCCAGGCTGCCCTACGCAGCACTGTCATTGGCGGGCAATGGTCTCAATG
>CAUYUJ010015035.1:55000-67500 GCA_963575745.1 Prorocentrum cordatum
ATGGTGATGGTGATGGTAATGGTAATGGTAATGGTAATGGTAGTGGTAGTGGTAATGGTAATGGTAATGGTAATGGTAATGGTAATGGTAATGGTAATGGTAATGGTAATGGTAATGGTAATGGTAATGGTAATGGTAATGGTAATGGTAATGGTAATGGTAATGGTAATGGTAATGGTAATGGTAATGGTAATGGTAATGGTAATGGTAATGGTAATGGTAATGGTAATGGTAATGGTAATGGTAATGGTAATGGTAATGGTAATGGTAATGGTAATGGTAATGGTAATGGTAATGGTCATGGTCATGGTAATGGTAATGGTAATGGTAATGGTAATGGTAATGGTAATGGTAATGGTAATGGCAATGGTGATGGTAATGGTAATGGCAATGGCAATGGTAATAGCAAAGGTGAATGGTGAATGGTAACTGGTGACGGTAATGGTAAATGGTAAATGGTAAATGGTAAATGGTAAACGTTACATGGTGAACGGTAAATGGTAAATGGTAAAGAGTAAATGGTAAATGGTAAATGGTACATGGAAAATGGTAAATGGTAAATGGTAAATGGTAATGGTAAAGGGAAAATGGTAAATGGTTAATGGTAAATGGTAAATGGTTAATGGTAAATGTTAAATGGTAGGTGGTAAATGGTAAATGGTAAATGGTAAATGGTAATGGTAATGGTAATGGCAATGGCAATGGTACTGGTACTGGTACTGGTACTGGTACTGGTACTGGTACTGGTACTAGTACTGGTAATGGTACTGGTAATGGTAATGGTAATGGTAATGGTGATGGTAATGGTAATGGCAATGCTAATTGTAATGGAAATGGTAATGATAATGGTAATGGTAATGGTAATGGTAATGGCAATGGCAATGGTGATGGTAATGGTAACGGTGATGGTAATGGAAATGGTAATGGTAATGGTGATGGTAATGGAAATGGAAATGGAAATGGTAATGATAATGGTAATGGTAATGGTAATGGTAATGGCAATGGCAATGGCAATGGTAATGGTAATGGTAATGGTAATGGTAATGGTAATGGTAATGGTAATGGTAATGGTAACGGTAATGGTAATGGTAACGATAATGGTAGCGGTAACGGTAATGGTAATGATACTGGTAATGGTGATGTTGAGGGCAATGGTAATGGTAATGGTAATGGTAATGGGAATGGGAATGGTAATGGTAATGGTAATGGTAATGGTAATGGTAATGGTAATGGTAATGGTAATGGTAATGCAAATGGTAATAGCAATGGTAATGGTAATGGTAATGGTGATGGTAATGGTAATGGTAATGGTACTGGTAATGGCAATGGTAATGGTAACGGTAAGGACTATGGGAAGGGGAAATTGTAATGGTAATGGTTAATGGTAATGGTAAATGGCGATGGTAAACTTTAATGATGATGGTACCGGTAAGGGTAATGGGAATGGTAATGGCAATGGAAATATTAATGGTAATGGTAATGGTAGCGGTAACTCTAATGGTAACGGTAAGACGATGTGTGGTGGTAATGACAACGGCAACAGTAGCGATAAGGATAAGGCCACGGTAATGTTAACAGTAATGGTAATGGTGATGGCAGCGGCAACATCAAAGGCAACGGTACTGGTGATGATGATGGAAATGGCAATTTCAATTGTAACGGTAAGTGTAACGGTATTCATACAAGTGATGGTAATGGTACTGGTACTGGTAATGGACTGGCAGTGGTAACGGTAATGGTACTGAACATGGTAATGGAAATGGTAGTCGCATTGGCAAGGGTAATGGCAATGACAATGGGAATACTAATGATAATGGTAACGGTAATGGCACTGGTAATAGCAATGGTAATGCTAATGGTAATGGTAATGGTAACGGTAATGGTAATGGTCGTGGTAATGATAACGGCAATGTTACTGGTAATGGGAATAGTAATGGTCGTGGTAATGGTAACGGTAATGGTAATGGTAATGGTAATGGTTCATGGTAATGGTAATGGTAATGGTAATGGTAATGGTAATGGTAATGGTAATGGTAATGGTAATGGTAATGGTAATGGTAATGGTAATGGTAATGGTAATGGTAATGGTAATGGTAATGGTAATGGTAATGGTGGTAATGGGTAATGGTAATGGTAATGGTAATGGTAATGGTAATGGTAATGGTAATGGTAATGGTAATGGCAATGGTAATGGCAGTGGTAATGGTAATGGTAATGGGAATGGGAATGGGAATGGTAATGGTAATGGTAATGGTAATGGTAATGGTAATGGTAATGGTAATGGTAATGGCAATGGTGATGATCATGGTAATGGTAATGGTAATGGTAATGGTGATGTAATGGTAGTGGCAATGGTAATGGTAATGGTAATGGTAATGGTAATTTTAATGGTAATGGTAATGGTAATGGTAATGGTAATGGTAATGGTAATGGTAATGGTAATGGTAATGGTAATGGTAATGGTGATGGTAATGAAAACGGTAACAATTACGGTAATGATAATGGTTAATGGTAATGGTAATGGTTAATGGTAATGGTAATGGTAACGGTAATGGTATTGAGAATGGTAATGGTAGTGGTAATTGTAATGGTAGTGGTAATGGTAATGGTAATGGTAATGGTAATGGTAATGGTAATGGTAATGGTAATGGTAATGGTAATGGTAATGGTAATGGTAATGGTAAGGGTAAGGGTAATGGTACTGGTAATCGTAATGGTAATGATAATGGCAATGGTAAGGGTAATGGTACCAGTAACTGTAATGATGATGGTGACTGCAATGGTAAATGGTGATGGTAATAGTAATGGTAATGGTAGCAGTAACGGTAACAATAATGGCAATGGCAACGGTAATGGTAATGATAATGGTAATGGTAATGGCAGTGGCATTGATAATAGTGGTAATAATAGCAATGGAAATGGTAATGGTAATTGCTCTGGGAACGGTAATGGTTGGTGGTGATAGTGATTGGTATGGTCATTGTAATGGTAATGGTAATGGTGGTAATGGTAATGGTAATGATAATGGTAATGGTAATGATAATGGTAATGGCAATGGTAATGATAAATGGTTTTGGTAATGGTAATGGGAATGGTGACGGTAACGGTAACAATAAGAATGGCAACCGTAATGGTAATAGCAATGATAAGACACAAATCATGGTCATTGAAATGCTAACACTAACGGAAATGAGAACGGCAATGGTAATGGTAACGGTAATGTTAAATGTGATGGTAATGATAATCATAATGATAATCGTCATGGTTAACGGTAACGGCAATGGTAACGCTAACGGTCACGGTAATGGTAACTCTGATGGTAACGGCAACGGTGACAGTGACGGTCGTGGTAATGGAATGTGCAAGGGCAATGGCAATGCGAATCGTAAGCATGACCGTAATGGTAAGGTAAGGGTAACGGCAATGGCAATGGTAATGGTGCTGGTAATGGTAATGGGAATGACAATGGTTATGGTAATGGTAATGGTATCGGTAATGGAAATGGTAATGGTAGTGGTAATGGTAATGGTCAGGATAATGGTAATGGTCATGGTAGTGGTAATGATAATAGCAATGGTAATGGTAATTGTAATGGTAATTGTAATGGTAATGGTAACGGTAATGGTGATGGTAATTGTAATGGTACTGGTAATGGCACTGGTAACAGTAATGGTGATGACGATGATGACGAGGATGATGGTGGTGGTGGTGATGATCATGTCGTTGATGATGCTGATGATGCTGATGATGATAATTCTGTGGATGGAAACGATGATGGTGATCGCGATGATTCGAATGTTCCTGATGGTGATTAGCAGGATGACGATGACGTCAGTGGTAATGGTGATGGTGATGGTGATGACGACGATGAAGGTTATGAAGATGATGATGACTTCCTTCAGGGCCCCCTGCCCCTCCGAGAACGGGGGGTGGTTCTGCAACGCCCGAGGAGCATCCCTCCACCCCTGGGACCCCACGGGTCCTCCAGGCCGCTCCGCCGCGCCTCCACGAAGGCGTCCTCGAACCGGCCCGCCCTCCGCGCTCGGGGAGGAGGGCGAGGCGCCGCGCCGCCGCCGCGGCGCGCGCGCACGCGCGCGGCGCGGCCACGGCCGCCGCCGACTGCCGACCTACCCGACCACCCCAACCCAACCCGAACACCCGAACTTCGGGTTTGGGGGGGTACGGGTTCCACGAACACCCCCCCACTAGAAATAGGGGGGCAAATCGGGGCCTTCGGGTTGGGTTGGGGTGGTTTGGTGGGCGGTGACTGACCCGCTGGACCCCGACGTCCCCGCGACGCGACAAAAACACGAGGGAGGCTTTTTGGAAATGTTCGCGACCATGAGAATCGTTGAACTGATTCCCATCCCCAGCGGCGTGGCCTGGGCCCCGCTGGCCGATGTACCCCCCTAGATGGGGATATAGGTCGTTCCCTTCACCTTTCGACGGGTGTACCCCCAACTGAGGTGGTAATTTGGTGGGGGTCTCGAAGGGGATGGAGATGGGGATGGGGGTCGGTTGAACGATGCCGAGATCAGTGGCCCAAGATCGGCCCAGCCAAGACGGATGCAAGGCTGACTGCTGCACGCCCTCCGATCGGCGGCGGGCCGACCCGTGCCATGTCGCAAACCCGTGCTGGCCACGTACAGGCAGCTCTCAAACCCAAGCTGGCGGTGGGAAGGGGATTGGCACGGCCGCAGTGGTGGGCCTGTTTTCCACCACCACCACCACCACCATAAGTCGGAGGGGGGAAGTAGGAGGACGAGGAGGAGGAGGAGGAGGACGAAGAGGAGCAGGAGGAGGAAGAGGTGGAGGAGGAGGAGGACCCCATCCCTCCAACTTATGGTGGTGGTGGCGGAAAACAGGCCCATCACGCAATGGGTACGGAAGAAATGGTCACGGCGCCCAATGGCGGAAGTTGCCCACGACCGTCGTCTGTGGAGCCACGTAACGAACAGATCGCGACGTCGTGTGTCTGGAACGTGGGGCGTTCCACTGAGGGATTCGCATGTAGCGCATCCCGCCTTCGGCGGAGGCCCTGGCGGAAGGCGGCGGAAGTGCCGCGGCGGCAGGTCCAACGACGGAAAACCGCGGAAAATCGACGAAAGTAGAAGTGAGGTGGGGTCACCGTCATCATCCCCATCATCCTCATCCTCATGAGATTCCTCATCATCCTCAGCACGGCTCTGTCAAGCATGGAGACACAAGGTGCCACACATGACGGCCTCCTGTGCCCCTCGAACAGCCGCCATCCAGAATGCTGGCATGACACGGTGGCGGGACTCGCTGCAGGCAGCTGGATCGAAGTGAGGAGTCAACTTCTTTCGAGTCAGGGTTCTGGAACTGGGGACCACCCCAGGGCGACGAAATCTGTGCGTATCCACCGCCGCTGGCCAAAACCATCCTCCTAGGCCCAGGATGGACCTGGCAAAGGGCAGCGTATGTGTATATACTTAGATAGATATACTGATATCGAGCTAGGGCAGTTTGGAAAAGGGAGAAGGAGGAGCGGACACGCCAGTCGTGAAGCCACCGCGCTACCTCAAATGGCGCGCGCAAAAGCGGACCTGAAGCGCCCAGCCAAATAGACGGGCTGTCCTTCGAGAGTTGGCGAATATAAACAGACGCTTCCACACCCACAATATGTGGCCAACGACATGAACCATGAACTACAAAACATGCAGTGGCTCTGAACCTGGGTAGAGGGGGACAGAAGGGAGAGGAGGAGGAGGAGGAGGAGGACAAGGAGGAGGAGGAGGAGAAAGAGGCAGGGGAGGCGGGGTAGGGGTTGCGTGCTGGCCAACACGAGCGGACTGAAATCAGCAAGGCGCTGCAGACACTTAGCATGCACTTGCCCCGGACCCAGGTACATTGAGAAAACGGGAGGAGGATGGGCGCGTATGTATTAACAAGTAAACGTTCACAAATACATATACACATTCACCTAACTATATATATACACATACGTATACATACTAGACCCACCGCGCGCGCATCGCGCGCGCTCAGGTTCTCCAGAATCCCGACTCGCAGTGAGATGTCGAGGGTTGGGCGACAATTGTGGATAGGACTTTAGTCCGAAGACGCTACGGGAACACGTAGTAAACAGCCCTTCCCTGCGCACGGAGGTCTCCAGGAGGACGACGAAGAGGACGAGGGGGGCGGTTTGAAGGTCGAGAAAGGCAAGAAGAGTCCAGGATCATGACAGCGACGAAGACGAGGGCAGAACGGCAAGGAGGGACAGGAGCAGAAGGACAAAAGTAGCCTCTGAAGACGAAAAGCACAAAGGAGGACAGAGAGGAGGGGTCACGGTGCCCCTCGTCCACGTGCACACCTCCGAGTGGCCTGCTGCCCATCCTGCCATCGTGCCTGGGCTGATGGTCAGAAACCTCTTGGATGTCTGTTGGGGTCTTTCGAGAAGCCTCTAATTAGGCAACTTCTTGGAGGCAGTTTTGAAGCCCTTCGGGGGGCGTTTGGAGGCCTCTTTGGGCCCCTCTTGGGCCTCTGGGGGCCTTTCGGGTACTCTTGGAGGGGGGTCTTGGGGGCCTGCGGGTGGTCTCCTTGGTCCTCTCGGACTCGAGGCCTCGAAATGTGGGGACAAAGAAGAGAGGCCACCGTGACCCTCGTTCACGGGTGCTCCACCTGGTGGCCTGCGGCCCACCCTGCCACCGTGCCTGGGCTGCTGGTGTGAGACTTCCTGAACGCTTGTTCGGGTCTCTGAGGAAGCCTCTGGGCAGCCTCGTGGTGGCAGTTTTGACGCCTCTTGGGGCCTCTCTTGGGGTTCTTGGGGGCTTTCCCGGTCCTCTTGGGGGGGTTTTTGGGGGCCTGCTGGCGGTCTTCGGGGTTCTCTAGGGGCGAAGGCCTCGAAATGTAGGTTCGAATTCCACTCCCGGGGCCCCTCGTGGGGCCCTCTTGGGAGGTCCTGGGTGCCTCTTGGGCCGTCTGGGGGCCCTCGTGGGCCCTCTTGGAGCCCTCGTGGGCCCTCTGGGGCCGTTTTGAGGCTTTCCTGGAAGCCTCCAGGGCCGTCGTGGACGCTACGCACATGAAAACAGCAAAGCTGCTAGAAATGCGCGCTTCCCTGCATGAATGGGGCGGCTTTTGCCTCTTCGGGCCCTCTTGGGGGCCCTCTTGGAGCCGTCTTGGGGCGTCTTGGCTGCCTCTTGAGCCGTCGTGGCGCCACCTGGGGCATGAATCAAGAGGAAGAGAGCAAGGCAGAGAAGCTTGGCATGCTCCCGCAGTGCTGCGGCCAACGTAATTTAAGTCGGGCTTGTCCCCCTACAGTGGTATCTTGGAAAAATTAAAAATACCCCAAAAATACCCCCAAATCCCCAGACTATTTTGACTATTTTTGAATATCCCTCCTGTAGAGGGACAGGCCCGACTTGAACGTAATGTTCGGACGCTGTGCTGGCCCGCGCGGTTTCTAGGCGGGGGGGGGCCGCCGCCAGCTGCCCGTGCCCAGGACCGGTTGCCCCCCGCGCGCTGGGGACCCTTCCTTGCCCCCCCCCCGCGCGGAAGACAGAGGAGGGCGAACAGGAGGAGGGAGGGAGGGAGGGAAAGGGACGAGGAGGAAAGGACGAGGAGAAAAGGAGGGGGAAGGACGAGGAGAAAAGGACGAGGAGAAAAGGAGGGGGAGGGAGAGGGACGAGGAGGAAAGGAGGGGGAGGGAGGGAGCGAGGAGGGAGGTGCCCGAGGCGCAAAAAGAAGACGCCGCCGACACCGACGCCGACGCCGCCGGGACAGCGACGAAGCCGCCGACGACGACGCCGCCGCCGCGGCGGCAACGGCGGCCGCGGCTCACACGGGGCGCCTCTGCTTGCGCGGCAACGGCGGTACCCTCACGCCGGGGAAATTCGCCACCAGCGCCTGCCGCAGCCCGCCCGGGCCGCCCCTCCTCGGGGGCGTCCAAGAGGGGGGCGTGAAAGAGACGGGGGCGCTCACCGCCTCCCCCTCCTGGTAACGCCCGTGATCGCCAGAGGACATAAACAAATGAGTATTACTGGACCGAAAAGGCATTCTGCCAGCGTGATGCTGGGACTACCTTTCGGGCCTCGCCAGACCCCCCCCCTCGATGCAAGTAGACTTGCCAGAGTCGAAGGGCCTGCCCCGGGGCCCGGCGACTCCTTCCTAAGGACTAGTCGCCCCGCATCGATTCTCGACGGTCCCTGAGCCCGAAAACGAGCCCCAGGAGGACGAAATCGTGAACAGGCATTCGTCTTAATCTCCAAGACGTTGGCGGCCTGGGGAGGTAGGAGTCTTTTGAAGGTCTCTCAGGGTGCTCAACGGGGTCCACGGCGTGCCAGGGGGGTCCTTGGTGGATCTAGGAGGTCATCCGCCTCCCTCCTCCTCACATCATCCTCATAGTCTCCTCCATCCTCATCATCCATCCTCCTCCCTGCTGCATCCTCCTTCCTACCTCATCCTCCCTCGCCATGATCCCTCATCCGTCTTCTCCCATTCCGCCTCCACCTTCTCCCCGGCCCTCATCATACTTCCTCCTCCGTCTCCTCCGCCTCCTCCGCCTCCTCCACCGCCACCTCCTCCTCCTCTTCGACTTCCTCCGTCTTCCCATCTCACCATCACCACCACAATCAGAATCATCGTCATCAGCGTCACCATCAACATCACCATCGACACCACCATCACCATCACCACCACTAACATCATCATCCTCATCCTCATCCTCATCATCAGCATCATCAGCATCATCAGCATCATCATCGTCGTCATCAACAGCAGCAGCAGCATCATCATAATCATCATCATTAGCATCATCATCATCATTCATCATCATCATCATCATCATCATCATCATCATCATCATCATCATCATCATCATCATCATCATCATCATCACAACCACCACCACCATCATCATCATCAGCATCAGCATCATCATAATCAGCATCATCAGCGTCATCGTCATCGTCATCATCATCATCAGCAGCAGTAGCAGCATTATCACCATCGTCGTCGTCATCATCAGCAGAAGCATCATCAGCAGCAGCAGCATTATCAGCAACGTCAACATCATCGCCAGCATCACGACCATCACCATCATTATCATGATCGACAACATCATCAGCATCATCAGCATCACCCGCAGCATCAGCATCATCGGCATCAGCATCATCATCAGCATCATCATGATCATCATCATCATCATCATCATCATCATCATCATCATCATCATCAGCGGCGGCGGCGGCGGAAGCAACACAGCCAGCAGCAGCATCATCATGATCGCCACCACCATCACCATTACCAATACCACCATCACCATTACCACCACCGCCGCCACCATCACCACCATCATCATCATCAGCAGCAGCAGCAGCAGAAGCATCAACATCATCATTCATCATCATCACCCTTCATCACCCTTCATCATCATCAGCAGCAGCAGTATCATCATCATCAGCATCATCATCATCATCATCATCATCATCATCATCATCATCATCATCATCATCGGCATCATCGGCATCAGCATCATCGCTATCGTCGTCATCATCGACACAACCACCACCATCACCGTCACCACCACTACCACCACCACCACCACCATCATCATCAGCAGCAGCATCATCATTATCATCGTCGTCGTCGTCGCCATGAACATCACAATCACCGTCACCACCACAACCACCATCATCATCATCATCACATCCTCCTGCTGATCCTACTGCTGGCGCTGCTGTCCGAATTTCGACCGCCGCACACACCGCTACCGCTACTGTTGCTGCCCGCTGCGCCGAAGAGGGGGCCCGAGGCATGTACGCACACAAGTGGGCGCCAAAAAAACAAGCTGAAAGAGGAAGAGGGTGGCACGAAGTCTAAGAAATCCAAGCATCCACAAGCCTAGACCTCACCCCCTCTTGGCCGCCCCCGATTCTTGGGCAAGTTCCAGGACCTCGGATGTCTTGATCAAAAGAAAATGTTTCAGCCTCTGGGACCCTCCCGGGGCCCCTGGACCGTCAGACAACGACTCAGGATGAGAAGCCGGTCCCTGGAAGGCCGCCACGTTGGGAAAAAAAACAAAATCTGATGTCTAGGATCCAGGTTTCTCAAATTCGAGGAGTAACGAAAAACTTTCGGAGCTCCGCGGGGATCTCTTGGATCGGCGCTGGTTACCCCCTGGAGGCGCATCCCGCGACGACCCTGGCGCAATTGGCGAACCTAGGAGAGGAATCCAGCGCCGACCCAAGAAATCCGCGCGGACCTCCGAAAGTCTACGCGTATGTTCGTTCTTTTCAACAAGAGGACCCAAGCATCTCGACTCCCCCAGGGCCAGCTTTTCACCCCCAGGCCCAGCTTTTCATCCCGAAGCGTCCTCTGACGGTCCTGGGTGCCCGGCGAGGGCCCCCAGAGGCCAGAGACGTGGAGAAACCGACGTACAACTTTCGCTCCTCAATATGGATGGTTCGTGCCGCGACGACCTGCGCATCGGTTTCTGACAAGGTTCGGGCGTTGGCAGAACAGGGTTTAGTGGTGTGTACTGGGGGACGCCCCCCCCCGCCCCGTCACCCGAAAAAACACCAGCTACGGCAGACCTTGTCTAGTGATTCTGGCCAATCTAGGGGCTCCAGGGCCCCACCACTGGCCAGGTCCCCTCACCTGGGGTCCTGGCCATACCCGAAAGGTGCGGATCGTTCAACCTGGAACGATCGTAGCTCTCCGACGGCGCAGATCTTCTGATGTCGCCCGGTCTACGCATGGGCCACCAGGGGCATCAGGTCTGAACCTAAGCGGTGTTTCTCGTCTTCGTTTTGTTTTCGTTTGCACTCGTTTTGTCTTCAATCCGCCTGTACCGTAAAACGAAATCGAAACGAAAACGACCCACGAAATCGCCAAAACACCGTTTAGGTCGCAATGGTATGGGTCACCAGCGGCATTCCACCCCAAGCGACAACGCTGAGGCCGCCGCAGTTTGAAGGGGGCCGGGAGGCCCGACCAGCAGCTTCGCCTTAGGCGAAGCCCAGCTCCTGCTCTGTTGTACCATAGTAACGATAGTCCCAGTCGGAGGAGGTCGTCGCGGGAGCGACGGGCCATCTCAAGCGAAGGATGCTTTCAGTCTCGATGGCAAGTAGTGTGCCTCGCAATGAGGCACAGTCATATGTTGGCGGCCGGCCGCTTGAGCCCAAGCGGCCACGGACAAACGCTCGCTATCTCTCGCCCTTGTCCCAGCTCACTTTAGATTGCCGACACGACCGATACGGCTCGAAGGCCTGCCGCGTGGTGGAGGCCTGGGCCTCTGGGACAGAGAGGCGGAAAGCAGCCCGTTGACTCTTCAGGCCTGCGCCGCATCGAATCGCGAGATCGGACAGGATTTTGAATTCAAAAAAAAGTCTTAGAATTCAAAGACCAGCCTTTTGAATGCAGGAACGGATCGGACCACCAACGACTCGCCCCGAAAAGCGAGTCGCACAGAAGCGGCTCGGGCTGCCCAGCTCTGGTTAGCCCCAGCCGATGCCAGGCGAATCGAACCGAGCCGAAGCGAGTCGAGTAGGAAGCGCGGCCCCAGCCCGCGACTCCGGAGAAACCAAAAGACACCGATACCCGGAGGGTTCCAAAGGGAGTTTGGGGGGAGAGGGTTTTCCAGAGAACCCCCCAGGGGCCTCGAAACCTCCTCAAAACAGGGGGTGCGAAACCTCTGGGGGACGCCTCCTGGAAAACCCCCTCCCCCACAACCCCCTTTGGAGCCCTCCGGGATACCGATGCTTCCCCACACCTCTCCCGGGGTGCAATTTGGCCAGGACTCCGAGACGAAACAAACGGTGGCGGCGGAGCGTTGGAAGGATAGCGGTACCGGTACCTCATGACGGCGGTGGGCAAACCTCCCTTTAGTAAACAACCCTTTAGTGAAAAAGGGCCTGGGACAGAAACCGACGGACATGGACCCGCAGAAATGACGGCCGCGACGCCCTCTCGCGAATCGGGAACGGCCAATTCACGAATCGACGTGTCTGGGCAGGAGATCTATCAACCTCCAATCGTCTCATCTGTGAGCCGACTCGCCTCGGCCACGCCGCTGACCGGCTCTGCCCTTCGGCGGTAGTATTATCATTCGTTTCAATCTGCTTTGTAGTCAGAGAAAGATTGCTCTTATTCGTACTATTACTCATATTCGCAGCATTAGCATTTGTATGATTTGTCTTGCTAGTATTCATTTTATTCGTCTTCGCCGTATTATGACTATTGATATAAATATTAATATTCATATTATTATTATTACTATTATTATCATTATTATTAGTATTATTATGACTATTATTATTAGTATTATTATTATTACTATTCGTCGTATCGTCCACGGCGAGGGCCAGGGAGGGAGCCAGAGGGCTGGAGGGGGCTGGGCCTGCCTCCGCCCTCCTCCTCCTCCTCCTCATCCTCCTCCTCCTCCTCCTCCTCCTCCTCCTCCTTCTCGTCCTCCTCCTCCTCCTCGTCCTCCTCCTCATGCTCGTCCTCCTCCTCCTCCTCCTCCCCCTCCCCTCTCCTCC
>CAUYUJ010015035.1:75000-80000 GCA_963575745.1 Prorocentrum cordatum
GTGTGTGTGTGTGTGCGTGTGCGCTTGCGCGCGCGCGTGCGTGCGCGCGCGCGCGTGGGCGCGCGCACGGGCGCGCGCGCGGGTGCACGCATGCGCGCGCGTGGGCGCGCGGGCGTGCGTGCGCGCGCGTGCGCGCGTGTGTGTGTGTGTGCGTGCGTGCGCGCGCATGTGCAGGCGCGCACGTAGGCGCGCGCGTGGGTGCGCGGGTGTGTGCGCGCATGTGCGTGCGCGTACTCGCGTGTGTGCATGCGTGCGCGTATGCGCGTGTGTGCGTGCGTGCGTGCGTGCGCGCGTGCGTGCGCGCGTGCGCGCGCGCATGTGTGCGCGCGTGGGTTTGTGTGATTGCCTGTATGAGTGCGCGCGTGTGCGTGTGCGCGTGCGCGCGTGCGTGCGAGCGTTCGTGTGTGTGCGTGTGTGTCCGCGTGTGTGTGTGTGTGTGCGCGTGTGTGTGTGCGTGTGTGCGTGCGTGTGCGCGCGCTTGCGCGCGCGCGTGCGCGCGCGCGTGGGCGCGCGCACGGGCGCGCGCGCGGGTGCACGCATGCGCGCGCGTGGGCGCGCGGGCGCGCGTGCGTGCGCGTGCGCGCGTGCGCGTGTGCGCGCGCGCATGTGCAGGCGCGCACGTAGGCGCGCGCGTGGGTGCGCGGGTGTGTGCGCGCATGTGCGTGCGCGTACTCGCGCGTGTGCGTGCGTGCGCGTATGCGCGTGTGTGCGTGCGTGCGTGCGTGCGCGCGTGCGTGCGCGTGCGTGGGTTTGTGTGCTTGCCTGTATGCGCGCGCGCGTGCGTGTGCGCGTGCGCGCGTGCGTGCGAGCGTTCGCGTGCGCACGTGTGCGTGTGTCCGTGTGTGTGTGTGCGCGTGTGTGTGTGTGTTTGTGTTTTGTCTGCGTGCGCGGGCGCGCGCGGGCGCGCAGGCGCGCGCGCGTGCGCGCGCGTGCTCACAGACGAGGCCCCCTCCTGATACTTCCCTCATATTCGGGCCTCAGGGGCTCAAATTTGGCGACAGTTACAGGAGACCGATGACCCGCCTCGGATGTGAAAACATGAGCGGCGGGCCCCATTGGGGAGCCCCGCCTGAAACTTCCGCGCAATTCACTCGCAGACGAAGCCCCCGCTTGAAACTTCCTCCACATTCTGGCCGCAGAGGCCTCAAAATGACGATAGTTACAGGAGGCCGACGACACGCGCGGGTTAAAACCAATGAGCGGCAGGCCCCGTAGGGAGGGGGCACCCTCCTGAGACCCCCTCGCAATTCACTCACAGACGAGGCTCTGTCGACGACGGTGTTGCGATGATTATAGTGATGAGGATGATTCGTAGTAGTAATAGTTGTGCGTGAGTGGGTGGGTTGGAGAACGAGAGCGCGCGAGTGCGTAAGTGATGATGATGCGGCGATGACGATGTGAGCGCATGAGTGCGCGCGGGCAGAGAGGGGGGGGCCGTTCCTTCCACCCCGTTCCTGCGCGGGGTGTCCAGAGAAAGCAAGAACCCCACTTTGGATGCGGGGAAAAATTGGCTTCCTCGAAGATGGCGGCAGGCGCGAGTCGACCCAGAAGAAGTCGATGACCCGATCGACGCACTGCTCGCTGCCCTGCCTCACGACCCGCGAGCGACAGGCGCCCCCGCCCGCTCCACGCGCCGTCGGAGATGCTCGCGGGTCCGTTGCTGAAGCCCCTCATTGCTATCCAAGGTGCGCGAATCGACTGGGCCCAGTGGACTATCATATCCCAGACGGTTGGGTTGTGAATTCACGCGATTGGCTTGCCCGTGAAAAAGTAAACTGGAAAGTGAGCCACCCATCAGAGCTTCTCCTCTCGCCTCGGCGACCCCGAGGCACAAGCGCCGAGGCGCGCCCACGGGCGAAATGCCCCAGGCCTGCTGCCCAGAGGCCTTGCTCAGGGAAAGACACGATGGGGCCACCGAAGCAGCGCCTGCTAAGCTGTCCCCCCCCCCTCCTCTGCTCGCACAACGGGGGCTACCGCCGCGCGCCAGCCGCGGTGTTCCCGGGCCGCTGCGGGCACGTTCAGCCACGCATCGGGCTCGGCGCGCCCCGGCACCGCGACGACGGGCACGCCGCCGGCCCAAACGAGGGCAGAGATCTCCTCGCCCAGAAACTCATCTAGACGATTCCAAGAAAGGTTGGCGTTGAAAGACGCAGCGATCACACGGCGAGCCCCACGGGGCCTGCGGCACCCTTGACTCGCGCCACCGCCGCTGCCCCTGGCGCTGTCAGGCGCCCGTCGGCCTGAGCAACGCCTCCTCGCCGTGCTTCTCGTAGAAGGAGACCAGCGAAATGCGTTTCGCCGCCCTCTCCTCGTCGGCCACGAGCTGCTCGATGAGCTCGTCGCGCTTGCGCTTGGCATCCTCCAGGTCACACAGCGCAGGCAAAGCTTCTCCGATAGAAGCCGCGGCGCCAGGTGCAGCACCTGTCGCGCATCCAGCCCCTGCAACGGCCGCGGAACCGGCGGGGGCAGCAGGCCGCGCCAGCGCGGAGGCCCCGACGGCGCCTGCCTGGGGAACCTCCTTGACCAGCTGGAGGAGCTCCTTGGCCGCCGCGGCGAAGGGCGCCAGAAGCTGCTCGGAAGAGCCGCCCCCCATGGTCGCGTCGCCGCCGCTCTCGATGCCCACCAGCTTCTCCAGACAGTTGACCAGCTGCGCCACCACCGGTGGCCCACAATGGGGACCGCCTGCCGCGCCTGGGGCGCCTGCAGGCTGGGGCTGCTGCTGCTCGGCCAAGCGCTTGGCAAGGGCGGCCTTCTCCTGCCGAAAGGCGCCCAGCTCATGAGTCCAGGTCCCTTGCTGCCCTGCTGCTGGCGACCTTGCTCCAGCCGACGCTCCAGAATTGGTCCAACTTCATATCGCTGACGGGGCAGTTCCTCATCCACCGCCGGCATCGTGCCCTCGAGCTGCTGCAGCTGCTGGTAGAGACGCTTGCCCGCGCGGCGCTCAGCGACCAAGTTGGAGCAGTCCTTGCGTTTCCGCTCCAGGACCTCGTGGAACCTGGCATCGCCGAGGGATTCCAGGGTATAGATGGATTTGTCAAGGGCGGCAATATGGTCACTGATGCTGTCTCTGCCTTGTTACTGTTGCTGCTGCTGCTGATATTGCTGCTGATGATGCTTCGGCGGTTGTTTAAACATGTCAACGCCAGTTCCGTACTAACCCCAAGCGCCTCCAGTCAGCTGGCGAGCAGCCAGGCCAGCGTTCTTGCCTCTGGCGCCCTTACCCGTGGGCTGCCACGGGACGCGGGCGGGCGCCGTTGACTTCGACGCACGGGCGATGGCGGACTGGATGTGTTGGGGCGCGTGTGCGGAGCACGCCCTGCACTGCACTTTCGTTGAATAGTTGCCGCCGACGCCACACAACCCGCATGTCCATGGCGCTGCTCCCAGGAGCCGGAAGACGATGCCGATAAAAATGCTGATGCCACGGTGCCATTAACTCACGGTGTCTGGCAATGACGAGACGTGCAAGAGAGGTGTTCCACCAGGAGCTCACGAGATGCCAAGACGCCTCGTTTGACCAGGCAACGGAGTGTCAAAAACATTTCGGGGGCAGCGATTCCCCCACGCCATTAAGATCAGGTTCTGTGCCAAAACACTACGGACTTGAGCCAAAAGACTACGGCATCCTCTTGCTTTCCCTTCTCCTCCCTCCTCCTCCTCCTCTCTCTCTGCTAAAGTGCTCCATCAAAGGTTGCCAGAACAGCTGGGGGAACACATAGGCCAGTAGCTTGGCCAAGCCTTGACCCCACGTTTGGCCACATCGGCGTTTCGGCGTTTCCAGAAAGGCAGGGAGCAGCGACGACAGGAATAGCCGACACCGTGACTCCTCGCAGGCTATGGAGCGGTATGATGTCAGGGTTGTATGGCCTCCGCTCGTTTCCTAGAAGCCCACATTCTCCATCCCGCCTGACTGCATGCATCCCTTCATCGCGAGGTTCCCTGGGTGCCCCGACGCTCTGGCGGCTGTTAACGATGGACGCCGGCAGCGGCGGCGGCGGCGGCAACAGCAACGATGACGACGACGACGACGACGAAGTGCACCGTCAGGAAACATCCGCATGCACAGCTGCTGTATGCATGCCCTGCCCAGGATTCCTCGAGATCGGTGGCTATGGATGCTTTCCCGCCCTCAGAGGCGGGCATTGCCATGCCCGCCGCATCCACCACTCCTTGAAAAGCTCTCGAGGCCTGTGGAGCTCGACTCTAAGGCAGCGGACACGGATACTATCTGGCGGTGGACAAGGCTCCCGTGAAGGAACCGGAATCTGGAAGAAACGGGCAGGACTGGCTTTTCATCCTGAGCAGTTATTCGACAGTCCCAAGGCCCAGGGAGGGCCCCCAAAAGGCCGAGAACTGCGAACAAATGCAGCGCCCATCTCCTTCTGTTGCAGGTCCGAAACGGATACGGAAAAGATGGGTACTATTGCCAACAGAAAGTGGACGTCCACGACCGACAGCGGCCGCTATCAGGCAGGCGACCTTTCGTCTCGAATAGACAACGCCCGCGGCGACGCCGACAGCGAGTCCTGTTCAAAAAAGGCAGGAACTACTGCGTGTCTCCGACCCGATCGTTTCCGTACCCACTTCGATCGTACCGACTCCAACGGATCCTGAGGAAAACGGGTCCTGGAACCCAAAGGCTTCCCCCAGGACCAGCGTTTCGTCCCGTTCTGAAACGGCCCCGAGGCCCGTTGAGAGCCTCTGGATCCCGAGCACGGCGAAACACCTCAGGACCCCTTTCCTTCAAGACCCGTTTGCTTCGTTTTAGTGGCAACTCACGGGAGCCTCCTGTGCCATCTTGCTGGCTCTTGCGAATCGACGCTGACCGACGCGAATCGACTCTGGTCGACGCAAAAATCTGCGAGTACCAAACACCTGGCGCACGCCGATACACTCTAGAGATGGCGCTTCGAGGACGCATAAGGCCCCCACGATTTGCTACCGAACCTCATGGCGAACGCCAGGACCTCCTCTCGTGAGGATGAGGGGCAACGATAGGA
>CAUYUJ010015035.1:85000-97500 GCA_963575745.1 Prorocentrum cordatum
TGGGGAAGCTGTCCCGGGGCCCTCTGGGACCGGCTTGGGGGCCTCCAGGACAGTCGAGGACCCCTCTTGAGCCGTCGTGGAGGCCTCTTGGAACTCTCTTTGGCCGTCTTGGGGCGATCTGGTCGGCTCCTGGGGCCGTCTTCGACGTGGTCGACGCCGAAGCGGTGAACATCGTAAAAATGCACGTTTTCCGAAAGGAATGGGGCCATTTTTGCTTCTGGAGGCGCTCTTGGGAGTCCTCTTGGGGGACTCTTGGGCCGTCGTGGGGTCTCCCAGAGGCCGTCTTGGAGCCATCGTCAGCGTCTTGGAGCGACAGTTCGGGGATTTGGTCCCTCGCGGACGTTTGGAAACCTCCTGAGACTCTCAGGTGGCGTTTCGGGGCTGTCAGGGGCTGTCTCGGGGGAGCCCCAAGAGGCCCCCTGGGGCTCTTGAGCTGTCTTGGAGGCCTCTGGGAACACTCTTCGGCCGTCTTGGGGCGTTTTTGTCGGCTCCTGGGGCCGTCTTCGACGCGGTCGACGCCGAAGATGTGAATATCGTAAATATATGTTTTCCTAATTGAATGGTGCCATTGGATGCGCTCTTGGGAGTCCTCTTGGGGGATTTGGGGCCGTCGTGGGGGCTCCCAGAGGCCATGTTAGAGCCATCTTCGGCGTCTTGGAGCGACAATTCGGGAGTTCTGGGCCGTCCTGGGACTCTCGGGTGGCGTTTCGGTGCTGTCTGGGGCCGTCTCGGCGGGGCCCCAGAGGCCCCCCTGGGGCCCTCGGGGACCGTCTTGGGGGCCTCCTGGATTGTCGAGGGCTCCTCTGGAGCTGCCTTGGAGGCCTCTTGGAACTCTCTTTGGCCGTCTTGGGGCGATGTTGTGGGCTCCTGGGGCAGTCTTCGACGTGGCCGACGCCGAAGCGGTGAACATCGTAAAAATGTACGTTTTCCGAAAGGAATGGGAGGCGCTCTTGGGAGTCCTCTTGGGGGGACTCTTGGGTCGTCGTGGGGTTTCCCAGAAGCCGTCTTGGAGCCTTCTCGGCGTCTTGGAGCGACAATTCGGGAAGTTTGCGCATTCTTGGACTGTGTGGCGGCCTCCTGGGCCCTCGGATGCCGTTTCGAAGCTGCCTGGGGCCGTCTCGAGGGCGCCCCAGAGGCCCCGGTCCTCCCATGCCCTGTCGTGGTCGCGGCCCCGGGCGCCCCGCCCTCGTGCACGGGGGGGGGGGGGATATAATATATTTATATATATATATATATATAATATAATATATATATATATATTATATATATACACTAGAACCATGGCGCGCGCTTCGCGCGCGCTCTGGTTCTAGTCACGCTTGCGCCACGTTTTGAGGCTCTCGTGCTCGCTCTTCTGATCGCCGCCATTGCGAAGTCCGCCGAATGTGGGCGTTGCAGAACCTACATCCGCCTCGCCCCCGTCCCCCTCCACTTCCTCCTCCTCCTCCTCCTCCTCCTCCTCCTCCTCCTCCTCCTCCTCCTCCTCCTCCTCCTCCTCCTCCTCCTCCTCTCCAGGCTCCTGCTCCTGCCCCTGCTCTCGCTACTCACTCCTTCGTCCCTCCCCCTCCTCATCTTCCTCCTGCTCGTGTTCCTGGTCCATCCTCCTCCTCCTCTTCCTCCTCCTCATCATCATTCCATGTTCACTCGTTCTCTTCCTCCTCCTCTTCCTCCTCCGTCTCCTTCTCTTCCCTTTCCACCTGTCCCATGTCCTGCTCATCCTCCTTCCCCTCCTACTCCTCCTCGTCCTTTTGCAAACCCTCCTTCTCCTTCTCCTCTTTCTCTCCCTACTCCTCCTCCTCCCTCTCCTCCCTTGCCTCCGCCCAGATGTTTGCGGAGAGGCGTCCGGGAACATATGGGCGACCGTTATCCACGGGCAGCTGGATGCCTCAGAGGGGGCCTCTGGGACATTTCTTGGGCGCAACTTGGGTATCTTTTGGGGCCCCCTTGGGGCGTCAAGGGGGGCCCTGGGCTGTATGAAAGCGCTCATGGCCCTTCTGACGCGTTCGGGAGCCGTCTGGCGGGGCTCTTGGAGATCATTGTTGGGGCCGTCTTGAGGAGTTCTTGAGCGCTCTTGGAAGGCCCAGGACGGCTCCGCAACGGTCCACAAGAAATCCCCTTTGGGCTCCGATGTAGGCGCAGGCTCGCGCTGTCAAAACAATCGCTTTCACAACGTGAGCGCCCGCATTGCCAAGCGCGAAAAGAGGCCGAAGATGGCCCCAAAAGAGCCCACACAGACGCGAAGATGCTTCGCCCAGGCGCCTTGAGGGCCCCGACAATCTTCACAGGGCCTCGTGGCGTCCGACAATCCTTCAGTCGCCAAGAATCTCTACGTAGCTACAGAGCACGAAGAGGTACTGAAGAGGGTCCGAAGAAATCCCAATTGGATAACTACGTCCTGAATGGTGCCCGAGACGACCTCTGGGGCCCAAGAGCGCCGCATGGGGCTCCCAAGCGGGTGGTGGGCATGATCGTTATCATCGTTGATCATGGCCCCCATCCTCTCTTTCTGTTCTGCTGTCCAAACCAGCAGCCCCGACTGCCCTGCGCAGCCCGGTCATCACACCACCGGGCAAGTCGGAGATGGTTCGGGCTGGACGGACGGCTCCTTGACCGTTGTACGAGGACGTCTCGAGCGCATGGGGCCTCCGGGGCACCACGACAGGCTGTCCCTGGGCCTCCGCCTGGGCTAAACACGTTTGCTGCGTGTACGTTTTCACACGCAGATCGTCCGAGGAGGTCTTCGGGAGTTCGGAGTCATCCGAACATCTGTCAATAGTCGGTATGGGAACCCCGGACCCACTCCAAAAACGCTCCGACCAGAAACGTACCAAAACATGCATTTTCCGAGACCATTGAAAACCTCCGCAGGATTCTGAGACCTCTCTGTTCCCTCCTCCCAGCTCTCGCGACTCGTCCTCTTTCTCCTCCTCCGACGACAGCGGCAACGACGACATCAACGATCTCGACGGTTGCGACAAAAAAGGCGGCGACGACATCGACGACCTCGACCCGTGACTTCGACGGCGTCGACCTCGACGACCTCGACGACACTGCCGATCTCCACGACGACAGGGGGCGACGACAGCGGCGACAACGATCTCGATGGCGACGACGACGACAACGACGACGAGGCAGACGACGACTTTCCGAGGGGCGCACCTCGAAGAGGGGCAGCGCCGCGGGCGCGGGCTCTGGCGTGGCGAGGTCGAGGGCGTCCTCCAGGCGGGCGGGGGCGGCAAACAAAAAATACCTCTGGCTGCGCAGAAGGCACCTGCACGCCGCCCCGGGCCCTGCCACCGCGAGCACATCCTGAGTCTGCAGATGCACTGCAGCTTCATTTGAGGCGTAGGGCGCACACTGGATCTTGAGCCAGGGAACATCTCTTTGGAGACCTGGCCGAGGCCTCGCGGCGGAGGAAAGAAGGAGCATCTGTAGACTATCGCCAGCCTGCACTGACGGGGCCCTGCTTCGGGCGCACTCGCTGCTTCGCAGCTGTAGGATGCGTCCACGGCCACCGCCTGCGGAACCGACGCCCGTGGGGGCGGGGCGCGCGGCCAGGCCTTCCACGGAGGGGGTGCGGACGCCGCGCGCCTGGCGCAGGCGTCGGCGCCGGCGGGGCTGGACCTCGATCCTCCTCCTCCTCGTCCCCCTCCTCCTCCTGATCCTGATCCTGACCCTCCTCCTTCCTCCTGATCCTCCTCCTCCTGCTCCTCTTCCTCCTCCTGCTCCTCCTCGTGCTCCTCCTCGTGCTCCTCCTCCTCCTCCTCCTCCTCCTCCTCCTCCTCCTCATGCTCCTCCTCCTCCCCTCCCCCTCCTCCTCCTCATCCTCCTCCTCCTCCTCCTCCCCCTCCTCCTCCTCCTCCTCCTCCTCCTCCTCCTCATCTCTGGGACTGGGGCCCCGGCGGGCGGTGGATGTGGACACGTTTGGGCACCAAAGGGCCCGAAGATATCCATGTCCAGCGCCTGCCGGGGCCCCAAGGGATCAATCTCCTCCGGGCGGTGGAAACCCCAGGCCCTACCAGGAGGAGGAGGAGGAGGAGGAGGAGGAGGAGGAGGAGGAGGAGTCACGGTCCCGTGGATGCGCGAGTCCACGGCTTGCCTTCCGCGCGGGGCTTCCGCGCACAACCCGCCCTGCATATCCACAAGGGTCGCGGACCTGGTGGGCCTGGGCCGCGCGGCCGCTGCTGCCGATATGCTTCATGGCTGTGGGGACCCCAGGCCCTGCCATGGTTCGAGCAGGCTCACCAATACCCGCCCAGGACGACGCGTGTACCGCCCGTGAGGTGTTGCAGCGGCCACGGTTCCACCTACGGTATGCGGCACGAGCCAGCCTTTCTGTGCCCTGAGGTAAGCCCCGCGGTCCTATTTCCTGGGTGCGCCTTTACTCGGGCACGTTTGGCCTCCCCTGAACAACGTGTGCTCATTCCTGGTCGAGTCCTGGAGGGTCTGTACGCGTACGCCGTTCCAAGGCCTACGGCACCGCCACAGAACAACTGAGGATGAAAGAGCTGGCACCAGGGAAGGGGTCTGGGCCTCCGGGGAGCCACGCTGTGAAAAAAATCACGACGTCTGAGATGGGCGCGGGAACCTAGCCTCCAGGCGGCGCTCGCAGGAATGTGCCTGGTCATCATCTGTGCCCATCGAACATGTTGGGTCGACGCCAGCTTCACTGGCTTCCAGCTCGAGCGCGGGAGACATTCTCAAAGAATAGCTGTATGTCAAATGATTGAATGCCCAAGGTAAGGCTGGTCCACGGCGGGGAAGAGGAGCAGGGGAAGAACGAGACAGAGGAGGAGCAAGAGGACCAAGAGGAGGAGGAGGAGGAGGAGGAGGAGGAGGAGGAGGAGGAGGACGACGAGGAGGAGGAGGAGGAGGAGAAGAAGGCCGAATCAGGCTGAGTTAGAAGATGAAGCGAAACTCCCTCGCAACCAGCGAATCTCAAAGCTTACGATAAAATTGGGGATCCAAAAACCGTGTGGTGACAGACCGTGCGGTGATCTCCGAACCCCAAGAGACCTCACCGCAAGGTCCGTCGCCGCACGGCCTTGGGACCCTGGAGGCCCCTGTCGCCCGCGACATCCTCGGACAGGGGCTCGAGCCCCAAAACCGTCTCACAACACAGTGTGGTCACCACACCGTCTGGGGGCCTCCGATTAAAAGAAGGGGAGCCAGAGGTCCCGGTGGGCCTGCCTCGAAGGCCTCCCTGCTGCGCTCCGAAGGACCCATGCAAAGCAGCAACGCTGTTCTTTCTTTTTATTCACCACGACCTAATGCCTTCAAAAAGTGTCCTCAAGCTCAGTCCGTGGCCTTCGTCGCGAACATCACCGCGACCTAATGCCTTCAAAAAGTGCCCTCTCAAGCTCAGCCCGGGCTTTCGTCCGAACTGATCTGCTCCGAGGGGGGCAAAGCAGCAACCTTATACATATCAAGGGATTCGGGAACCTCGAGCCCGTCCTCCGAGTTTCTTAATAAGCGTCGGGGGGGCATCACCCCCGCCGACAGCCCCACATCGACCCCCGTCGCGGGCAGCCACCGCGCGCCGAAGGCGCTCCGACCCCAGTCGCGGCGCGACGACGAGGCAAGGTTGACCCCCGTCGGAGGGGTACCCCCTACGCTAATCAAGAAACCCAGAGTAGGAACCTCCCTCGGCCTCGAGACCCAAACCACAAGAAATTCGCACCTTTCCCACCCACACGGCTCGAACGTCCAACGACGGAGTGACGACTGACTCGAGCTTGGGGGATGGGGATGGCGTTGAGTTGGGATGCAAGCCTCTCCGAAGCCTGCTCCTCTGCGTGGCCAACCAAGGATGGCCGTTCCCTTTACAAAACCGCTGCTAGGCCTGACACAGGCCTAAAGTCTTTCTGCACCCTGGCACCACAACCAGTACAACACAAAACTGGCGGCTCTTGATCGAGCCCATGCACTGAAGAGGAAGAGGAGGAGGGGGACAACGAGGAGTAGGGGGCAGCGCATGAGCAACAGGAGGAGGAGGAGGAGGAGGAGGAGGGAGAAGGAGGAGGAGGGAGGAAGAATAAGTGAGGAAGGATGAATGAGGGAGAGAGGGAGGAGACAGAGGATGAGGCAGAGGAGGAGGACGAGGAGGAGGACGACGACGACGAGCAAGAGGAGGAGGCACGGAAGAAGAAGGAAGGAGTCCAGACATCTGGGGAGCCGCGCTGTGAAAAGCCTACGGCGCCAGACGCCCAGGGGTCTCCTGACGCCAACGGCTCGGAGGAAAACTAGCCGCCACGACTTCATTATGTCTGACAAGCGAAGCCTCCCAAGAGGGGGGGAGCTGGAGTCATGGACGCTGGAGGCCTCCCAACTGGGACCGGCGTCGAAAAAAACTCTACAGGAAATTTTCGGCCGTTTTCCGCCTCGGGGGCCCTCGCGGGGCCTCGGGAGCGTCAACAAAGACTCGGTGTAAAAAAGACGACCCTGGGGGAAAGGTCGGGACTTCCGGGGACCGTGCGGAATAGATCAGCACATCGCACGTGGGTCGGAGGATCGCGCCGCATCGCCGATGCATCGGCGATGCGTCGCGGTCCTCCGACCCCATCTGCTTAGTGGTCCCAGAACGGTGCGGTGACAGACCGTGCGGTGACCTCGGAATCCCCAAGAAGGCCTCACCGCACGGCCCGTCACAGGAGGACGACCCGAGTCCCAAAACCGCGCGGCCACCCCGAGCCCCTGCTGACTCGCCACGCGGTGTTGTGGCCGCACCGTTTGAGGTCCCCCCACATCTTCGGCGGCGCGCCCACGGGGGAAGGCAGAGGTGCTCGGCCTCCTCAAACGACTCAGAAAGCCTTCGGCCTTCTGAGCAGCTCCTCGGAAGGCCAGAGGGTTTCTGAGAAGACCCGCCGCCTTCTGAGAAGGCCTGCCCCCTCTCACTTCCCCCCTCGGCGCGCTGCCGACACCTGCTCCGGCCCCATGTTGGGAGCCCGAAGATTCGAACAAATTGCAGTGTTGAAAAACCACGGCCCGATCCCTGGACACGACGGTTCTACGGCATCTTTCGGGTCCGCTCGACCTGTGATGGTCCCCGGGCCCGAGACCCGGCGAAAACGCCCGGCGTGGACAGGCGGCAGCGCCCGGACCTCGGGGATCTGCTGCGGCCCCACCGTGGAGGCCTAGAGGCGCGAAGGGAGCAGCGGGGGCCGCGGCCGCCCTCCTCGGCCGCGTCCCTGCCCGACGCGGTGGCCGCGGGCGGCTGCCACATCGCCAGCGTGGCGGGCCCCTGCGTGGGGCCCCCGGCCGCGGGCTCGGCCGCAGAGAGGCGCCAGCGGCCTCCTCCCGAACGCCCTTGGCCTCGGCCCCGCCTGCCCGCGCTCGATCTCTCCTCCCCCCTCCGCTGAGTCCAGCTACACTTTTCTGCCTGGGCGGGCACCTGGGCAGAAGGCAGCTGGGCGTCGCGGCAAGAAAGCCTCCAAGACGGCCCTGGAGCACCCCGAGAGGGCCCCAAGTCGGCCTAGAGAGGCCCCTAATAATGGCTTCCGAACGGCGTCAGACGAGCCAGGAGCCCACCAAGACAGCCAAAGAGGCGCCCGAGAAGCCCCCAAAGGCCCCCAAGAGGCCCGAGGAGGCCCCCGAGATGCCTTCAAGAGGCTCCCAGAGGCTCCTAAGATGCCCCCTCCTCCTCCTCCTCCTCCTCCTCCTCCTCCTCCTCCTTCTCCTCCTCCTCCTGCTCCTCCTCCTCCTCCTCCTCCTCCTGCTCCTGCTCCTGCTCCTCCTCCTCCTCCTCCTCCTCCTCCTCCTCCTCCTCCTCCTCCTCCTCCTCCGCCTCCTCCTGATATTCCCCGCCATCCTCCCCCAAGTGTTGCCCGAAGGGCTTCCACAACGGTTGGGGGAACACATGGTCCGATAGCTTGGCAGAGCTCTTGCCACAACGCTCGTCCACATGGGCGATTCTAGACAGGGGGCGGGGGTGATTCGTCGTAGGCGTCTTCGAGAACGCCAACGTCTCTACATATGCGCTGATGATTCCAATCCGCCCCCGCATGATGTGCCCAGATGCGCCAAGGCAGCGCCGAGACGCACCGACACTACTCTGAGATATCCCATGTATGCCAGAGAAGGGGTCGGCGGCAGGGGGCGAAGCCCTTACGGATATATGTAGATATGAATAGAAATGAATAGAATAGAATAGAATAGAATAGAATAGAATAGAATAGAATATAATAGAATAGAATAGAATAGAATATAATAGAATAGAATAGAATAGAACACACTTTAATAAAACAGAATATAATAAAATAGAGTAGAATCGAATATAATATAATATAATACGATATAATAGAATAGAATAGAATAGAATAGAATAGAATAGAATAGAATAGAATAGAATAGAATAGAATAGAATATAATAGAATAGAATAGACTAGAATATAATAGAATAGAATAGAATAGACTGGAATAGAATATAATAGCATAGAATAGAATAGAATAGAACCGAATATAATAGAAACGAAGAGAATAGGAAAGAATAGACTATAATAGAATATGACAGAATAGAATAGAATGCAATAGAATATAATACCATATACCAGATTATAATAGACTAGAATAGAACATAATATGATAAAACGTAACAGGATATAACAGAACTTAACAAAACAGAATAGACTATAACATAATATACTAGACTATACGATGCTGATAGTGCAACATGCTAAAATAGTACATGGTAGAATTGGATTCATACCATATACTACAATGAGAAACCGTATAATTAACTTGTTATACACTATAGTATAATAGATTCATTATATGTAGATATGCTTTAATGTACTAATATAGTGAAACAGAATGCAATGACGCACCATATAAGATAATGGTATGTGATATGTGCTGTAATAAGATATTGTATCATATGATAGCCTGCAGTTTCATACAATGCAGCATAGTTTAACATAATATAACATAATGTAATAAAACATCTCATGGTTTAAACAAATATAATATGATATAATAAAATATAACATAATATTACATAAAAATAGAACCTGGTATCATATAATGTATTAGAATGAAGTATATCACAATACAATTATATAAGGATGAATACATCCATATACACCATACATATACATATATGAAAAAAAATATATGCAAGCACATACCGATACATTAATGTCAACTTATCATACGCGAACGTGCTCACACTCTGACCCAATCATACCCAGTTGCACTCACAGTCGTGTGCACTCTGTCGTAATCAGCCACGCTCACTATCAGAGCACATCGTCATTCGCCGTTCATGGCTGGACTGACACACAATCAAAGATCACTCGCGCCTAGACTCACCCATACCCTATCACTTACAAATCGACTCATCCCTACCCAGAGACTTGCTACGATTCAAATACACTCAGACTCATCCATGGTTACACTCAGCTCTGGTCATGCTCAGGCCGTGAGTATTCATTCGTAGGCGTGTCCACCCACTCTCGGACAAATTCACACTCATGCCCACTCATAGTCAGCCTTGCACCCTAAGACAGTCAAACTCAGGGCCGCTGACACTCATTTTCACTACTCACACTCAAATCCACGCCTAGTCTGACTCACCGACGGATACCCAGACCCTCCAACATCAGACCACTCATACTCAGACGCACTCGCGTTCAGGTTGTGCGTAGACGCGCAGATTGAATCCCCTTTCCCGTCATACTCGTTCATGTCCAAACACTCATCAAGGTAAGAGTTTGAAGAAAGTATACACATGTGCGGAACTCCGCGTGGAATCCTTCAGGAACGAGCGAACCCAGTTTCGAAAGGAATTTATGCTTGTGTAGAAACTCGAGGGTGCCAGAACGTAATGCAGCCCAGTTGGACCGAGGAAGGCTGAGCATTGCCAGGACGCTCTGCTTGAAGGGGCCGAATGCATGGCGTCTTCAAGCTCAACTCAGAACAATTATGCCCACATCGTAGTCGACCCCTGAAAATTTGCAACGAAATTCACTCGCAGACTGCTACTCGTCACCCTCTAACTCCGCAGAAGCCACACCTCTGCGAAAATAGCTCAACGAAATCGTCATAATTAAAGGTGATACAGCAGACGTGCCAGCGACCCACAACCACATGACAGCCGGGTCAGATCTCCATTCGGGATCTTGCGAGCATGAATCATCGAAGCGGCCAGGGCACGCAGGGCAATATGTGTCCAACAGCCACCCAGAGATCAAGCCGACAGGGTACTGAGAAAGGAATGCTGGGAGGCCAGCCAGTGCGAGGAAAGCGCCTTCTCTGCCATGTGGAGCAAGCGAAGCAATGAAGCTCTGGCTTCGCGGAGACCACAGGACTTCTCCACATGAAAGGAGAAACACCCATAAAGCCGTGGCACTCTCACTCACAGAGGCCCAGATGGTCAGAGGGCTCAACGCCATGATCCACAAGCCAGGCAAGATCAAACAGAAATCATCAATTCGGTCACCCGGCGCGAGCGCGGAGATCAAAGGTGGGCAAATCACACACATCCAATTGTTTATACTATAGATAGCACCCCACGGACAGGATGCACCAAAAGTGCGGTCTGAAAATTTCGGCAACAGTGTATCCATGTACTTCCACTGCAAAGATACGAACATCACAGCGGCCGTCATAAGCACTGCTCGATGGAACATGCGGTCAAGCAAATATGTCTTCACCAGATTCGCCTACCCCGAGGGGTATCAGTGTGACAGATGTCGGCCCCTCCCCATCCACCCCCGAGGAGTTTGATATTCGCAACTTGGAGGGCGGAGAAAGGAGTTCTGAGGGGCAACGTTGGGGGGGACTGACTCAGGGGGAGGGGGAACATCAAACAGGAATCGGCGATGCATGGCCGATGGATCGGCGGTAGGTCCTTGATAGCAGATGCACAGCTTCCTGGGCAGGGTGGGCAATCGGGCCATTATCGGCGATCGATGGGCGATAGTGGGTCGATGCAACCCCCCACTGGGCCTATCCCCCCTAACGTTGACCATGAAGGTCGTGGCCTGCGAAGGCCTCCAAAGGCCTCCAGAAATCAGTGGAGGTCCCCAGAGATACCCAGAGGCCCCGACAAGCGCCCAGAGACCTCTGGAGCCCCCAAACGAACCAAAACGTAACCTCTGCTGCTGACCGAAAACAAAACGAACAAAACAACCAGTGCTTGACGATAAAACTCTGCCGAATCAACAACAACAATAATGATAATAATAACAACAACAACAACAACAACAACAACAACAACAACAACAACAACACCAGCAACAACAACAACAACAACAAAAAAAACAACAGCAACAAATGGAGCAGCCACAACAACCACAACAACAACAACAACAACCACAACAACAACAGCAGCAACAACAACAACAACCACACCACCAACAACAACAACAACAACAACAACAACAACAACAACCACAACACCAACAACCACAACACCAACAACCACAACAACAACAACAACCAGAACAACAACAACCACAACAGCAACAACAACCACAACAACAACCACAATAACAACAACCTCAATAACAACAACAACAACAATCATCACAACAACAACAGCATCAACGACGATAACAACAACAACAACAACAACAACAACAACAACAACAACAACAACAACAACAACAACAACAACACCAACAACAACAGCAACAACAACAACGACTACAACAAGGACAACAACAATGACAACACCAAAAACAAGCACAGTAGCAACAAAAAAACAACAAACACCAAACAAACAAACAAACAAAAACAACAACTACAAAAACAAAAACAACCACAACAACAACAGCAACAACAACAGCAGCAGCAACAACACCAACAACAACAACAACAATAAGTTTAAGACCGTTCGCCCTTACATGATCCAGTGTCCAATAACGCGTATTTCCCAAACCCTCGATACCCGCCCTCTTCGTCTTCGATCGAGCCCCTTTTTGGGGGGTATACCTTTCTTCCCTGCAGGCCGGGCCACGGCAAGCGGCGGGGCGGCCGCGGACCGTCGGCCTGGCCAGCGGCAGCGCTGATCGGCGGGGCGGCCGCGGACCGTCGACCCGACCCCAAGAGGGACGGACAGGGGACCGACCACGACGACGACGACGACGACGACGTCGAAGACGACGGCGACGACGACGACGACGGCGACGACGAGCGAAAGCGAGAGCGAGAGAGAACGACAGCAGGGCCACGAAGGGCACGAAGTAGGCCACGAAGGGCGACAGCGGGGACACAAAGGAATGAGAGAGCGTGATCCACCTTCGCTTTACTGTGAAAAATTACCGCACTTTTCCTCTGGAACCTAGGGGTCCCCCCCCCCCTCCGAAAATCCCCCCCCCCTGCTGGAACCCCTCCCCCCCCCCCCTCCCCCCAAAACCTCCCCCCCTCCCCTAACCCCCTCCCCCTCCCCCTCGAAAACCGGGGGGGGGCACTACCGGTTCGAACCCCCCCCCCCCTTCGAAAACCGGAGGGGGGGTCACTACCGGTTCGAACCCCTCCCCACCCACCCCCACTCACCGCCA
>CAUYUJ010015035.1:102500-140000 GCA_963575745.1 Prorocentrum cordatum
TTGTCGGCGTGTGTGAAACGTTTTTTCCGATTGAGTCGTCGTCGCCGTCGCCGCTCCCACCCTCTCCCTGGGCCCTCCCTCTCCAGCGACCCAGCCAAAATCCAACAACGTCGCAATTGATTCGAAGGGAAGCCCCTTCCCTTTGATCCCTTCCATAGGTGGGGTGGGGTCCCGGGGGAGGATGAAGGAGGGAGGAGGGAGGAGGGGGAGGGGGGGGAGGGAGGAGGAGGGGGGAGGAGGGAGGAGGGAGGAGGGAGGAGGGGGGGCAGCGGTGGGCGGTCCTGGGGGGGGGTGCCGGGGGGAGGGGCCCCGAGGAACGGGCCCGGGGGTCGTGAGCTCCCCCCGGGGGCGGTGCCCCTCGTGGACGGGGGAGGGCTTAGGACCCCTCCCCCCGCTTCCCCCCCCCCCCCCCCGGCCGACAAAGGGGACCACCACCCCCCCCTCTCCACCTGGACCCCCCCCCCCCCAGAGGCACCCTCCTCACTCTCAGCATGCATGGTGCCACGTGTTTTCCAGGATGCCTCCCAGGGAGCCCTCAGGATCTGCTCCGAGGCGGCTCCGAGCGGCCACGATGCTTCCCAGAAAGGTCCCCAAGAGGCCCCCCAATCGAGCCCAGCAGGCTCCCCAGAGAGCGCCAAGAAGGACTCCAAAGTGTCAGCGTCATCGTCGTCGCCGCCGCCGTCGTCGCCGCCGCCCCCCCTCAGGGTCGGCGGCACCGACCGTAAGGCCTTCCCGATAACAGGGTTGGCAATTCGAAGCTCGTGCTCTCACCGCCCATCACGTCCGTTGTTCCTACTCAAGCCTCATCCTCCTCCTCCTCATCTTCCTCCTCCTCTTTTTCCTCCTCCTCCTCCTCCTTTCCCTCCTCCTCCTCCTCCTCCTCCTCCTCCTCCTCCTCCTCCTCCTCCTCCTCCTCCTCCTCATTCTGGCCCCGTCTACCTTGCGAGGGTCGGCGGAATGACATAAGCGCGTGTGAATCAGAGGACCGATCTGTTCAAGCTCTCAGCTTCACGGCTCTAGCAGCCCAAGATGGCGACAGGAGTGATGAGGAGGACCCCAAAATGACCCAATAATGGCACAAGCACGCCCCAAATAGTCCAAGAGGGACCCACCAGGGCCCCAAGACAGCTCAAAAAAGAGCCTCCAGAGAGGCCCACGACGGAACAAGAGGAGCTCCCAGACAGCCCAAGAGCGCCTCGTCCGTGCCCCAAAAGTTGCAGAAGAAGGTCCTTCCCCTCCTCCCCTCCTAACGCTTGCTGGGGCAAGCCAGTCGCAAAAACAACAAGAGGCCGGCGGGCGCGGCACCAGCCAAATGAATCACCGAAACCGGAGACGTGGCCGCTGCTCTCACAGACGCGGCCCACATCAGCTGCGGGCCCGTGCTCGGCAGCATCGGGCATCCCATCTTCGGTGAGAAGAAGAAAATCGCAATGCGGATTCTCGGGTGGAAGCCGACAGGGCGCCAGCCCTGGGGACGCTGGCGGAGATGATGCTGGTGACGACTGCGGAGAAGGGTTGAAGACTCCCACGAAGCCAGCGGAAGCTTGCTGGTTGAACGCATTGCCCTCCAGCCCTGGGGACCAGAATGGCTGCAGGGGCTTCCTTGCAGGTGGGTCACGCAAACACCATGCAAGAGAGAAACCGACGATGGAGGCCAGCCATGTCAACAACAGACAGAATCGGAGCCCTGAGTACACTTCACCCCAGGGCATCAGCCACGTCTGCAACCGAACGAGATCGATCAAGTTCTCACCGACCGCGCCGCCGAGGTTCATGAAAGCGTACTGCAGACCGAAGGCGAAGCCACGGACCCGCCTCTTCGTTAATTTCTTAATGGCTACCATATAGAGTGGATCACATACGCCCTCAGCTAGCGGCCCTAAGCCGCACAATACGATTCTGAGTACAATTTCCGAATGCGTAAAGACAAGAAGGCCCCGGGACAAGACACCCAAGCTGGTGGCTGTGATTGCCACGGCTCGGATGCCGAAGCGGTCCACCGCAAGGCTTCCCACAAACCCCCAAACCGTATGCAGAAGGCCCCAGATACCATACAGATTGCCAGCTTGAATGTCGCTGATGCCGTAGTCATCAGTCGCGAAGGACGTCAGCACTGTGGCCAAGACAAAACCCGTCAGCCCCCTTGGGGGCGCAAGGCCGTGAAAGTCCACAGTGGACCGTCGTCTTGCTGGTCGTCCCGTCTCTCGTTGCCCATCTCTGGTACTCTCCAGTCCCGTGTCCTTTCCACCATCTACTGGGGGGCACGCGCCGCCTGAGGATGGGGTCACTCAGCCTCCTGGCCTCTCTGGGTTGCCCCAGGGATTCTTATGGGGACGCCGCCAGACGGCCAAGAGGGCCCGGGAGGCCTCCAGTGCACGAAGAGGGCCCGAAAGAGAGCCCCAAGAGCCCAAGATGGCTTCAAGGCGGCCACGAGTCAGTCCAAAAGAGACACAAGAACACCCAACATGGCAAAACCTGAGGCGTTCAGACGTGTTCCGTTGCTCGCCTGCCCTCCTCACAAGATGGCATCAAGACGGCCCCGAGAGGCCACCAACATCGCCCAAGATGGGCCCCAATAAACCCCAAGATGGCATCCAGAAGTGCCTAGACAGCGCTAGTCAACGTACGCTGCCTAAGATAACTCCAAAGGTGCCATCTGGAGGTCCCAAGATGTCCCGGAGAGACTCTTAGATGGTCCAACGAAGCCCCAAGAAAGATCCAGGGTGACCCCAAAATCTCCCCAAGATGGCGCAGCCGTTCAGATATTTGAAGGAATTGAAGAAAACGATCATAAGGACCATCCACAGCTGAGCTGACAGCTCCTTGAGTTGCACGGTCATTCCACAAAATGGACACTGGCGGATAGTGGCCAGGGGGTGATTTGCACAACCGTAATGGCTTGAACAACACAGCTTGAAGTCGAGCTGGTAATGCCAGCTGGCGGCGATGACGCTTTCGTAAGAGGCCGCTGCGTTTCAGCGCAATTGGGCGACAGAGTGTATGCTATTAGCGGATCTTGCCTTCGTGCGCTCCTGCCGCGGTCGGTTGCACGCCCCCCCTCACGACCGCGGCGCAGTCAGAGCTGGGAAGAGTAGCGAGTCTCGAAAGGCATCGCACGCGATTTGCACCGACGTGCACGACGCACACTGCAGACACTCCGCCGCACGACACTGCCCGACAGGGCTGCACACGTGGCCCACTCCAAAAATCTGCGGCGGGACCCCCGCGATGACCGCCTCCTGAGGTGTCCACCTGTGCACCCGCCTCCGCCGACGGAACCCCCCATGGGACACTGATCCTCCTCCTCCTTTTCCTCCTCCTCCTCCTCCTCCTGACTCCTCCTCCTCCTCCTCCTCCTCCTCCTCCTCCTCCTCCTCCTCCTCCTCCTCCTCCTCCTCCTCCCTCTGACTCCTCTGACTCCTCTGACTCCTCTGGCTCCTCTGACTCCTCTGACTCCTCCTCCTCCCCCTCCTCCTCCTCCTCCTCCTCCTCCTCCTCCTCCTCCTCCTCCTCCTCCTCGGGGGTTCGACTGTCCTTGGGCCCTCCTGGTGCCTCTCCTTCGATCGCCCCGAGGGCCTCTGCGGCTCTCCCCTGGGACCGCCTGAGGGTGACGAGACGCACAGTGGTGCGATGCAGCTGGAAGGTGTCTGGCACGGGCAGCTCCAGAAATCGGGGGCGCGCAAACATGGAAGGCCACTAGCTTTAACCGGGATGCCACAGGGGTGCAATCTCGAAGGAAATCCCGGTGGCCTTCGGCCCGACCCGCCAGCCACCTGGAAGGCCGCGTCACGCCCACGGGAGCCCGCCATGCCCAGAAAGCCCGCATCCGGCACAGCCACGGTGGCGCAAGGTGGCTCCCGAGACAGCTCGGGGGCGCGCAAACATGGATTAGCGGTCCATGGATTTGGCGCGCGGTCGCCAAATCCATGGATCGGGGGAGGTGCCCTCCCCAAAATGCGGCCAGTGCCGCCTCCTTCGGCGGCAGAGATCTGCGATTTCCCACGGGGACGGGACCCGTCGCTGATCCACGCCCCCTTGATCCATGCTTGCGATCGCCTGAGAAAGGGGCCTCGTCGTCGAGGAGTCGAAGAATTGACTCCTTGCCCCCGGAACAGGCCTGCAGAGAGCCCGCGGAAACGCGGGTGGCCCAGTGCAGCCAGAGTTGTGCCGCAAGGACCCTGCAGGGTTCGTCTCGATCCGACCGATCCGATGCGGTATCGATGTCCCGGCGGCCCGACTGCGCCACGCTGCAGCATCGTTGAGCTGTTTCCCAGACGGCCCCAGGTTCTCTCGAGCTTCTTCGGGAGAGCCCAGTGGAACCACCCCAGACCTGCGACACCGTGATTGCTTCAACACGGGGCCCCCAGAGGTATCGCCCGCTTCCTCTGGGCCCGTTCTTTGTCGCAGGCACTTGTTTCCCCAATGAGGGCTCGGGCCGAGGTCCTTCAGTAGAAGGGACTTTGGCCCTAGACCACAGGGTTAGGTCGGGCACGTCCCCCTACAGGCGGACTTGGATGAAAAATACAAGACAGTCAAAAAATGCAAAAAACATAAAAATCGTCCCCTGACTATTTCTCTCCTATGTTTGAACATGAATTCCTTCCTGTAGAGGGACAGGCCCGACTTCATGCGCGGAGCACGTGTTTCGATTTAGGACTCATTATCTCGTGCGCGTGGCACGTCTCCCTTCCGGGTACAGAGCTCCAGCACTGGGATCTCATTTAGTCGGCGGGCCTTTGGCATTTGACCAGAGGTGTGCAAAGCAGGACGCATCGGCTTCTTCATATGGCGGATGAGGGCCGGCCGTTTGACTGCTTCAGTGGCACGCGGGCGTTGAAACAGTATGGAATAAGGCATGCAGCATGCGCTCGGCGCGTGCAGATTTGGTGCGTGTGTTCATGGGTGTCAAAGGGAAATATCCAGCATGCACTTGACCCGTGTTTCCGCGAGCAACTTGGAGGCCAGGGGCAGTATGCAACGTTCGAGGGGCACGTACTTCGGCGCACATGTTGCTCTCACTTGCATATGGCACGTCTGTTCCCTCGGTAAGAGCTCCAGCCTAGTGTTATCTTTGTGCGTAGTTGTTAAGTGTCTTCACCTGCGTAGGGCGCAAGGGGTGTCCAACATGCGCCTTGCATACCTTTCCACGTGCAAGCTGGAAGCCACGGGGGGGCATCCAACATGAGTGCGGCAGGCGGTTTGACGTATAATTTGCTCAAGTACCATACATGTATATGCTCCACCTGTGTGGGCGCCAACGGGGGGTATCCAACATGCTCCCTGCACCCACGCGCAAATTGGAGGTCAGAGTGTTATACAACATGTGAGTAGCATCTGTTTTGACGTGCGAATTGCTCTCATGTGTACCTCGCGCAAGTTGATTGTCACCTGTGTGGACGCCAAGGGGGTGCAACCAACATGCGCCTGGCACGTCCTTCCAACGGGCATCCAGCATCCGGCATGCGCGGGACAAATGTTAAAACATACTTGCTCCCAGGTGCACCGTACACGTCTCGCTTCAAGCTGTCTACCCCGCCCTACGGGCGGGGTATCCAACATGCGCATGGCACGTCTTCGGGACCCAAGAAGCCAAAGGGCGTGGGGCAGGGGAAAGGGAAGAGGCAAGGCTGAAGGGGATACGCAGAACGTCAACACTTTGAAAGAACGGCGAGTGGACTTCGCAGACAAAGCAAACGTACGTGTTCTCGATCCTCGCAGCTAAGCACCTCCTCCCTTCCAGTCCCAATGTCTGTCGCGAGTTCCTCCATCCTCCTCCACCACTACCTCCTCCTCCTCCTCCTCCTCCTCCTCCTCCTCCTCCTCCTCCTCCTGCTCCTCCGCATCCTCCTCATATTTCCGATTCATGATTCACCTCCCCCTACTTCCCACCGACACCTTTTCCTCATACATAACTCCTGCCTGTCCTACCCCCAGACGTGTCGATAGGGCGGGCAGGGCGTTCCGCCTGAGACTTCCTCACCGCTTCTGGTCCTGAGCCTTGAAAATCGCAACCGCTCCAAGAGTGGAGGGCGGGTCGTTTTCAAGAACCAAGTGATCGCCTTAGCGTCTCGCGCACTGGCATTTAACAAAAAACATCAGCTTCAAGATGGATGGGGGGTCGTTTTCAAAATGGCTTTCTCGCCTGAGCATCGCGAACATTCGTCTTATAATGTTGCAACAGCGCCAAGGATGGAGGGCGGGTCGTTTTCAAAATCCGCCGGCCCCCTTGTGGGGCCACCAGGCTGCGAGGCGCGTGATTCGCAGTTTCCTGTACCAGTTGTAGTTTCTAGTTTCCAGTGTTACAGTTCTGCTTCTTGCTGGTTACTGTAACTAGTTGACTTCTTGCTGGTTACTGTAACTAGTTGATTGACCGCGCGAGGGGGGGGAGGCCCAAACGGATTTTTTAGCACCCCCTGGGCGCGTTGTCTGAATTGCTGGGGGGGCTCGAAATCGACACCCCTCACGCAGATCCGCGGGGTCAGGGTCCAAAAACACAGGGGATTTGCCACATTTCTGAAATTCGGTGCCACCCCTCACGCAGATCCGCGGGTCAGGGTCCAAAAACACAGGGGATTTGCCACATTTCTGAAATTCGGTGCCACCCCTCACGCAGATCCGCGGGGTCAGGGTCCAAAAACACAGGGGATTTGCCACATTTCTGAAATTCGGTGCCACCCCTCACGCAGATCCGCGGGGTCAGGGTCCAAAAACACAGGGGATTTGCCACATTTCTGAAATTCGGTGCCACCCCTCACGCAGATCCGCGGGGTCAGGGTCCAAAAACACAGGGGATTTGCCACATTTCTGAAATTCGGTGCCACCCCTCACGCAGATCCGCGGGGTCAGGGTCCAAAAACACAGGGATTTGCCACATTTCTGAAATTCGGTGCCACCCCTCACGCAGATCCGCGGGGTCAGGGTCCAAAAACACAGGGATTTGCCACATTTCTGAAATTCGGTGCCACCCCTCACGCAGATCCGCGGGGTCAGGGTCCAAAAACACATGGGATTTGCCACATTTCTGAAATTCGGTGCCACCCCTCACGCAGATCCGCGGGGTCAGGGTCCAAAAACACATGGGATTTGCCACATTTCTGAAATTCGGTGCCACCCCTCACGCAGATCCGCGGGGTCAGGGTCCAAAAACACATGGGATTTGCCACATTTCTGAAATTCGGTGCCACCCCTCACGCAGATCCGCGGGGTCAGGGTCCAAAAACACAGGGGATTTGCCACATTTCTGAAATTCGGTGCCACCCCTCACGCACATCCATCGCAAGGCGTGGTAACCCAAACTGCGAGTACTCCCTCGGCCCTTTAATCCCAAGGTGTGGTAACCAAGCTCGTAAACCATACACGTCTTACCAATCGCCCTGTGTGGTAACCCCTCTTGTGATCAGTTGGTTTTGCCGATTGCGAATCGGCCTCGCATGAAGTTCCGATACTGCTGCACGACAGCGCCAAAGCCTCATGACTTAGCTCTTCCATGGCCCATTCTCCGAGAGAGGGGGCCGGCGGCAGGGGGCAAAGCCCTTACGGATGAAGTTATCGCTGAAGCGCCTCGCACATTCGTCTTACAAGTTTACAACACCTCCCAAGAAAGAGCGGGAGCCCGTTTCAAAATGGATGTTTCGCCAAAGCAGCGCGCACATTCGTCTTCAGTTAGGAACAGTTACAAGGAAGGAGGGGACGTTCTGCACCTGGAGCTCTCGCCGACGCGCCGCGCAGACTCGTTTTGAAAGCTTGCAGCAGTTAGGGGGAGTGTGGGCGGTTTATTTCAACATGGGATTTTCGCGAGAAAACCCTGCTAACATTTCACGACCTGAAGAAAAAGAGGTGCAAAAGAAACACGAATGAAGGGCGGTTCCGTTTCGAACTTGTAAGTTCGCTTGAGACTTCTGTCAAAGCTTGAGAAGACTTGAACAAATGGTACAGCTGAATTTATTGAGGGCGGCTCCTTTTTCAAAATGGGGCTTTCGCTTGAGACATCCTCGACGCTCCTGGCCAGCCTAAGAAGCCTCCAACACGCCTCAAGAGTGGCTCATGAGGACCCTCAAGAGGACTCAAGAAGCCAAACACATGCATTGCCAACGGGTCGTGAAAGATTTCAGCGTTATCGCGATTTCGGTCTTCCGATGCTCCAAAACGCCCCAAGACCTCCAAGGTCGCCGCAAGACGGCACACGAGGCCCTAGAAACGAGCCCAAGAGAGCTCAAAAAGAGGAACGCGAAGGGTCTCTTGAAGCCCTCAACCAACGAGCCCAAGAGGCCCCCAAGACGGCCGAAACGGGCACAAGAGGCCTTCAAGAGGCCCCAAGAAGTCCCATGAGGCCTTCAAAAAGCCCCCAAGAGGCCCCCGAGAGCCCTCTGAAAGTCCCCAGCAAGGCATCCCAAGAGACGCGAACATGCATCCGAAAGGCCCCTGATACACAACGCAGGCAAGGTGGCGGGGTGGGCCGAAGGCCTCTAGAGAACTAACTCCTCCCTGCCGCGTCTTCAAGCGTGTCGTTGGAGCGGTCCGGCCGCTTCGCCTGAGACCTCCCAATCGTTTACGATCTTGCGGCTTGAGGTTCCCTACTGTTACACGGATGGAAGGGTCTTGAAAAGTGGGCTCTCCCCCTCGGCGCCGAGAACACTCGTCCTACTAACATCCCGCCTTTGCACGGCTGGAGGGCGGTTGCTCTTTAACGGAGCTCTAGCGTTGGCGTCAAATATACACACACTGCTCGGTCGCCGCAGGTGGGCGCCTGGCCACGCCGTCTGACGCGCGCGCGGGAGCCCGAGCGGGCTCCCAATAGCTGAAAACAGCAACAACAACAACAACAACAACAACAACAACAACAACAACAACAACAACAAGAACAGCAACAAGAACAGCAACAACAACAGCAACAACAACCACAACAACAACTACGACAACTACAACTACAACAACTGCAACAACAACAATAACAACAATAACAACAACGCAAACAACGACAACGACGACGACAACAACTACAGCAGCAACAGCAGCAACAACAACAGCAGCAACAGCCGCAGCAGCAACAATTACATAAGCAGAAGCAGCAACAGCAACAGCAACAGCAACAACACCAACATCAGCAGCATCATCAACATCAACAGCATCAACAACAACAACATCATGCATGTTAAGACTGATCGCTCTTACCCGCTCACGTGCCACTCAACACGTATACCCCGAACCCTCGATACAAGCCCTCCTCGTCTTCGATCGTACCCAATTGGGGGTGTTACGTGCAGCGTGTATTCGTGCAGCCACTGAAGCAGGGGAGGAAAGGACGGCCGGAAGGAAAGGACAAGGGGGATGGAGGAGAATGGAACACTAGACAGAGCAGAAGAGGGGGGGGCTAGGAACAGAAAACACGTGGCAGAACCAACCAGGTAGATCGGGCAGTCAGACCCACCCTAACGGGCGGGTCGGGAAGGCGGGCCCGGGCGGCCAGGTCGAGCATGCGGTTTGCTGAAGCGTTCGTCACGCATGAATCGCGAGGAAGTCTCGAACGATAGCGCGATTCACAAATAAAGCGTGAGGAAATCCACAGCGAGAGAGTGATTCCAGAGTGTCGAAAGCGCGGCGGCTGAATGAATTGCGCGGAGCTCCCACACGAGAGCGCGATTCCTGTATGCATTGCGAAGAAGTCCAAGGCGAGAGCGCGATTTGGAACTAAATTGTGAGGAAGCGTGAAGCGGGAGCCGCTGTGGTTGTAAACCGAGGGCCAACCGGAAACTCAAGACTTTCCCTGGTAAAAAACAAGGTGCGAACCGAGGGAAGGGCACGTCCATTGAAAAACAGAATGTGCCCAAAAATGGGGGCTCAACAATAATAACCCTTAAAATTGAGAACTCAACAACAACAACAACAACAACAACAACAACAACAACAACAACAACAACAACAACAACAACAACAATTACTAGCACGTGGGGACACTCCGTTCTCACCAGTGCCAGGGTTTTCATACGACGCCCGCAAATACCCCCACTTTGTGGGGGGGCCGGTTCAAGCTCTACCACATTTCCAAACGACCCTTCGCCACCACCCACACCCAGCTTCCCGCCCTATGACGTTCGGACACTTCACTTCGTGGCCTGCGGACGACCGTGGCTACTACACTGGCGCATGGGTACAGTGACTTGTTGTGGTAACATTTTCTGGACGCTAGCTTAGTATACGACTTTTCCCCCAGTTCCAACACTGGACAAAAGAGCTTGCGAAAGTAGCTCGCGCGAGCTCATGTAACATAAATGTTGAAAAACCATTGGTTTTTTAGGATTCGGACAGCGCGCGCGGGTAGAAATTTTGAAAATTCGTACAGATGTTTTTCGAGGACCTACGGTGCGATTCGTATGATTTTATGTTGCGCGGTGCTAAAATTCCTAAGAAACCCAATGGTTTTTGAAGATTTCGGCGTGCGCGCGCGAAGAAAAAACGAATGTGTCCCGCATGGTATTATTTGACAGGGATGATGGCCCTGGCAGGTGCGCAACCGTTGTTGCAGAAGTTCGAAAAAGTTGCTCGCAAAAGCCCGTTTGACAGAAATGTTTAAAAAGTGTTGGGTTTCCTACGAATCCGCAAGAGCGCGCGGGATGAAATTTTGACATTTTTTTTGAAAAACCATTGGTTTTTTGATGTTTTTATGTTAAAATCGCTACGAAAACTAAGGTTTTGGAAGGATTTCGTCTTGCGCGCGCGAATGTCCACTTTACCTTATTTTTGCAAGGGATTCTTGAAGTTTGGTTATGTTAGAACAAGAAATGTCCACTTTAGCTTATTTTTTGCAAGGGAAATCCGATCGTAACAACACAACCGGATCCGGACTCCCCCGTTTTGCCTGAGACTTCCTCACGAAAATGATGAAAATGAGGCTGCGGCCTAGGCGCGGCGGGGGGGTCGTGCACCAGGGGCCCCAACAATAATTATTCTTTAGAAGTAATAATGTTCAACAACAGTCACAACAACAACGACGACGACAACGACGACGACGATGGCAACATCAACCACAACAAAAAGGACAGCACCAACAACAACAACAACAACAACAACAACAACAACAATAGCAGCAACAACGACAGCAGCAGAAGCCGCAACGGCTTTTTGCCTGGATATTCATAATCCCTGCAATGCGTTCCAACGATGTCTCATGTTCAGGGGGCTCCGCTGAAGCCATGGCGAGGAAGGAGTGCACCGCTAAGCTAGCAATAAGATCACCCTCAAGGAAGGAGGCCGGCCCGCCGGCCGACGCGCGCGCGCGGCCGCAGGTTCGCTCTTTTTCTGTTTCCCTGAAGCCAGATAGTTCCAGCAACAAAACAGTCAAACTGTGCAAAGCGATGGGAGCAAGGAGGCAGCGGGATGGTGGCGCGGAAAAAACGCATTGACTCCCCCCGCGGCGGGGTGTGTAGAGTCGTTCCGACACCCCACCCACCCGGCCCGTACAAATGCACAGCCACAGGAGCCGACCGCAAAAAAACATGTCACGGCTCAACTGTGGCTGCCGAAGGGCAGAAAACCGAAACAACCCGCCGAACCCCACCAGAGCTAATATCTAATGTCAGCTCATACCACAAAGTTCGTTCACCCCTGGTGCACCCACATCACGTTGGACGCGAGACCAATGCCGACAGAGTCGCACTGGTCCTTCTTGCACACAATCATCTCCGCCAATCTTCGCCCCAGCTCCGAGAATTATTCCAGCCATCGCTGGTCCGCCAGTTCCATCGATACTGATCTCGCTGGCGGCTATCATAACTCTCTCTTCATTTGCCGGTGTTCCGGCTGTCTGACTTGTCTTTGCCCTTACCCTTGTCAACCGGCCTGGCCTTCGGCGTAGGTGGCGGCGGTGGCACGGGCGAGGTTGCGGAGGCACTCCGCAATGCATCACGAGCATGATCATCAGAACCGGAATGTCCAGCGGGGATGTCTCCATACCTGTTACAGGCTCTCCCCCCCGGTCATATCTCGCCCCGTGATTTTTCCTCGCGGTCAGTGTTGAATCCCACCAGCCCTCCGGGCGCAGGTGGTCTAAGGCGTTTCCCTTTCCAACCCCCCGCCTTTCCCCGCTCGGGAGGCCCCCCCCCCCCCCCCCCCCCCCCTTCGTTTGGACGGGGAAGGGCGGGCCCATAGCAGCGTCCAAGATGGCCCAAGATGGCTCCAAGAGGGCCTCCGAGAGCGCAAGATGGCCTCCAAGATGGCCCAAGATAGCGGTAGACGGGTCAAGATAGCATGCGTCCAAGAGGCCTCAAGACGGCCCCAAGACGTTTTCAAGTGCCCTCCGAGGCCTCCAAGGACCCCCCAAAGAAGCCAAAATCTTTCAAAAACCTAAGGAACATCAATGTGTTTTGCCTTCTCGCTTTTTCGCCTCCGAAGGGCTCTCGAGGCCCCCAGATGGCCCCAAGATGGCCCAAGACAGCCCCAAGAGGGGCCCAAGAGAGCCCCAAGACGGCCCCAAGAGCGCCCAAGAGCGCTCCAAGACCGGGCCAAGAGGGCCCCAAGACGGCATTCTTCAGCCTTCGAGGGGGGGGGGGCAAGAATTGAGCCCCCCTCCCCCCCCCTTCTTTAGCTATAAGGACCAAGACGGCCCCAAGCGGCCCCTCAGGCATCCTAAGAGAGCCCCAAGAAGGCCCCCAGGCCCCCCCCCCAAAAGAGCCCCAAGAGGGCCCCAAGACGCCCCAAAAGAGCCCCAATAAGCCCCAAGAAGACCCTAAGAGAACCTCAGGAGAGCCCCAAGAAAGAGCCCCAGGAGGTCCCAAGAGGGGCCCAAGAGAATCCCAAGAGAGCCCCAAGACGCCTCCAAGTTCCGGAACGCACGCGAGCTTAAGAAACAAATTAATGCAACAGCCATTACGAGTCATCGAAACACCCCTCACCCCTCATCGAAGCACCATCGTAGCTTGCACTGACTCCCATCTTAAACTTCAATGCGGGAAGCTATTTGCGATCCCTGTTTTCTCGAAGACGGCTGCGCGACTGCATGCGCCCTGCCACCCCTGATTCACCACCACCCCTGCTGATCGTTTCTGGATGGGCCAGTAGGGGTACTTTTTCGGTCGCGGCCGCGAGCGAAGAGCGCGCGCGGCGAGCAGGATGCCCGGGCCAGCGGGCAAGCCTAATTAGCTACAAGACGCGCAACTTGCCGGCCGGCCCACTCACAAAGCAGCCGCGTGACTGCGGGGAAGCTGACGGCAGGGGGCACCCTGGGAAGCTCCGGCACGCCCAGTGGACAAAATGTCGAGGAATTCGATGCCTGCCGCGAGGCATGACCCACACAGCAGCAAACGCGCCCGCCATACTGAATGGGGGCAGGCGCGAAGCCCGAGGAGCGAATCGCCAGTGAGGCGCCAGGTTCCAACCGCCCCAACGACGGGCGCTGGCGAGGGGGGCTGAGCTGCCGAGGAACGCGGGGCGACGCAACCTGCCGAGCGCGGGGGGGTGAGCCCGAGGTGCCGCTGCTGCTGCGACAGGCTGAACCACTCCGCGGCGACCACAACACCCACGAGGCCACCAGACAGTGCACGCGGCAGGCCCGGACGACCGCGAGCCGGCCCCGCGGGCAACGGCGCCGCGCCAGGCCAGGGGAGCTGGAGGAGAGGGCCAGGCAGGCGCCGCGAGCATCGCCAGCGAGGCAAGGGGAACCAGAGGGGCGCTGCACTGGCGGAGGTGCTGCCGCCTGAAATACGCCAAAGGTCACCGAGAGATGGCCTTATCCTCCAAGTACACAGAGCCGGCTGTACCTCCAGGGGCGGCGCCTGGCGCATGTCCAGCAAGTGGGAGGAAATTGCAATTGGGCGGGGCGACCTGGGGGAAGTTGCGCTGTCGTTGCCGCGAGAGCCGACGGCCACCACGGGCCGACCATGTCCGCCGCTTCCGCACTTCCCCGCGGGACTCGGGGTCGCCGTCAACCACGCGCCACGTGGGCCTCCAAGGTCGCAGCTAACCGCCGCTGAAAGTGAGGAACCTCACCACGGACAGCGGGGGCCAAGGGCGGCCCTGGGGAGGGGGGCGAAGCCAACGGCGTCAGCCGGCACGCCTGGCGAGCCCCGTGGGCCAAGGGCGGGGGACACCCGCCTGGCCCGAAGGGGGCCCGGTGGGGGAGAGGCGAGGGGAAGCACCTCAACGCCCCTCGAACAGGCCCCAGCGGGCCCCAGACCTGTAGGACAAGGGACATGGTCGCCATTCTCGAGGGCCCTCCAGGGTCGCAGCTAACCGCCGCTCAAGAGCAAATAGTAACGAGTGGTAGGTCCTTCGCCCGGTGTTGGTGCCGTTCGATGGCGCGGTCCAGTGGACATCCTGCCACGCTGAATGCCGGTCTGCCAACGCGGAGGCTGGCACCTCTGTGGGGGTGGTGGGCGTTGGTCCTCCAGGGTCGCAGCTAACCGCCGCTGATGTTTGCGCGTCCGCAGCGCGACAAAACTGCGACCTAGCTAGGTCGAACTCGCCGCCGGGCAGGCGGGGGGGATGCTGCGGCCCACCTCCTGCCCATGGCACGCGGGCCGGCTGTCGCCATCGGACAGCAAAGTCTGGGAGCCAGGGAGGCCTGCTTTCACGAGCCAGGCAGGCCCCGCCGCGCCAGCGAGGGTGAAATGCCGGGTGCTGGCGGGGGGGGCCCCCCGTGTCAGGCCCGGATAAGAGGGCCGGTGGGGATGCGCCGTAGTACTCGTTCACGCTGAACCAGTGCCATATTTTGCAACTGCGAGCGATACTCACATGACGATCCACGTGGACAGAGTACCCATGGACGTTGCCAGTGGTTTCCACGTCGGGATGATCCAGCAGCGAATCCCAGCCGCCATCGCTCGCGCGGCCGCCTACATCATCAACGAGCTCATCGGCCCACACAAGGGGCCGACCCCGATCGCGCCACCCGGTGGAAGCCGTCGGGGTCGCTGCCCGAAGCGGCTGAGCCGGCGGGCACTGGGTTGCAAGGAGCAGGCCTGGAGGCCTGCCGCTCGGTCCAACCAGCCCCAGGCCTCGAGGGCGTTCGACCACTCCGCGGGCCCCTCCACCCCGAAGCGGCCGAGCCACTCGGAGCGCTGACGTCAACTGGAAGGGCAATAATGCCTGTGGGGGCTGAGCAGCAACCCTCGGCGCGGCTGGGTCAGCAGGGGCTGCCAGAGGAGGATCGGCTGCGCCGATCTCCCTCTCCATGCTCTTTACGTAATTAATGAGACCGATGGCTTTGTCCGCGAAGCAATATCCACAACGGCTAATGGTCAACCGAGTTCTGGCATTTGGAGGAATCTGATCAGATGTTTGCATGAAATTGACAGCGAGCTGTATCTGTGAAAAGCATCATCTGACAGCCCCGAACCTCGCAGCCTAAAACGTCGATCCACGCGTGGACCAAGTCAGACCTGATCCGGCAGTCCAACGCATATGCGTCGGTCAATTTGGGATTACAGGCAACGCCTGTATCAGTCAAATTTCCCCGACTTCATTCCCTGGAAAGCAACATGGAGCCCCTCGGCCATGATTAAAAATATAACCTCGCGGACAGCCAAAGTACTCGCCCCCATCGCCTATGCATAGGGATTCAGGGTTCATCTCATGTTCTGCCCACGATCTCATGCAATTCAAGCGGCACTTCGTAAATTAAATATGTCTCTAATGTCAACCCATATGCTGATGTGGCCAAGTACTCAAGAATAGATTGCCCCACAACATTGATGGCATCAGTTCGATTGCTGAATTCGCACTTCGTTGCTTCACGTCGCCTACCATCGGACATGCATCCGATACATATGGAAACCAGGCCAAGCAAAAACGGCAACGTTGGTCCTGGAGTTTCCATCCTATGACGCTGCGGTATGTGCCGTCATCCTGTACGCCTTTTGACGCTCCTGCAAGCTTTTCACGAGCCATTACCACTCCGTCAGGCCGGCTGGGCCGGTGATTCAGTGAAGTAATTGCATGATAATCAATGTGTCCTATGGTCTTCGATGCGAGCGCACTAGCGCGTCTTAACTGCTCCGTTAGTGTCTCGACCGTTGGGATGTCAACACCGATGTCTGACTGGCTTCTTTCCCACTGGTACCAACCTTCTATCGGTTCCAATTGTTTTGCATCAACGCGGCTCCAATCGAAAATGGCACCGGACAACGAAACGGGCGAACGTATTGATCCACATCCGATGTCCATATCACCGGCCACCACTGCGCCGCAGTCGGACCATCTTCAGTACTCGATTTGGCCCTGTGCTCCAACCAACTTACAAAGCGAAGCTTCAACAGCTCAATATACTGAAATTAAGGTTCATGACGCGCTGGCGGCTGAGCCGCAGCGCTATCAGGTACCCAGGTCGAGACAGTTCCAGGCTGTCCATTGGAGGAGGTCTGGCCTCCCTGAGCGAATTTGATGCGATCTCCGTCACTGTTAGCAACCCATTTGCGCTGGTGTTGCTCTGCCATATTCAAGTCCTCTAAAGCATCAACGGAGCCATTTTTTACATTCCTCAACCTTTCAGCAATCACACGCGACTCGGTCTCCCCCCCGGGGGGGTGCGCACATGAGTAGCTAGCCCCAAGCTTGTCCATGCACTGATCAGGGCTTCCTTGCGGCGCCCTGAAAGACAACTCTTTTGGACATCGCATCGATACTGAACTTGGGCCAGACAGTGAAGACAATAGCCTAGCCCCGCCCGCACGGAGTGGACATCCTTGCAAATGAGCCTCCCATCGTCGGTCCATGTTTTCGTCATTATAAGAGCAAGCTGCTCTTCGCTCAGCTCGCAATTGTTGTCGACAGTCCGTATTTCTTCGTCGGAAACTATTCACGCCCTGACCGCATCAGGCGTGCAAAGTACCTCGTATGCAGTCCACTCTTGAGGGAAAATAATCGACCGAACAACTTGTGGTTCAGGGTCCTGGACCAACCCCAACTGGACAACTCGGGCCATGTCATTGAAACATGCCTCCTCCTTCGTCACAAGCGCACCACCACGGCAAATTCGATATCGAAGGCGGCCCGTTACACGCCCATTGAAGACAACAACGCACTGACAATTTACATTATGAGTCGTCGCGCCTTCCAAGAGAGAGGGAGCGATGGTGTTCGGCCACGTTCCAAGAGTAGGGGGTCCTCGTCCCGTCGGGACAGAAGCCGGACTCTGGACACTCTTGGCAGGCGCGGCCTCACCACCCTTCCTCTGGCGAAGCCAGTGAGGGATGTGCTCATTACATATTTCAGGGAAATCGTGTCTCGTCGGAATCAAGCACAGAAGTCCATACTCAGGTTCTCTGCAGAATCCATCAATTGTATGGGATACTGAATTATTCCCGATCCTGTCATTGATTCCTTGATGAATCAGTGTTTGGTACATGCAACAGATGTCCATGACATTTCATACGGTGCGTACATACGCTCTATATTGTGAGCGAAATAAGAATGTCCGTGGCACGCATGGCTTTTTTTACATATAAAAAATGGTCGACAAGCGCGTTTTGGTTAACCAATGGAAAAGATCACCTTCCCAGTATCCTCATCAACGACTGAATCGTGTGAGATATGCGGATTGAGAAAACTGCAACAATACTTATTTAGCTTCGCGTCTTCAAATTATCAAACCCTTCAGCTTTAATTCCAAGAATTTCGACTACACCAGGCAAAAACACGGTTGAACCGCGCATCGCGATAGCAGTCGTTGCGCATGTCAATCCATCGCTATCCATCCTTGCGACGATGTCACTCAATTATACCCATCCTCCAGATGATCGAGCAAAATCCGCACAGCGTCTGGCAATGTATGTCGCACACTCCCCAACACCAACCGCGGTTGGATGGTTGCGATGACTACACCGACGCCAGAAGTCAGGGCTCCCCAACATGAGAGAGCTCTCAGCGCCTCTTTATACTTCCCTCTCCGCTTCTTCGGCTCTCCTCCAGATTCCTCCTGCGCGGGGGGCGCACGGAGGAATCTGGAGGAGGGACTGCGAATAACTTGGGGGAAATGCGGAACCGTCGTATATGGGGCAACAAAGGGCGACAGTGGGGCCACTGAGGGCAGCAAAAGGGCCACGAAGGGCGACGGCGGGGCTACGAAGGGCATGCGTACGGTTGCGAGGAAGTCCAAAGCGAAAGCGCGATTCTCCAATAAACTGTGAGGAAGTATCAGGCGGGAGCCGCGATTCGGCGGTAAATTGAAAGGAAGTCGTCAGCGAGAGCGCGATTCTTCAATACATTATCAGGAAGTATCAAGCAGGAGCCGTTGGTGACGCGGGCCACGACGGGCGCGAACGAGCGGGGACCCCGAAAGGCTTACGCATAGGGGGCCGCAGAGGGCAGCGACGAAGCCGCTGAGGGCAGAAACGGAAGGGGCCACGAAGGGCGACAGCGGGGCCACGCAGGGCATGCATATGGGGCCACGACGGGCGCGAGCGAGCGGGGGCCACGAAGGGCATTCGTATATGGGGCCACAAAGGGCGACAGCGGGGCCACTGAGGGCAGCAAAGGGGCCACGAAGGGCAGCGAGAGGGCCACGAAGGGCGACAGCGGGGCTACGAAGGGCATGCGTATGGGGCCACGACGGGCGACTGCGAGCGGGGGCCACGAAGGGCATATAATGCGGGGCCACAATGGGCAGCGACGGGGCCACTGAGGGCAGCAACGGGGCCACGAAGGGCAGCGAGCGAAGGCGACCGCGGAACCAGTACGGGCAGCGAGGGGCATCGAAGGCAGGCGAAGGGCAGCGAGCGGCGACTGCAGTCCCTGACGGGCTGGTCGAGCGGGCAGGCCCAGACGGGCGGGTCGTTGAAGCGTAAATTCTGCTTCAACCGCCAAGCAGTATGTAGCGGGAGCGCGATTCCTGAGTGTCCAGGACCGGCATCTGAATAGATTGTGAGGGAGCATGAAGCGCGAGCCGCGATTCGGTGGTAAGTTGCGAGGAAGTCCCAAGCGAGAGCGCGATTCTTCAATACATTGTGAGGAAGTACCAAGCGGGAGCCGCGATCTGGCGGTAAATTGCAAGGAAGTCCCAAGCGAGAGCGCGATTCTTCAATAAATTGTGACGAAGTATCCAGCGGGAGCCGTTGTTATTGTAAACCGGGGGCCAACAACACAGTTTGACCCTCAAGACTTTCGCTCATAAAAACCAGGGCGCGAGCCCCAGGAAGGGCACTTCAATCGACAAAAAACAATGTGCACCGGACGGGGGGGATCAACAATAATCATTCTTCAGAAGTGAGAGTTCAACGACAACAACAGCAACAGCAACAGCAACAAGAACAACAATCATTTTAAGACTGTTCGCTCATATCTGCGCACGTGCCAATCAATACGTATATCCCACACCCTCGGTACCCGCCCTCGTCGTCTTCGATCGTACCCCCTTGCGGGTATATCTCCCTTACCTGCCACGCGTATTTAGTGCAGCCCCTAAAACAAGGGAAAAGAGGACAGGTGAAAGGGGGAGGGAGAAGAATGGAGCACGAGAGAAAGTAGCAGGAGGAGGGCACGGAGCAGAAAAGAAGTGGTACAACCACACGGGCAGACTGGGTGGGCAGACCCATAGCGGGCGGGCCCAGGCAGGTCGGGAAGGCGGGCCCAGGCGACGAGGTCGAGCAGGCGGGTTGCTGAGGCGTGGGTCCTGCATGAATCGCGAGGAAGTCTCGAGAGACAGCGCGATTCCCAAGTAAATCGTGAGAAAAGCCAGCGTGGGCCACGAAGGGCATAAAATCCAAGGCCACAGAGGGCAGCGACGGGGCCGCTGAGGGCAGCAAAGGGGCCACGAAGGGCAGCGAGGAGCCGCAAAGGACGACAGCGGGGCCACGCAGGGCATGCATATGGGGCCACGACGGGCGCGAGCGAGCGGGGGCCACGAAGGGCATTCGTATATGGGGCCACAAAGGGCGACAGCGGGGCCACTGAGGGCAGCAAAGGGGCCACGAAGGGCAGCGAGGGGGCGACTGCGAGCGGGGGCCACGAAGGGCATATAATGCTGGGCCACAATGGGCAGCGACGGGGCCACTGAGGGCAGCAACGGGGCCACGAAGGGCAGCGAGCGAAGGCGACCGCGGAACCAGTACGGGCAGCGAGGGGCATCGAAGGCAGGCGAAGGGCAGCGAGCGGCGACTGCAGTCCCTGACGGGCTGGTCGAGCGGGCAGGCCCAGACGGGCGGGTCGTTGAAGCGTAAATTCTGCTTCAACCGCCAAGCAGTATGTAGCGGGAGCGCGATTCCTGAGTGTCCAGGACCGGCATCTGAATAGATTGTGAGGGAGCATCAAGCGCGAGCCGCGATTCGGTGGTAAGTTGCGAGGAAGTCCCAAGCGAGAGCGCGATTCTTCAATACATTGTGAGGAAGTATCAAACGGGAGCCGCGATCTGGCGGTAAATTGCAAGGAAGTCCCAAGCGAGAGCGCGATTCTTCAATAAATTGTGACGAAGTATCCAGCCGTTGTTATTGTAAACTGGGGGCCAACAACACAGTTTGACCCTCAAGACTTTCGCTCATAAAAACCTGGGCGCGAGCCCCAGGAAGGGCACTTCAATCAACAAAAAACAATGTGCACCGGACGAGGGGGATCAACAATAATCATTCTTCAGAAGTGAGAGTTCAACGACAACAACAGCAACAGCAACAGCAACAAGAACAACAATCATTTTAAGACTGTTCGCTCATATCTGCGCACGTGCCAATCAATACGTATATCCCACACCCTCGGTACCCGCCCTCGTCGTCTTCGATCGTACCCCCTTGCGGGTATATCTCCCTTACCTGCCACGCGTATTTAGTGCAGCCCCTAAAACAAGGGAAAAGAGGACAGGTGGAAGGGGGAGGGAGAAGAATGGAGCACGAGAGAAATTAGCAGGAGGGGGGCATGGAGCAGAAAAGAAGTGGTACAACCACACGGGCAGACCGGGTGGGCAGACCCATAGCGGGCAGGTCGGGAAGGCGGGCCCAGGCGACGAGGTCGAGCAGGCGGGTTGCTGAGGCGTGGGTCCTGCATGAATCGCGAGGAAGTCTCGAGAGATAGCGCGATTCCCAAGTAAATCGTGACAAAAGCCAGCGTGGGCCACGAAGGGCATAAAATCCAAGGCCACAGAGGGCAGCGACGGGGCCGCTGAGGGCAGCAAAGGGGCCACGAAGGGCAGCGAGGGGCCGCAAAGGACGACAGCGGGGCCACGAAGGGCATGCATATGGGGCCACGACGGGCGCGAGCGAGCGGGGGCCACGAAGGGCATTCGTATACGGGGCCACAAAGGGCGACAGCGGGGCCACTGAGGACAGCAAAGGGGCACGAAGGGCAGCGAGGGGGCGACTGCGAGCGGGGGCCACGAAGGGCATATAATGCTGGGCCACAATGGGCAGCGACGGGGCCACTGAGGGCAGCAACGGGGCCACGAAGGGCAGCGAGCGAAGGCGACCGCGGAACCAGTACGGGCAACGAGGGACATCGAAGGCGGGCGAAGAGCAGCGAGCGGCGACTGCAGTCATTAACGGGCTGGTCGGGCTGGCAGGCCCCGACGGGCGGGTCGAGCGGGCGAATCATTAAAGCGTGAGTCCTGCTTGAACCGCCACGCAATGTGCAGCGGGAGCGCGATTCCTGAATGTCGAGGACCAGCATCTGAATAAAGTGTGAGGAAATATCAAACGAAGCGGTTCGGGGATAGGTTGCGAAGAAGTCCCAAGTGAGAACGCGATTCTGCAACAAACTGTCAGGAAGTATCAAGCGGGAGCCGCGATTCGGTGGCAAATTGCAAGGAAGTCCCAAGCGAGAGCGCGATTCTTCAATAACTTGTGAAAACGTATCAGGCGGAAACCGCTGTTGCTGTAAACTGGGGGCCAACGACACAGTTTGACCCTCAAGACTTTCTCTGATAAAAAACAAGGTGCGAGCCCCAAGAGGGGAACTACAATCGCAAAAAACAGTGTGCACCGGGCGGGGGGAATCAATAATACTTAATCCTCACAAGTGGAAGTTCAACCGCAACAGCAGCAGCAACGCCAACAACAACAACCACAACAACAACAGCAACAACAACAACAATTACAATTACAATTACAACAACATTAACTACAACAAAAACAATAACGACGACGACGACGAGACGACGACACGACGACGACGACGACGACGCCGACAACGACGACAACAACAACAATCAGTTTAAGACTGTTCGCTCCTATTTGCGCACGTGCCAATCAATACATATATCTCACACCCTCGGTACCCGCCCTCGTCGTCTTCGATCGTGTCCCGTTGGGGGCATATCTCTTTTACCTACCACGTGGATTTTAATGCAACCCCTAAAACAAGGGAAAAGAAGACGGGTGGAAGGGGGAGGGGGAAAAATGGAGCACGAGAGAAGTGAGCAGAGGGGGCAAGGAGCAAAACAAGTGGTACAACCAAACGGGCAGATCGGGTGGGCAGACCCATAGCAGGCAGGATACTGCCCATGATGGTGACGATGATGATGATGATGGTGGTGATGATGATGATGGTGATGATACTGCTGATGATGACGGTGGTGATGATGATGATGACGATAACGATGATGCTGATGATGCTGATGATGCCGATGATGATGAAAATGATCGCCTGTCCTGCTTGACGCTTGAACCCGCATGGCCGTTTTCAAACGCCGAGCGTTTAACTCGCATGGCCCAAGATTCGCTAGATACCGCGAGCGAGCTCAATGCCTCATTGTTCGAGGATGTCTCGACCGACGGCCTTATGTTTAACGAAAGGAGTCTCAAACATGCGGCTTCAACATCTCAGTGTTTCGAGGATGTCTCGAGCGAAACGCCGATTCGGGGAACCTGGAGAGCAGAAGATAATTTAAACCCCGAGCCATGGGTCCCTCGAGTCTTAACATTTTCAAATTCCTTATCAAGAAGAGCCTAACAAACTCCACCACATTCTCGTTCCGAGAAGGCGCTCCCCGTCATCCGCCAAGCAAAGAGACATTTTGCGATAGTGAGCAAGTCGTCCCTCGCGAGTCTGTTGAACCGATTTCTTCATTCAGGCTTGTTCGCGAATAAGGAAACATGAAGAACTCCTTCATATATTCCTTATTCAACATAGCCTAACAAACTTCCATCGCCTTCTCGTTGCGCCTCCCGTCATCCGCCACGCGAAAAGCCATTTGCAGCCGGTAGCCCGCTGTCCCTCGCGTTCCTGCTTTTATTCGTAAGTAGTATGCATGGCCGAACAAACTCCCGTCACCTTCTCGTTCCGAGAAGGCGTTTTCCGTCATCCGCCAAGCAAATTACCCTTTGCAACCGCGAGCCAGCTGTCCCTCGCAAGCTTGTTCTTCATTGAAACCCGGTTCTGCGCAGCCAAACAAAACTCCCATCGCCTTCTCGTCCCGAGAAAACGTTTTTTTCATTACAACCGCAACCCCAAATCAATGGGTCTCGCGAGCTCCCACAAGGCCCACCGAAGGGAGGCTTGCACATGCGTGCATACTCAGATACATCACGCGAGGCATCCATCCTCTAATGGACACGCCGCCTGACCATCAACGACCCTCTGGTCGCACGACTGGCGGCGACGGACTGTCGGCACATAACAAAACGCAGCGATCCCGACCAGCCTAGAAAAATCAGACGCAGCAGGGCGGCTGCATACGCGAAAGGCAGATTGGCGCGCGAAACGAACCAAGGGGTCTCACCGAAGTAGTAAACCCATCACCCGTTGCACATGCACTCCTTCTTTCCCATTGCCTCGACCTTTTTTTGCGGATTTAGGCGAGGGGCAAAATCGCCGTCGGTCTGGGCGCCCGCCAGCTTCTGCCACTACGAGGCCAGGCAGCGACCCTTGCCCTCCTTCTCGCTGTCCTGGCACGCTACCACGGGGCAGCACGTCGCCTGGAACGGGTGCCTTGGAAGGGGCCTTCTCTCCAGTACTGACCACCGTCGAAGCCATCTCGACCTGCTGCTGGTCGCTCTCGGTCTCGTTCTCCTTCGGGGCAGCTCCATGCACCGAACCGCTTTGAGCGAGACGTCGGGGCGTATACCCTATGAGAGCCGCTTGCACGCTTCGCTCGCCTCCGCGACCGCCGCCTCGGCTGTCATGCCCTCAGAGCCGCGGGACGTCACCGCGCGGTCCGTGCTCAGCGCCACATTGGCATTGCTCTCGAGCTCCAGGACCACGCGTCGCGGTAGGCGGTGCCGTGGCTGGCGGTGCCGTGGCTGCCCTCGCGCTGGGGCATGAACTTGGCCATCTCCTCCAGCAGCGCCCCCTCTGCGCAGGGCACCGGGAGGAGCGCGTTCGTCGGCGAGCCCGGGGGCCCACCAGATGGCCTCCTGTTTCTGTTTGATATTGCGGACCGCGTCAATAGAGACGGCAAAGAACTGTCGCTCCGTCTGAGGCGCGAGGGAGTCGCACGCTGCGGAGGCCACTACCAGCACGACGGGGTCGTAGTAGTCGGCAGGGGAAATCTGCGCGAGATCCTGGCCCAAGGAGACGATGGCGTGGTGCACTTGGTCCTGGCCACGAAGGCCTTCACAGGTGGCGGTGGCCACGGGGCCGCCACTGCCTCGGGCCGCCACTTTAGCCGCTGACCAGCGCTGCCAATCTTGCAGGTAGTTCAGTGCGAAAGCCTAGGAACCCGTGATACGCAGCGCGGCGAAAGAGCCGATCCAAGTCACACCCTGGCCATCGGGCTTCCGCCATGCATCGCTACGTCCTGCTGCAGGTCCAAGGGCGGTGGGAGCACCTGAGCCGCACCGGGAGAGAATGTCATGCAGGTGTCGTACATTGTCGGCCCACTTTTGTCGGCACGTCCTCCATGAGCGAGTATGTTCCACTTCAGGTCGTGGCGAGGCCACCCTGCCATCGCCATTCATGGCCAGTAGAACAGCACAGCGATATGGCCCACGGTTCGACCCACATTGTCGAAGTACTCATCCTTGTCTTAACGGCACGCTGCGTGGACAGCCGTCGTGATGGGCCGTGCCTGGAGCTTGTCGGCGGGGGCGCAGTCACGGAGAATGTATATGTCGATACGTGGCATGCTTTGCACACGAATGTTCACTGCTTGGCCCACCTGCCAACTGCGAATAACTGCGATATCGCCCCTTGAAGCAATCCGCTTGGACGCCGCAGTGGCTGCACCATCCTACGGGTGGCGGTCCGAACGTGGCGGACGCGTGATAATGTAGTCGAGGTTCACCCATTGGTGCCCATGGGGAGGCACGGTGCCCTGCTGAGCGGGGACGTCGTCTCGAGCAACCGTCACGTGCAAGAGAACCACGTCCATGCGTCCACACCTCGTCTTGCCAAATCCTCGTCTCGGGATACCGCTGGTCGGCGGGAGAAGTCGAGGTGGGAGCACCGCGCCGTTGTGCGCCGCCAGTCGGCATAGCTTAGCCACTGCATCCTGGTCTTCATACAGTACTCCCCTGAACCACACCCGCCCTCTGGCGAGTCTGGCTCGGCAGGCGCGGTGATAGCTGCTTGTGCTGTGCACTGGCTCGTTCCCATCCTCGGCGTCGGTCGAAGGCTTGGAGGTCCACGGTGATCGTGCCGTCACCGAACGCTCGGCCCTCCAGCGTGGGTAACTTCGGCTAAGAAAAGCAAAACGTCCCGCCATCAACTGCATGCATGCTGTGCAGGGGCTTGCGACCCCGCCGACACACGATAAACGCCAGAAATCGCTCGAGCCAGGGCCTTGAGAAGGTGTTTCCCGTCATCCGCAAACCCCTCCTCCTCCTCCTCCTCGTCCAATGTGCGCAGTTCTTACGGTCAAACAGGATATTAAGGATGCGCAATAGGGATGCAAGGGCCTTGGACGCCCATTTCGAAGCTTTTCGAGCGGGGCGCGGCCAGCAAAAGCGGCGAAGGATAGACCGAGGAGGCAAGGATGCAACGGTACCCTTGGGACGGTTGCCCATCCTTACTATTCGGGTTGACTGTATTGCGCATGACACGGTTGGGTCCTTCTATGGGCTCCACCGTCCCCCGTGCCACCCGTCGGCGGACGGAGACAACGACGACCCCCCACTCTCCAGGTGTGTCAAGGCGCGTGAGATGATTGGCTGTCCCGTTCCGCCTTTCCCCCTCCCCTGGGGCCCGAAGTCCGATTAATGAGGGGATGTCAGCTCATCAACGCTTCCCAGAGGCCTCCGGAGCCTCCGTTTTTGCACCCTGTGGCCTCCAAGATGACTAAGATTCGATCTACGCTTGCTGAAGCAAGGTTCCAACACGCACAGGAGTCCTCGAAGGCGAGCGACCAAGATAGCCTCAAGACTGCCCAAGGGACCTCAAAGACGCCCCAAGAGGGATCCCAGGCGACCCCCCAGAGGGCCTCAAGAAGCAAGAATCGTCCAAACTCCTAAGGAAAACGCATCATTTGAACAAATTTGCACTCAACAGCGTCCAAGACGGCTGAAGAGGCCCCCATGATCACTCCAAGACGGCCCAAGAATCAAAAAAAGAAGGTCCCAAGACGGCGGAAGAGGATCCCAAGACGGCCCAAGAGGCGCCCAAGATGGCCCAAGAGAGCCCCAACAAAGCCCCGAGAGAGGTAACTCGAACTGAAACTCCGAGCCCTCCGCCCCGGGAGGACCCCCGAGACCACCAGCAGGCGCCCAAGAAACTCCCAAGAGGCCCGAAAAGGCCCACAAGAAGCCCGAAAGAGGCCCCTGGAGGATCCGCAAGCGACCCCAGAAGGCCTCACCCCTTGACTTCATCCCTCTTCTTGGGGGTCGGCGGAATGGCGCAAGCCTCTGGAATGATCCGCGCAGTGGGAAGGGATGGGTGGGAGGGGTAGGACGTCAGGTATTGCGCGAGCGCCCCCAGCTTGCCCACACCCCCTCACACACACCCACAGCGAACAGGAAACTCCGAACAGGCTGACCCTAATTGAAACCAGCGGCTAAAATTAGGCGCACGCGCTCAAGGAGAACCTGTCACCCCCTCCCCCCCCCCCTCCCCCGTCCTCCTCCCCTCCCCTTCTCCGTCCCCTCACACGGTCTCCGCCGTGCACCGCCCACCCGCCGCCCGTAAGCGGCTCCTCTCCGCCGCGGCGGCAGGCGGCCTCCGCGCGCGCGCGGCGCCGCCGCCCCCGGCGCCGCCGGAGCAGACGACACGGCCTCCACGGCCTCCGCGGCCTCCGCGCGCGCGGGCCGCCGCGGCTCAGACGGCGGCAGCGACGGCCGCCGCCGCCCGCCTCCGCTGGGGCGGCGCCGCGGCGGCGGCCCCCACGGCGACGGCGCCGCCCTGGCGCCGAGCGGCACCAGCGCGGCGACGCAGCGGCGACTCCGACGGCGGCAGCGACGACCGCCGCCGGGAGGCGCCGCGGCGGCGGCGGGCCCAGCTGACCCCTCTCGGCGGCGGCGCGCGCGGGCCTCCGCCCGCCAGCGGGGCCGCCCGGCCGTCCTCGCGAGCGGCGCCGAGGTGCCCCCGCGGCGCACAGGCGCCCGCAGGCGGGGCCGCCGCGGCGCCCGTCGGTGCGCGCGCGGCTTTCGGCGAACGCCGCCCGCACCGCAGGGCCTCAGAGTAGCTTGTCCAGGTAGGCGATCAGCTCCTCGCGGCGGGCCGGGCCGCGCCGCGGGGGGGGGGCGGGCGCGGGACAGGGAGAGGAAGGGACGATCTGGACGACGACGACGACGAGGACGACGACGACGACGACGACGACGACGACGAGGACGAGGACGAGGACGAGGACGAGGACGACGACGACCAGGGGGATGCAGATATAGAACTACCGAGGATGCAAGCAATCAGAGGCAGCAGCGTGGAATGGGGATTCCCCGCTGCAATGTCCCGGCGGAGAGCCGCGTCCTCGTCCTCCTCCTCCTCCTCCTCCTCCTCGCCCTCCTCCTCCTCCTCCCCCTCGTCCTCCTCATCGGCCTCCCCCTCCTCGTTCGCAAGCTCTTGGCCCTCCATATTTCTATCGAGCCATCGGGTACCCTCCTCCATCGGAACCTGCTCCTAATACAACCCCTGGAACGCGACCACCGCCGCATCCCACTCCTCATCGTCGTCGTCGTCCTCCTCCTCCTCCTTCTCCTCCTCCTGGCCATCCTGCCCATCCTCCTCTTCCCGCACTCTGTCTCTCGTCCTCCTGTCCTCCTCTTCCTCTCCCTCTTCCCCCTCATCCTCCTCCTCCTTTTCCTCGTGAACCTCCCTCCCTCCCTCCTCCCTCCCTTCTCCCCTCCCTGCCTCCTTTCTCCCTCCTTCCTCCCTCCCTCCTCCCTCCCTCCTCCCCTCCCTGCTCCCCCCCTCCCTCCCTCCCTCCTCCCTCACTCCTCCCTCACTCCCTCCCTCCTCCCTCCCTCCTCCCTTCCCTCCCTCCTCCATCCCACCCTCCTTCCTCCTCAGATCCTCTGCAGGAGGACCGAAGGTGAGCGGACACCGAAAAGAGAATTTGCAAACGAGGGCAAGGTAACCCATGATGTATGTGCACCCGAAGTGAAATGTGTCGCCCGGTTGCGGTTACGGTTGCGCGCGCGGGCGGGTTCAAATGTGTCGCCCAATTGCGGTCGCGGATGCGGTTGCGCGGGCGGATTGAATTGTGCCGCCCGGTTGCGGTTGCGGTTGCGGTTGCGCGGCTGGGTTGAAATGTGTCGCCTGGTTGCAGTTGCGGTTGCGGTGCGCGGGCGGGTTGAATTGTGCCGCCTTGTTGCGGTTCCACTTGCGCGGGCGGGTTGAAATGTGTCGCCCGGTTGCGATTGCGGTTGCGGTTGCGCGGGCGGGTTGAAATGTGTCACCCTCTTGCGGTTGCGGTTGCGCGCGCGGGCGGGTTGAAATGTGTCGCCCAGATGCGGTTGCGGTTGCGGTTGCGCGAGCGGGTTGAAATGTGTCGCCCACTTGCGGTTGCGGCTTCGAGCGCGGGCGGGTTGAAATGTGTCGCCCGGTTGCGGTCGCGGTTGCGGTTGCGCGAGCGGTTTGAAATGTGTCGCCTGGTTGCGGTTGCGGTTGCGGTGCGCGGGCGGGTTGAAATGTGTCGCCCACTTGCGGTTGCGGTTGCAGTTGCGCGAGCGGGTTGAAATGTGTCGCCCGGTTGCGCGGTTGCGGTTGCGGTTGCGCGCGCGAGTTGAAATGTGTCGCCCAGTTGCGGGTGCGGTTGCGCGCGCGGGCGGGTTGAAATGTGTCGCCCAGATGCGGTTGCGGTTGCGGTTGCGCGGGCTGGTTGAAATGTGTCGCCTGGTTGCGGTTGCGGTTGCGCGCGCGGGCGGATTGAAATGTGTCGCCCGGTTGCGGTTACGCGTTCCCGGGCGGATTGAAATGTGTTGTCTGAAGTGCTCTCCTCACATTCAGTCAGTCAGTCAGTCAGTCAGTCAGTCACGGAATTTCACCCAGCTCCGCCGGGAATCAAAGTGAAACAAGCACACAAAGGTTACAGAATCTGGCGACTGGAGACAACCCTACCAAGCGCTGCCTTTGCACCAACAGGGGGAGAGGCCCATGCCAGACACAGTCAACCGCTTCGGTGACGGAGGGAGGGACGGGGCGAGCAGGCAGGGTGAGCGTGGACGAGAGGTGGAGAAGAGAGCGTGGGCAGGTACAGGAGCACCAGGAGCATCGGTAAGGTTGACCATTCCTGCGTCCGAGCGTGGGTTATTGCATCCAAAGCAGTATCGATAATGACACGACGAAGCATCTCAGCCTCAAGCCGCACCCATAATGGATCCAACTGGCGTACATTGTTGTAAGATAGTGTGCTTGGGCTGACCTGTTCGGGGCTCACCCTCGTCTCCGACACACCGAGAGCGGAAATAGGAGCGTGTAGCAGAAGCAGGGAAAAGGCGCTCGACCCCCTGCCGACGCCTCAAGCGCCGCTCCTGGCGCGCTACGCGCACCACGGAGGGGTCTATGTTCACTCTGCCTTTTGGGCGGCGCGCCCAAAAGGAAGTGAGGAGGGGCGGGCCTTCTCAGAAGGCTCGGAAGCCCCCCAGCCTTCTGAGAAGTTTTGTAAGCCTTCCCCGAAGACAGGGAAAAGCTCCCGGAAGGCGCGAGGGCTTCTGAGAAGTCCCGCCGCCTTCTGAGAAGGCAATGTCCTTCTCGCCGCCCCCCCCCCTTCGCTCGCCGCCGATGTTTGCTCGAGCGGGGGAGGGAGAAGCGCGCAGCAGCAGCAGCAGCAGCAGCAGCAGCAGCAGCAGCAGCAGCAGGAGCAGCAGCAGGAGCAGGAGCAGGAGCAGCGGCAGCAGCGCGAGCGGCAACACGGGCCGGGCAGGAGCACGCCCACGTCGGGGATCGGACGAAAGATTATCTTGTATGATTGTTATGTTTTTCTTATTATGATTTTTCTTTGGGGGGGGGCAGTCCAGGGGGGGGGTAGCGAGTCGGCTCACGCAGCTGGCATGCCTGGCGCCTCCCGGCGCCAGGGGGCGCTGGTGTGTCCACGAAGGCGCCCCGGGGCGGGGCCGGGGCCACGTGCACGCGGCGCCCGATATCCCCCCGCCCTCGTCCGACGCGATGGTGCCGCGGCGTGGACTCGCGGCCCCCCCCCCGCGAGCCCCCCCCCCGCAGGGCCAGGGCCACCCCCGCAGGGCCTGCGCAGTCGGCGCGCCGCCCCCCCCCCCGCAGGCCCAGGATCCCCCCACCCAGGCCGAGGGGAGGGAGCGGCAGCAGGAGCACGAGCAGCAGCACGGTGCGCCGAGCAGCAGCAGCAGCAGCAGCAGCAGCAGCAGCAGCAGCAGCAGCAGCAGCAGCACGAGCAGCACGAGCAGCACGAGCAGCACGAGCAGCACGAGCAGCTGCAGGAGCTGCAGCAGCAGCAGCACGACCAACGGGCCGCGAGCCACGAGCGGCAGCGAGCGGCAGCAAGGGCCGCAAGGCACAAGCAACGGCCCACCGACGCGAGGATGTCTGGGTCGGGAGGTACCGAGGACCCGTTCTGGAGCGCGTTCTGGACGGAATCTCGAGGGGAGCCCCAGCCGCGGCGACGAGAGGGCCCACGGAAGCCCGGAAAGGCCCACAGCACCCAAACTGCCTAACCTCGAGCGTGAGCCACGGACCTCAGCCTCGGACCTCTGGCCACGAGCCTCGAACCGGAGGCACAACGGAAGGCCTCTGACCTCGAGCATCGAACCGCAGCAACGGGCACGAGATGATGTCTCAGGCGAAACAGGGCCAAACCACCTCGATCACCAGGCACCTCGAAGCTCAGAGCCGTGAGGATGTCTCGGGCGGAACGGGCCGCATCACCTCGCGTGCGGCATCTCGGACCCCAGAGCTGCGGGGAGGTGTCGGGCGACGCCCGAGGCCGCCGGAGCGGCGGCGGCGGCGGCCTCGACGTCCGCGCTCTCCGCGCAGCACTGCTCGACCTGCGGCGCGGCGGCGCTGCCGGCGCGGCGCCGCGGCGGCCGGCGGGCGGCGCCGCGGGCGACCGCCGAGGCGGTGGCGGCCCCCAGCCTTTGGCGGCAGCTCCAGGGAGCCTCCCGTGCCGTCTTGTTGGCTCTTGCAAATCGACGCTAATCGATTGGACGCGCAGAGACATACTAATACTACATATCCTCCTTGGAGGCGCGCGTCCGACCCGAACATGTAGTATACCCGTCTTGCAGAATATCGTTCCCACAGCGGTGTGGCCAGAAAAAGCCCGCCACGACGCATATAATATAAGATTTCTCGGTGCGCGCGTCGCACCTGGGGGGCGACGCACATATAGTATAAGTATGTTGGGGTGACGCCGAATCGATGCCACTCGACGCTACATCGACGTTGTAGCGACGCTAGTCGACGCCAAATCAGCACTGTCCGCCATCCCATGGATTGCCAGACGCTAGTTGACGCGAATGTACTTTAAAAGCATAGCTTTGAGGATATATAAGGCTCCAATGGCTTGCTACCGAACCCCTCCTCCCGCCTCCTCCCAAGAGGGAGGCACTTAGCTCCAGCTCGACCGTACACTTAGCTCAATTTCAGATGGTGATGGAGTGGCAACCGCCGACGCAACGCTGTGGAGTGGCGGGTCGGCCCTAGGACACCAATTGCCCCAAACATGGCGTGCCGCCTGCAATGTTGAGACGGCTCCCTGAAATGTCCCTGGCCCGAGGTATCCCTGGGAGTTCCAAGGAGGCCTCGACGGCTTGAGCATCCCTCACGAGGCCCCGAGGGCCCCAGGGGCGCTGCAAAGTGGCGCGAAAAACTTGGGGCACCTTGGACCAGGACTATTTCTAGAAACATCCGACCCTCCTCGTGCCCCCTCGCAGGCGGGGGTGGGGTCTCCTTCTCCTTCCCTGGCATACTCGGTTCTCGTGGGTTTTCGGGCGCTTTCGTTAGTTCACTGAAACTTTCTCGCCTTAAGACGCCTTCCAGCAGCTGCGCCTTGTCGAGAGCGCTTTGGGGGTTCCGAATCGCCTCGACCAGCCACTAGGATCCGAATAATGCCCGAAAGTCTCGCGTCGTGACAAAAACACCACGGGGCATTGCCCTCCGGGGCCCCGCCCTCACGGCGCCCCGGGGCCGCCAAAAATTGGCTAAGGATGAGAAGCAGATCCCCAAGGAAGGCTCCAACCCTGTGGAAATCCGCGTCGTGGCAGGAACACGAAGTCCTCCTCCTCCTCCTCCTCCTCCTCCTCCTCCTCCTCCTCCTCCTCCTCCTCCTCCTCCTCATCGTCCTCCTCATCTTCCACGCGTGTCGATCGTCCACAGCCAACTTGGCCCCATAGAGCGGGACAATATCAATAGGGTAGCGTCAACATGTAATGAAATGTCCACCAACGTGTTCCGTCTATTGGTACGAAATGTAACAGTAAGAACAAGACTGGCAAGCTCATCGTGTATGGTGCAGGCACGTGAGAGTGTTCTTGTCCTGGTCGTGGTCGTGGGTTTGTGCTACGTAGCGCTGGACAGTGCTCGTGGGACAGATGCCCCCTTCAGAACTATGTGGATTCCATGTCAAATATCAACATGGAATCATTGCCTTCTGGTCAACAGATGCGCAATGTGACGAGAGCAAAGCAAGCGTACTCAAAAACGCCTGCGACGTATCCCCATGCATTCTGATATGTGCCGCAGTGCGACAGAAGTATGGCCACAATGTGCACCAATACGTATTGCGCTGTGTCCTACAATGTCCCAAAGCATGTAGCACAATCAGCTCATGTAATACCTGTAAGCCGTTTAACGGCACCATGTAAGGCGCATGGGATGGCGAAGACCAGGGCAACATAATATGGTAATGTCGGCATGGAATGAAATTTACACCAACGCTCTCCCCCTGAAGATATGAAGAGCAGAAAACATATAATGACTGTCAAGATCATCGTAAAGTATGTTGCTCGGTCTTGCTCAGTGGGACAGCATCGCATGCCTTGGACATTGCACTTATCTCCCTCCAAGGTATGTCCTCTCGGGCTCCCATGCAAGGTATGAGGCATGTCGTTGGTGCTGCCGAAGTCGCTGGTCGCAGTGCTAGTGCTGTTATGCTGCGTGCTGGTCGGCGCTGACTGGTGTCTCAGCGTGTGCCTACATACTTGCGCATACCTGAGGTATGTCGTTTGGCTCCCACTCCACGTATGGTGCAGGCACATGAATGTACTTGACCTAGTCGTGATCGTGGGTGTGTGCTGCGTAGTGCTGAACAGTGCTCGTGAGACGGATGCCGCCTTCAGACAATTGTGGGTTCCAGGTCAAGTATCAACCTGATACTATCGACATCTGGTCAACAGATGTACAATGTGACGAGCGCAAAGCATGCGTACTCAAAAACGCCTGCGAAATATCCTCGTGTATGCTGAACTGTGCCGTAGTGTGATAGAAGTATGGCCACTATGTGTACCAGCACGTGTTGTGCTGCTTCCCACGTTGCCCCAGCACACAAAACAGAGTCAGCTCATGGTGTCTCTGCATGCCCATGTGTGTCCGCTAGGCGTGTGAGATCTGCCCTGGTCTGAGACGGTAGCATGTGTAGGTGTCGAGAACGCGTTGCTCCCGATAGGTATGTGAGATACTGTTCCGACAGTGTGTAGGATAATCGTGCCCAGGCGTGTGGGGTAATTGCACGATCTTCTCCGAATGTGTCTGATGTGATGTGCTTAAGAGGTTATCGCAATGGCCTTGTCCCCCAACCTTTATCATTCCTGAGCCGTATAAGCACATCCAGTAAGCGTGGCCGTCGGTTGGTGGGTTGGCAGGTGTTTGTGTTTCGTTGTTATCCTGTCGGCTAGGCGCTTGAGTGCTGGCGTACGCTGTGACAGAATTGAATGGTATCAGAAATAAGGATCCAGTGGTAGATAGCCGTCGTAGTCGTTGGGTGTTGTTGGTTGAGGGTAGCGGGCTACTTTGGTGGCTATGCAGCTGGCGATTAGCTGGCACAGTGGTGTTGGAATGTTGTAGCTACCATTGGCCTTCTCTGCTGGAGTTGTGTCGTGTGTTGAATACTCGCAACTGCTGTTATTATGCGTTTGCTGTATCATATGAACCATGTCTGGTAGATGCCAGGTGGTTAAGTAAGTAATGTTGTGGGTGTTGCTTACCATAGTACAGAGGTCGAACCCTATGTGCTGTGCCGCATTGATCAATTGTCTCAGTTGAGGTGTGATACAGATGCTGCGCTTGGACCGACATTCTTCTTGTGTTGGTGTGATGTGCTGCTCTTAGTAGTAGTCTGGTGGTTTCTTGCCTAGCTGGAAGAGTGGTCGGTGCTGTGTGCCCCAGTAGTGGTTGCCGACGTGGTGCTCGTCGCGGTTGTGTCCTATGGTACCGTCGTTAAGTGTGATGATTGATGCGACTTCTCCTTGTGTTATCATTGTGAGTCGCTTCTCTGCGATCTCCCATGCTGCTAAGTCCGGGAATGCGCCGTCGCTTCCTCCGTCTCGGACTCATCCGACTCCTCCGACTCCTCCTCCTCCTCATCCTCCTCCTGCGGGCAATAAATATCTATATTCATATCCAGTGCGTCTTGGACTTTTTGGAAGGGATGCTGCAAGGCCGAGGCGAACAGGATCTGGATAACAATCTGGACTCTGGGGGGCATATCTTCATCCATATCCAGCACGCCTCTGGTTTCTGGGCACGGGAGCCCGAAACTCCAGGCTGCACTGGATCTGGACACAAGTCTTGCCCGAACCTCATCCTCATCATCATGTTATTAGTGTTGTTACCATTCTTACTCTTATGATAATTATTCATATGTTTCTTGATTCTGATTATTCTCATTGTTCCGATTGGTGTTCTTAATATTATTAATAATACTCGTATTAGTCTGATTGATGTTCGTATTAGCCGTATGGATGCATGCGGATTATTAGTCGTAGTACTATTGTTAGTAGTCGTAGTACGATTCTAGCTAGTAGTTTTCGCATTCGGTTTACTGTCCTTATTATTGTCCGTGTTGCGAATCGTATGGTTTGTGTTAATGTTAGTATTGTTACTGTTATGTTTAATAGTACGGTTCGTAATGGAATTAGATTCGAATGTGTATCATCATTGGTAGTAGTGTTCGCTGTCGTTGTCTTAATATTATTATTAATCAGATGCGCCGTCTTAATATTCGTAGCATTATCCCTAATACTATTAATCGTCGCGATCATATGCTTAGTCTTCTTCTTTGTAATAATACTATTGTTAACACTTTTAGTCGCTGATATGTTTACTAATATAACTGTTCGTATTGTTACTCTTCGTGGTGTTATTATGAATATGCTTATTATTCCTCTTCATTCTCCTCCTGCCGTTATGGCCTCTCCTCTTCCTCGGATCGTGCTGCGACGGGCGGCCCGCAGAGTACTGAATACTCCTCCTTCTCCTGATCCTCCTTCTCGCCCTCCTCCTCCTCCTCCGCCCTCCTCCGACTCCGACTCCGACCCCGACCCCGACCCCGACCCCGACCCCGACCCCGACTCCGACTCCTCCGACTCCTCTTCCTCCGACTCCTCCGACTCCTCCGACTCCTCCGACTCCTCCCGCTCCTCCTCCTACTCGTCTCCTCCTCCTCCTCCTCCTCCTCCTCCCTCCTCCTCCTCCTCCTCCTCCTCCTCCTCCTCCCTCCTCCTCCTCCTCCTCCTCCTCCTCCTCCTCCTCCTCATCCTCCCTCTCTCCTCCTCCTCCTCCTCTCCTCCTCCCCTCCTCCTCCCTCCTCCTCCTCCTCCTCCTCCTCCTCCTCCTCCTCCTCCTCCTCCTCCTCCTCCTCCTCCGACTCCTCCTCCTTGACTCCTCTGACTCCTCCTCCGACTCCGACTCCGACTCCGACTCCGACTCCGACTCCGACTCCCCCTCCTCCTCCGACTCCAACTCCGATTCCGACTCCGGCTCCGACTCCGATTCTGACTCCGACTCCGACCCCGACCCCGACTCCGACTCCGACGACTCCTCCGGCTCCTCCGACTCCTCCGACCCCTCCGATTCCTCCGACTCCTCCTCCGACTCCGACTCATGCTGCTCCTCTTCCTTCTCCTACTCCTCCTCCTCCTCCTCCCTCCTCCACCTCCTGCGCCTCCTCCTCCTCCTCCTCCTCCTCCTCCTCCTCCTCCTCCTCCTCCTCCTCCTCCTCCTCCTCCTCCTATTCCTCCTCATGCCCTCCTGCTCGTCCTCCTCCTCCTCCTCCTCCTCCTCCTCCTCCTCCTCCTCCTCCTCCTCCTCCTCCTCCTCCTCCTCCTCCACCTCTCCGCCTCCGCCTCCGCCTCCTCCTCCTCCTCCTCTCCTCCTCCTCCTCCTCCTCCTCCTCCGCCCTCCTCCTCCTCCTCCTCCTCCTCCTCCTCCTCCTCCTCTCCTCCTCCTCCTCCTCCTCCTCCTCCTCCTCCCCTCCTCCTCCTCCTCCTCCTCTCCTCCTCCTCCTCCTCCTCCTCCTCCTCCTCCTCCTCCTCCTCCTCCTCCTCCTCCTCCTCCTCCTCCTCCTCCTCCTTCCTCCTCCTCCTCCTCCCTCCTCCTCCTCCTCCTCCTCCTCCTCCTCCTCCTCCTCCTCCTCCTCCTCCTCCTCCTCCTCCTCCTCCTCCTCCTCCTCTTCCTCCCGAAACAGACCCAATGCAGTCCTTGGCGGTGTGGCCGCTTTTTGAACAAGCACGCAATGGTGGCTTCGTGGCTTTTCCTAGAGATTCCGATTGTGAGGTTTTCCTATATAATCCCTTGTGGCGTTTTCCACAGGATTCCTGCTGCGAGGTTTTCCAATAGAATATTTTTGTGGCGCTTTCCAAGGGAGTCCTGCTGTGAGGCTTTCCCATGGAATCCGTTTGTGGCGCTTTCCAAAGGATTCCTGTTGTGAGGTTTTCCCATATAATCCCCTTGTGGGGCTTTCCCAAGGATCCCTGCTGTGAGGCTTTCCCATAGAATCCCTTTGTTGCGTTTTCCAAAGGATTCCGATTGTGAGGTTTTCCCATGGAATCCCCTGTGTGCTGTGCAAAGGATTCCTGCAGTGAGGCTTTCCAATAGAATCCCTTCGTGGTGCTTCCCGGAGGATTCCGATTGTGAGGCTATTCCATAGAATCCATGTGTGACGCTTTCCACAATATTCCGATTGTGAGACGTTCCAATAGGATTCCTTTGTGGTGCTTTCCAGAGGATTCCTGCTGCGAGGCTTTCCAATAGAATCCCTTCGTTGTGCTTCTCAAAGGATTCCGATTGTGAGGTTTTCCAATGGAATCCCTTTGTGACGCC
>CAUYUJ010015035.1:145000-147500 GCA_963575745.1 Prorocentrum cordatum
ACAGGAGTCGCAGGATTCGGCTACGTTCGCATTAACAGGCCTGGATGGGGTGCTGTGTGGCTGAATCAACTCAGTCAGACGGTGGTTCAAATGTATGGCACAGTTTGTAACGTATATCCGCAGAGGAGTGGCCGCTGAATGTGTCGCTCCTGCTGATACCTCGTGCATTCTCTACGGCACGACTGATGTTCTGATTGTGCGCAAGACTATCATCGACCTGTTCGCTCTGCCTAATGCTCTGAAGTTTTTATCGAACGGACCGCACAGCGCCCTTGTAATGCAGTGCCTGACTAATGCGGATGGGGTTTCTTGAGGGGGTCTCTAAAGTGAAGGCGCATCTCGAAGAGGATCCCAGCCTGGCTTGGGAAGGGCGGCTGGAAACTCGTGGCAACAATTGTGCGGGCGCTGCGGCGAAGGCTGGAGCGAACCTTCATACGCCCCGTCCTCCCAGCTTGATGGAAGACCTGTCATGTTTAGTATCCGTTTCCAAGGCTGTCGCCAACCTTGCCGCCCACCTCCTGGACCTCTGGTCCAAGACCAACCTGGACAAGGTGTATTGGGAGCGTCCCGCGCCTTATAGGCCCCTCGGGAGCAGGTTCCTGGGCGCTCCTGGGGCGGGTTTGGCAAGTTCTGGCAATGTAACTAGTGCCTTAAGGGTTCCCGTTCCCGTTTAAAGCCCCCGACTGGCAGGTGCGCATGCAGGCTCAGGGTGTCGCCACAGAGGCTGCGCGACCTTGGGCACAGGCACATCGTTGCGGACTGCAGCGATGGCAGTTGACGTTGCTTCTGTCAGATGTGTTTCGTCTACACATCGTGAGGTCAGCTGCGTGGCTTGGGGTGCCCTTGTTATGCCCGGCCACCATCCCGTGCGCCTGCTCAAGTAGATGGCAACCCCGCGGACAAGAGTCGGTCCTCCCAATGCCAACATAATGGAAGTGTGGTCCAAGTGTATCAAAGGACTCCATCCCAAGAGGAAAGGGATCAGACTTGTGTTGGACGGCATCGGAGCATTATACTGTTAACTTATACTGCCCGATGCGATTCGCTCGCCTGGCGGGTCCTTGACAGTGGATGCCAAAGTCCTCCGCCTCACCCTCCTCATCATCCGCCTCCTCCTCATCCTCCTCATCCTTCTGCTCCTACTCCTACTCCTACTCCCCCTCCTCCTCCTCATCCTCCTCCTCTTCCTCCTCCTCCTCCTCTTTCTCCTCCTACTCCTACTCCTACTCCTACTCCTTCCTACTCCTACTACTCCTACTCCTCCTCCCCCTCCTCCTCCCCCTCCTCCTCCCCCTCCTCCTCCTCCTCCTCCTCAACCCCCCCCCCAGACTCCTCCTCCCTCCCTCCCCGTCCCCGCCCCGTCCTCCTCGCCCCTCCGCCTCCTCAACCACGACGACGACGACGACGACGACGACGACGACGACGACGACGACGGCGACGGCGACGACGACGACGACGACCGAAGGCCGCGTCCGCCCCGCGACCCCGCGGGAATCGGCGCCCGCATGTAGTGCTCCGCCATGGCGCACACCGAGGAGGCCTTCGCCAGGAGGGCGAGGGAGGGGGTGCGAGGGAGGAGGAGCGAGGGAGGTCTCCGAGAGGCCCCCCCCCAGGACCCCAAGAGGGTCCCGAGAGCACCAAAAGCTTACCAAACCTCCCTAAGAGAGCTCCAACATGTCTAGTGTGAACGATTGTCTGTATGCCTGACCTTTGACTTCGTCGTTCCTCTCCGCTGTTACGAAAAGCTCAGGAGTCGATCGAGCATAAAGGCCTTCGCAGCGCCCCTACACTACAGGAGGCCATCCAGCTTGCCGAAGAAGATACGAGAATAAGTGAACAGGTGATAGCGCGGATTCGTTTCTGGATGGGCTGGCGGGGAGATGCGAAGCGTGGATGTGCTGGTGAGAATATGCGAAGCGCCTGAAATTCTGAATTCTCACGCTTGCCGCTTCTCACATTGGTTTCCAGCTTCATACTTACTATGATCCGCCGTCTTGACAACGCTCGGCTCCACCCTTTGGTCGCTGCCCCAGTCTCTCGATTGCGCATATCATTGAAAGCTCCAGGATGCGCGCACTCTGTCCGCGCCAGGATCGCGGCGCCTTGCTGCCCCGCCGCCGCCCTCCCAACGCTGCTATTGTGCTAGCTGGAGCGACAAGCCGTTTCGAGAGCAGCATTTACAACGACGCAGAGCTGCGTCGCGGCACAAAACTGCCAACCGTACTCGGCAGAATTGCACTGCCGTCAGACTTGCGTGAGCATCGGTTCTGGGGCCGCCAGTCTCTCTTACTCCATCCCCCCCTCTGACACTCCTCCTCGTCCTCCTCGTCCCCCCATCCACCTCCGCCTGCTTCTCCACCACATCGTTTTCCTGCCTCCTGCTTGCCCTCGCGCGCGCAGGAAGGGGGGTCAGAAACAGAAGGAGAAGAGAGGGGTAGCAAGAGAGACGAGTAGGGGGATGACGACGACGGCGATGACGACGACCAGCACGACCACGACG
>CAUYUJ010015035.1:152500-167500 GCA_963575745.1 Prorocentrum cordatum
CCCTCAGAACCTCCCCCTCCTCCCCCTCCCCTCCCCCCACCTCCCCCCCTCCCACACCTCCTCCTCCCTCTCCTCCTCACCCCCCCCCCCCCTCATCCTCCCCCTCCCCCTCCCCCTCTAAATCGTCGGCACTGGCGTCAGCCTGCTGTCGATCTTCTCGTCAATGATTATCTCGATAATCTTTTCCTCCACAGCTCGCGCCAGCGATCCAACAATCTATCAGATATCTCGATAGCCCCTGGTGGGCTGACAGTGTCACTCACTTAGTGAGTGGGTGGCCCGTCGGCCGTGCCCGGTAGCCTTACCGGGACTCAAGGGCGCCCTCGGACCGAAACAGCATCGGAAGGCCAAATGCACAGTACAAACACACCCCTCCTCTCCCCCCCCCTCCTCCTCCCCCCTCCTCCTCCTCCCCCTCCTCCCTCCTCCTCCTGCCTCGACGCACGGCAATCCGACGGTGCAGCGCAGCCTCCGCCCGCCCGCGTGCCGGCCGCGCTCCTCCGGGCCACACCGCCGGCCCCGCGAGCTGCGCGGGGCGCTCCTCCTCGGCGCTGCCGAGCCTCTCTGCCGATTTTCCTGGAAGCGTTTCCTCCTCCTCCTCCTCCTCCTCCTCCTCCTCCTCCTCCTCCTCCTCCTCCTCCTCCTCCTCCTCCTCCTCCTCTCTGGAGTGGCGAGTGTCTCGGCTACTCCAGATTTTCGTAGTCAAAGGGAGGGGGTCCTGAAGAAGGAGCCCTTTTCGTTGGGGAGGGGCCCCGAAGAGGGAGCCCTTTTCGTTGGGGAGGGGCTCCGCGTTCCTGAAGCGTTTCACAGCTTGCCTCAGGCTTTTTCCGTATGCTTTCGAGGGGGCATCGACGTTTAACTTATGGAGACAAGGGGCCTCGTTCCTGATTTAGGGTTCCTCAGGTCAACGCCCCGCCTGTAGGACGGGAGCAGCATGACCCAGATGTCGTAATAAAAGGGAGGGGGTCTGGACCCTCCAAGACAGGCCATTTCAGACCTCCCCCGTGGGAGAACCCTCCAAAACATCGTCCCCAGACCCTCCCGGGCCCTCCAAGATAGCCCGGAAGAGACCCCCCCCCGAAATGAGACCCCCCTCCCTTTATTACGAAATCTGGAGTACACGCAAGAGTGACCCTGGGCAAGAATGGCCTCTGGTGCGCGGCTTCTGGAGGGCCGCGAGGGGGCCAAGCACGGGCGCGCAAGACGCCACTGCCGCCCCGCGTTCGGCGATCGGGGGACCCCATTCGGCCCGCACCAGAGGTCACTCCGGCGAAAGGTCACTGTTACGTCTAGTCGAGTGTCTCCCATCTGACTACCTACCAGACCACCCCAACCCAACCCGAAGGCCCGAGTTCGACCCGAATTTCGGGTTGGGGGGGGTACGGATCCCATGTGTTTTTTCGATGTTCCCCGACCCCCCCACACTGGAAATCGAGGATAAATTTGGGCCTTCGGGTTGGGTTGGGGTGGTTTGGTGGGTGGTGACCATCCACGCAGCGTTGAAGTAACACCGCAGACCTATGCATGCACGTCCGCAGCCGCGCCGTGCAGCTTGCAGGGCGGATGCCGTCACAGACGGGGTCCCGGCCCGTGCCCCGTGTGCGTGCCCATGGGCCGCCGCAGCCCAGGGCTTGACCTGACCTGGCCCAAATACCCCCACGGGCCATCGATGCAATCACGTCGGGCTCGGCTTTGGGAAATGGGATTCTTGTGAAGCGTTGCCTTTGCTGCCTAAGCTTTTGCCAGAGGTGTTCGTCAGTCAGTCAGGTCGCCCTGCGCCAGACGGCTTGCAAGCAAGAGAGTATGTCACAGCACAGAAATCAAAGGTGCTATGTGCGGACAGCTGACTCCCATGCATCGCCCTCCGGGCCGAAGTAGTCAGCAAGACGGGCAAGGGTGCCAGCAATGTTCAAACAACCGTTCATTACCATTCTTCGCCACGGTTGCTGGGGACGCCCTATCTTCCAAGGACCTGTCGGCTGCTTGCGCGAGACTGTCTGGTTTAAACCGACTGTCTCACTGGATCGTTGTCCATTAACCGTTATTTCGCAAACTCTGTGCTACAAGCTTGAATGTGAACACCGTGTTCCGATTCTGGACATGCAAAAAAGAACTTACAAACACCTTGCTTGCAATTCTCTACATTGCGCGCCTGCCGGCTGTAGGCGAACTCGTGTGTTGCAAAGTCAGGGACTTCAATGTAGTCGCCGAGGGTGTCCGCCAATGCAGAAAATAGCATGCGCGTAGTAAAGTCACCCCAGAAAACTACCCGGATGTTAGTCAAGTGCTACGCCGCACCGTCTGGCTGAAACCATTCGTACTTGGGGCAACCGCTCGTCGTACCGTACGCCAAATGATTTCGGTACAGTATACGTGACAATGTCTCCTTTCGGAACCGGAGCGTATCCCGATTGTCTGGAGCACGATGTCAGAAACCTGCGGATGCACAGCCCTTGCGCTACTCGTGCCCCGAGGACCACAGGCGCCCCGGGCAGGCACCACACGCGGCTCAAGCGAACATCGATCCTGCATCCCGCTCACGCACATCGTTCGGGGGAGCGTAAGACCCGGGTTTGCCGGGACTCGGGTTCGCCATCGTTTTTTGACGACCGCGACTCGGATTTTGACGAGGAGGAGTTTCGTGGGATGTCTGCAGCGGGAGGCCTCGTCAAAATGCAGGCTCGGCCTCGTCATTTTTTTGACGACCTCGTCGGGGATTTCCGAGTCCCCCGTACCCGGGTCTTACGTCTCCCCGAATCGTACCCAGTGGAAGCCCCAGAGGCTTTCCATCAGGCCTTCAAGACGGCTCAAGGGGGCCTCGATTCGGCATGCCCCTCGCGCACGTCGTGCCCCATTCGACTCTCGGGGATTTTCCCAGTTCGCCTCACGATAGAGCCAAAGCAGAATTCAGTTCTGCACTTCACCTCGTGCCCAAATGGACACCCACAGGCCCTCAACGGGATCCCAAGGCCGAACGGCCTCTCAATGGACGCCAATGTGGCCCAATGAACGACTGCAGCGATTGGTGCCGACTCTTTGGACGCCCGAGTTATCCGGGGTAACTCGGGTCCGGGGTAACTCGGGTTTGGGTTCCCGAAAAAACGAACCCGAGTTAGCCCTGACCCGAGTTACCCCTGATGATTCGGGGCTCTGGACGCCCGAATTATCCGGGGTAACTCGGGTCCGGGATAACTCGGGTTCGGGTTCCCGAAAAACGAACCCGAGTTGCCCTGACCCGAGTTACCCCTGATGATTCGGGGCTCTGAAATATGGCCCAATGAACGACTGCAGCGATTGGTGCCGACTCTCGCTGAAACCAAACCCCCGAACATCCATTGATTTCCAAATCTGCGTGCGAATGTCCTGTCTGGAGCCCTGGCAAGAGGAGGAGGAGAGGAGGAGGAGGAGGAGGAGGAGGAGGAGGAGGAGGAGGAGAAGGAGGAGAGGAGGAGGAGGAGGAGAGGAGGAGGAGGAGGAGGAGGAGGAGAGGAGGAGGAGGAGGAGGAGGAGGAGGAGGAGGAGGAGGAGGAGCCCTGTCTGGAGGCCTGCCGAGGCTCCCGCTCTGCGGGCTCACTTCCCACCAGCTGGCAAGAGAGCCGCGACGTCCGGCAAGCGACGTCCAGCCCTCCCAGATGAAGGGGCCCAAGGACACACGAATACACACAAATAAAACTATGCCCCATATCTTCCCATATTTTCTGGGTTTCTGTCCTCCCCCCCACTTCCCCTATCTTCCCATATTTTCTGGGGGATCGACGATTAACTGTGTCTGTGTCTTTTTGTCCCTCCTGATCAGACCTGGGAATGCTCCGCAGCGCTGCAGAGAGGGGGCGCCCTCCAGATGGAACTGCAACCGACTGGAACGTGATGCCCCCCGCCCCAGCGCCTTGCCGTAAAAATGCTTGATCGCCTGCAGGAGGCAGATGTTGTCCTGCGCTCGCCGACGGGAGCGCACGGGAACACAGGGCAGACGGCGGCGTTCGACGAGGCGCGCGGCAGGACGGAGGGCGGGGCGCGCCGGAAAAACCGACTTGCACGCAGCAGCTTCGCGCCGTGTCGGCCCTGGCGCCGGCTTCTGACACCACGGGGATCCTTCGCCCTCGAACGGGCGGAGGAGGAGGAGGAGGGGGAGGAGGAGGAGGAGGAGGAGGAGGAGGAGGAGGAGGAGGAGGAGGAGGAGGAGGAGGAGGGGGAGGAGGAGGATCGGCCGTGTCCGACACGCCAGAGATCGCTCGGCATCGACGTCGCCGGCGGCGCTCAGCGCCGGCGGCGGGGTCGCCACCGGTCGACACGGCGCGAGCCTGCCGTGACTCGGCGGCGCGCCCGGGGGGGAAGTGAGGAGGGGCGGGCCTTCTCAGGAGGCTCGGAAGTCCCCCGGCCTTCTGTGAAGTTTTGTACGCCTTCCCCGAAGGCAGGCAAAAAACGTCTCCGAGGGCGCGAGGGCCTCTGACGAGTCTCGCCGCCCTCTGAGAAGGCCTTCTCCTTCTCGTTTCCCCCCCCCGCTCGCCGACGAGCAACTGGTACCCTTCGACACGCAGTGGGCATCCCTCCTCCCTTCCCCTCCCCCTCCCCCATCCGGGTCCGCCCTTCCCCCGCCCTCCCAAGGACCGCCCCCCTCCGGAGGCCTGCCTCCTCCCCTATCTCATCCTCCCGTCCTCCGCCTCTCCCCGCACTCTCTCCTGCGGAGGAGAAAGAAGGGGCAGGAGGGGAAGAGGGGAGAAGGGAGGAGGGGAGAAGGAGGGACAGGGGGGGGGGGGAGGGGAAAAGGAGGGAAAAGGGGCAGGGGAAGAGGGGGGAGGAGGGACAGGGGGGGGGGAAGACGACGGGGGGAGGAAGGGGCGGGGGAGAGCGCAACACTTCGGACCGACTCCCGTCTGCGGGCGAGGGGGACAGCCTCCCCCTGCCCGCACATCCTGCAGGGGGGGGCCGAAATCCCCCCCCCCGCCCTTGGCGCGGTCAAGCAACGAACCCTCCCTGATCAAGACTGGACAGCACTGGAGGGGCGTGGCGACGAGGGCGTGCTATAGCGCCCCCTCCGCGCGCCCGTGCTGAGCAGGGAGAGGCGTCGGCCCGAAGCCCGCGCCGTCGGCGCGCGCGCCCCGAAGCCCCGGGGAGGAGGCTCCGCCTCGGGGCAGCCCCGTCGGCGGCCAGATGCCACGTCTGCGGGACCCGCTGCGCCGTGCTCTCGCGGCACACGAAGCTTGGGTCGGGCGAAAGGGGGGGATAGCAAAGGGGGGGGTTGAGAATCAGCTCACGTAGCTGATTTTCCCAGCGCCTCCCGGCGCCGGAGGCGGCCATGTATCGAGGAATGGGCCCCTCGGTGAGGCCGAAACCAGCTGCATGCAGCTAATTTCGTAACCCCCCCTTTCCCAATCCCCCCCTTTCGCCCGGCCCGAGCCGTGCTCTCGCGGCACACGAAGCGGGAAGGGGGCCAGCACGTGCGCCAGCGGTGACCAGCAAGGCGCGCGCATGGAGGTGTTCCCAGAGCGGTCCCAGAGAAGGCAGGCGTGTGGAAGGCCTATTGAAGCTCGCTCCTGGCGGACGACGCTCTCTGCAGGCTGTCGGCACCTGGATGTTACGCGGCGTCCACGCGAGGCCGGGGGCGCGCTGTCGGAGCGCGGTGATGCTTGTGGTCAGCGCCGCTTCGCGATCCTCGGGTGGCCGCTGCTTGGGCGCGGTGAAGCCCTGCAGGAGGGCACGTCTCCGACCGGTACGCTGCAATTCTTAGCAGCCCGGTGAATCACGGCCTCCCCTATAGGAGGGCCAAGAGGAGTGTCGGCGCAATCGAGCTTGGTGACAGCATCGGACACGACGGGGCCGTGCTGGACGCGGGTCGGCCCTTTCCCGTGGGAAGACCGGAGGCGCGCCTGACGAGGCCGACAGAGCGATGGCGTGCGCCGTTCACGCTGTGGCCCCGTCGTCACTTCTCTGGCGGTTGCGTCGTTGTGATGCGCGCCCCTTTTTTCTGGATGGACGGTGGTGTCGGCAGCGCTCGGAGGTGCAACTTGGTGGCCGCCCCGTCCTGGAGGGCCGGCGCTGCGGTGGCGTCCGGGCCCGGGCCGCCTGGGGGCTACCTCTGCGCGGGGGTGTCCGCTGTGGTGGCCCTGCCGGCGGGTGGCTTCGGCGGCTCCGTCTCGGCAGCAGGCTCCACCTGCGCGATGGGCCCTGGAACGGTTGAGCCCCGCACGCGCAAGGTGGTCTTGGGTGGAGCCGGTGCCGCTCTGGCGATGGGAGAGTCACCCCCAGTCGCCTCGTCACCCGGGTGCGATGCACTTCGCAGTGCCACTCGACCTCGGCAATCGAGGTCCTGGTGGCACGTCGGGGATCACTGCCTGCGATACGGTACAAACGCCGCGTCGGTTCATGGGATTTCGATAGCCGCGGCGTTGGCTTCTTCCGTGTTGTGTTTGAGTCGGACACCGGCTCCTTTGTCGGCACGGACGACTCCGAGGGCGTTCAGTCTTCGAGATGCCTGGTGGCTCTCGCGGAGCCTGGCCTGATGACCGTGCTGGTACCACACAATAACCTACTCGCTTGGTGCAGGTCCCTGTGTAGCCGTGATGGCTGGCGTCAAACTGGATACCTCCTTGCCCCGAGGCAGACAGGACTGTCGGGACGTCGGCTGGCCTGATACCAAACGTGGCGGTGAGTGTCCGCTTGCCTGTCACAGTGCCATGACGTGCCAGCAGCTTCATCGGTTCTTGTATAGGGGCTGTGCGGAAGTGGGAGGTGAAGATGGTTGCGAAGGCGGCGGTGAGGTCGTCGTCGAATTTTGCGCGTGGGTATTCACGCTTGGTGGACTTGTGACGCCCCTTGGCCCTGGATTGGGCCGGGCCTGTTGCTCCTGGTTGCCGCTCGTCGTTGATTGGCACTGCTCTCGGGAACTGTGATGTGAGGAGCTCTGGGAAGGACAACGCAACAGCGATAGCGCCCGCTCCACAGATGGCCCCGCGTAATTATTCGAATCACGTTGTCCACGGGGTCCAATGTCACTTGGACCACGTCCTGGGGGCATTTGACCTCAATGCGGCCAAGGTCGGTGCACCGTTCCCTAGACTTGGCCTGGCGTGGGCTTGGTAGCCTTGGCTGTCCTACAGAACAGGTGGATGCACATGTAAGATTAGTTTTCCTGGGCAGTCGGTGCCGGCGCGGCCCAGGACAACTGGGGCGAGGGGCCTGTCCTGCAGGCGGGCTCGCTGCAGGAAGTGGCGTTCTTTTCTTCTAGCGTGTGGAACGAGATGCTGCTGGTGGACCTCCGCCCGGGTGGGCTCAAGGGTGATGGGGACATCTCGGTTTTGTACGGTAGAAGGAAGCAATTAGTGAACACCCCCCCTGCCCCCCAAGCTCAAAGTTGGCACGCGCGGGGGAGACCGCGGTCGAGGTGCAACTCATCAGACCCTCCGCCAACTTTGAACATTGGGGGAGGGGGAGGCGTTCACAGATGAATGTAGCATGAGTGTTCGCTATTTGTTCCGAGGCCTGTAGTCACAGCTGATGGGTAGGGCGGTGTCGATGCCCCGGTGGGCATCGGTCGGAGCCGTGGGCCCTGGTGCGCCACGGCTGGGGCCCGTCTTGCGCGTCGGGGAACAATGCCCCATGATCTAGCCGATCTTAGGCCCCCACACGCTTCCATCAGCTCGCCCCTCGGCCTGTGCCGGTTGGACCGATGTTGTTGATATACACCCCGCGAAATGCTTAAGAAATCATGGGTTAAGAAATTCATAGTCTCAGAACTTGAATAAAAACCTAAAGTGTCCATTCAAATCTTAGGATTTACATTGAAACATTAAGAATAATCGAGACTCTGGCCGAAAATTTGAGTTTTCTTAAGCATCGCCTAAGGTGTACGATGTCGAGTTCGGACGCACGCGTGTGAGCCAGCTCGTCGTGTGCAGCGACTGCTCGGTCGACGCCACCCCTGCTCTCAGGTGCGGCGGCGCGTGCGTCCTTTCGGGAGAAGCTGCTGGACGGCAAGGCGACCTTTTGGCGACCCTCCCCCTGGTGGCCTGGGCTGCTCTGGAACTGAGCTAGGGCGACGAGATCTATGCATATCCGCTGCTCCTGGCCAGGCCAATCCTGGGCCCAGGAGCGGTGTATACGCCCTCCTGGCCTGGCCAGGGAGGCATATACACAGCTCCTGGGCCCAGGATGGGCCTGGCCAGGAGCAGTGGATATGTATAGATCTCGTCGCCCTATGAGCGCGTACGGCGATGACCCTGGAGAGCCATGGCCCGCGTGCGCGTGCACTGAAACGGAGCGTGACCCCAGGCTGTCACGACCTGGTTCGTGTCCGGTCTCGAGAGGCAAGAGAGGATGCGGGGCGCTTGGCGTCTAGGCTCGCTCTGAGCAAGACTCTCGAGACGAGAACATGGAGGGGGCGGGGGAGAGAGGAAATGGGGAGGCAGGAGGGAGGAGCGAGGGGCACAGCGGGGGAGGAGGCAGGGGCAAGCTGCTCGCGCCTGCCCCTATGCCACATCCCATCCGTCCCCTGCCTGCCTTCTCGCTGCGCTGTGCCTGCAAAACGCATCGGGCGTCGAATCGGACTCCGGCTCCCGAGTGGCACTTGCAGCACTTGGCCCGTGCCCGTCGTGTCCTGCAAGGGCCGACGCAGGAGGCCTCCCATGTGGGGTCCGAGCAAATGGGGTCGGAGGATCGCACCGCATCGGCGACGTCGGCAATGCATCGGCGCGGTCGACGTGGAGGGCATCGGGCCTCACACATCGAGCCGCATATGGGCAACGCAGCGCGAGGCCCCGAGCACAGCGGCTCGAACCCCCGCTGGGAGGCCCAGGCGTAGGGGCCAGGCAGAACGAGGAGACGCGCAGGGAGGGGCGCGTGGAGAGGAGGCGCAACAAAAGCCGAACTGCGCTGCGCGCGCGGCGTGTGCGGACCGATGCCGAGACCTCGAGGACGCCTCGCCGAAGAGCAAAACGGGGCAGAGGGAGGGAATGTCGGCGGCGAGCCCCCGGGGGGGGGGGGACTGCAGAGGGGGCGGGCCTTCCCAGAAGGCTCGGAGGGCTTCTGGCCTCCTGCGAAAGTTCCCTGCGCCCTCTCCGAGGACGGCGACGGCTTCTGAGAAGGCCGGAGAGCCCCGCCGCCTTCTGAGAGGGCCTGCCCCCTCTCGCTTCCCCCTCCGGGCGCGCCGCCGAGAATGGGCGAGAGCGGGGACTGGGAGGTGCCAGGGGGAGAAGCTGGGAGGGGCAGAGGGGGGAGCCGATCCCACGTCTCCAGGCGCCACAGGAGTCACGACGGCCTCTGCTCGCGGCGTAGGCCTCCCGGGGGCTCCATCTGGGCCCCCAGGGCCAGGGAGGCTGCCCGCGACGAGGAGCCGACACCAGGGGTGTGGGGTCCGAGCTCTGCGGGCCAGAGTCGTGCCAACATTATACGTCGGCGGTCCGGGAGTAGTGCCAGCGATGAGAGCGTAGATGTGTACTCCAGATTTCGTAATAAAGGGAGGGGGGTCTCATTTCGGGGGGGGGGTCTCTTCCAGGCTGTCTTGGAAGGCCTGGGGGGGTCTGGGGACGATGTTTTGGAGGGTTCTCCCACGAGGGGGGGTCTGAAATGGCTTGTCTGGGAGGGTCCAGACCCCCTCCCTTTTATTGCGAGAATCTGGAGTACCCGGCAGGCGCCGATACGAGAGTGCCACCCAGAACCCCCATTGACGTTCCGAACGGAAGAAACCTCTTGGATCGCCGCCGTCGCCGCCGCCTGCCTCGTGGCCTGCTTCCGCCCTGCCTTCGCGGGCTGCGTCTGCTTGCCTTCACGGGCTGCCCCGCCGCCTTCTCCGCAAGAACGATCGGGGAGACGTAAGACCCGGGTACGGGGGACTCGGAAATCCCCGACGAGGTCGTCAAAAAAATGACGAGGCCGAGCCTGCATTTTGACGAGGCCTCCCGCTGCAGACATCCCACGAAACTCCTCCTCGTCAAAATCCGAAGCGCGGTCGTCAAAAAACGATGGCGAACCCGAGTCCCGGCAAACCCGGGTCTTACGCTCCCCCGAAACGAGCAGGGAGACAAAAGAGGTACCCCACGGACGGGACCGGTGAAACAGCTTACATCTCTCCTTTTTTAGCACTAAGCAACGCGGGTCGCCCGAAAACGATGTGTGCAGGAGGAGTGAGCTGCACACCCGCGCAGCACGAGGAGGACGGCCGCGGAGGGAGGCGGCGGGGGCAGGAGGCACGCTCGGAACATGCAGCACTTCACGTGCGCTGCCAGCGGCCTCGAGCTCCACACCAAAAAGATGGGTCTGAAGAGCCCTTCCGGCGACGACGACGACGACGACGACGACGACGACGACGACGACGACGACGACGACGACGACGACGACGACGACACGTCCTTCGGCGACGCCCCTCGGCGACGGCGACGGTGATGTCCGTGACGTGCAACGACGGCTGCGAAAGGACGGACGGAGGGAGGCGGAGGAGGAGGAGGAGGAGGGAGGAGGGAGGAGGGAGGAGGGAGGAGGGAGGAGGGAGGAGGGAGGAGGGAGAGGGAGGAGGGAGGAGGAGGAGGAGGAGGAGGAGGAGGAGGAGGAGGAGGAGGCTGCTGCTTCTCAAAGGCGGCGGAGTTGCACCTACAGAAGCGGCCCGCGCCTTCTGCGCCGGGGTGCTGCTAAGAGGCCTTCCCCCCTCCCCCTGCCCCCCTCGGCGCGTGGCCGAAAGACAACGACGCGGCGGCGATGTGACCCCGGCCCCCCTGCGCTCGGGGATCTCTGCTGGCCCAGGCCCGGTGCAGACCAGTGGGTCCGTCGCGCTTCGCAGGATCCTGCACAACTGAAGGGGCCCTGGGGCACGCAAATAACTACACGCAAACCCCAAGATTCCCCACGTTTTCTTATACTCTCTTGATTTTCGTCTTCCACCCCACCTCCCATGTTTCACGATGAGCTGTGCCTGCGTGTTCTTTCCCATCCTGAACAACATCCTGCAGGATCCTGCACCCTTGCCCGGGCCAGTGTGGCCCTGCAGGAGCCTGCAAGAGATCCAGCGCCCCGGCATTGACCCCCGCTTGCATTTGGACCCCCGCCTCTCGAGCCCCTTCGGGCGGGTGGCAATTGGGGGGGGTGATCCAAACGGGGGGTGAAGACAGGGGCCCTCAAAGGGCCTCTCTGGGGCCCTTTTGGGGCACCAACTGGCTCCAGAAGGGGCCTTCAAGAGCCCCTTCAGCGGCCTTCTTCACACCCCCATTTGGGTCACCCCCCATATGGCAGGCTCGTGCCGTGGCGACCTCGGCGGTGGCTCCTGACACCGCGGGGATCGTTCAACCCTGAACGCTCGGCCGTTTCCGAAGCGTCCCATCGCTCAGCGTCGAACGATTCTGGGTCGCCAGCGGCATTCAAACATTGAACGCCAGCGGCGGCGTCGCCGCCTGCCGACACGCTCCGCAGTCACCCGCCCGACCCCACGCGGCGTCCTCACAGGCCGCCTTCCGGCCCTCCACGGCGCCGCACCACTCCGAGTCGTGCGCCTGGGGGGGCGCGGGCAGTGCACCTCCCTCTCTCCGCCCGGCCGCCCGGCCGCAGGGCGGCCGGCGCCTCGGGAGCAGCAGGGGGGCAGGCAGGGCGTGGTGGGCAAACCTTCCACCACCACTACCATGTGTAGGACGGGGAGGAAGGGAGGATGAGGAGGTCCTCCTCCTCCTCCTCCTCCTCCTCCTCCTCCTCCTCCTCCTCCTCCTCCTCTTCCTTGGCATTATAAATGCCTTCTCCCTGTGCCACCCCGAAGCCAGTTCTTAGGACGGGCCCGGCGTTTCGCCTGAGACTTCCTCACCACTTATGACCCTGATGCTTAAAAGATTGCCAACCATTTCACAAATGGAGGGCGGGCCGTTTTTAAAATGTGGCTCTCGCCTCAGCGCTGCTGCGCACATTCGTCGCAAACGTTTGCAAGAGTGTCACGGATTGAGGGCGGGCCGTTTTCAAAATGTGGCTCTCGCCTCAGCGGTGCGCACATTCGTGGTAAACATTTGAAAGAGTTTCACGGATTGAGGGCGAGTCGTTTTCAAAATGTGGCTCTCGCTTTAGTGCCGCGCACACTCGTTGTAAATGATACCGGAGAAAAGCCCCAATCAGAACTTGTTTGGGGCTATAGGGCTACAGGGCTATTGGGCTATAGGGTTATAGCGCTACTATAGGGCTATATGGCTATAGGGCGATAGGGATATAGGGCTACAGGGCTATAGGGCTACAAGGCACCGGGCACCCGGGCACCCGGCACCCGGGCACCCACCGAGGCACCGAGCACCCGCCACCCGGGCACCTGGGCCCGGCCACCGAATCGGCGGCGAACCCGGGCACCCGGGCACCCGCGCACCCGGGCATCCGGACCCGGCCACCGAATCGGCGGCGAACCTCACCTCACCCTGACTCCGGATCCGCCCTACTTTGGGGAAAATCGTAAGTAGGGCTTGGAATTTCCGCCTTACTTTTCAAGCCCCGCTGATGCCAATTTCCGCCCTACTTTTCTGTTGTTGTTTCCGCCCTACTTCTGTGGATTTTCGCCCTATTATATGTTGGATGCAGAAATTTCCGCCTTACTTTTTCGGCTCCTTATAGGTGGATTTCCGACGCAATTTTAAGTTGGAAAAAAAACCAAAGTAGGGCGGATCTGGAGTCAGGGCAGCCTTGGGCCCCTACAGAGGCAAGTGGGGAACACTTGTCAGAATTTCACGGGTTCCAGTGATCAGCTTGCCAGAAATGGTGTTTCGGAAGGATTCAGGACTATGCGGGTGCAACAATTATCCGCCGACCCCTTGTGGGTCTCTAGGCGCGTGAGATTGTTCCCCCCCCCATAAGCCCCCCCCCCGGGACCCCAAACCGGCAATTTGACCCCCCACCCCCGGCCGCGCACGACCCTCCGCTGAACTCACCCGGCTCGGCTTGGGCTCCCCATGCTCGGCTTGGAGCCTCTCCAGACGCCCCCAAGACGGCCCAAGAGTGCACAAAGTCGCCGAATGATCGCCACAAGACGCCCAAGATGGGCCCCAGACGGCCCAAAAAGGCGCCAAGACGCTCCAGGAGGCCTCCAACAGGCTTGCGAAGAGAGGCCCGCGAGGCCAAAATCGTCCCATTCCTATGGGGAACACACACACACACACACACACACACACACACACACACACACACACACACACACGCACACACACACACACACACACACACACACACACACACACACACACACACACACACACACACACACACACACACACACACACACACACACGTTTTTTCCGTGTGCGACTCTTCGGCCTTCACTGCGTGGACCACTGCGTGGACAACTGCTCACGAGGCCGCCAAGACAGCCCCTAGAGGGCCCAAAAAGTCCCCAAGAGGGCCCCAAGACGGCCCAAGAAGGCGCCAAGACGGCCCAAAAGGCGCCCAAGAGAGCCCAAGAGAGCGCCAAGAAGGGCCCAAGAGGGGGAGCCCGAAGCGGAAATCCGAGCCTTCTGCCTCAAGACGCCCCCGGGAGGGCCCGGGCCCAATACGTCCCCCAAAAGCCCCCAGAGGCTTTCAAAAGGCCCCTGAAAGCCTTCAAAAACCCCAACGAAGCTCCAAAACGGCCGCCAAAAAGCTGTCAAACTGCCTCCAAGAGGCCCGCGAGCCACAAAGACGTGCACATCGTCGACACCCGCTAGGGCAACGTATTCTGCAGCATAATGACTCTTCGGCCATCACGGCGTTCACGACCGCCCAGGAGGCCTCCAACACCGCCCCAAGACGGCCCAGGAAACTCCCACGGGGCCCCCAAGTCAAACCAACAGCGCTCCTCAATCCTCGTGCCTCCCGCCCTTTCCTGCCCCCCCCTCAGTCCCCAACGTTCGCGCGCTGTCTCCAGCGATTCCGTGGATCTCACGCGCGCGCCTTGCGCTTCAACGCGCGTCTTTCCAGGGCGCGCGCGAAATGTGGTCCAGCCCGTGAACTTCGACTTCGGGGGCTTCCTCTTGCAGGCGCCGAGGCACTCGCACGCGTCCGTATTGCGAGCCGCGAAGCCGGCTGCAATGCACTCCGCGCGTACAACCTTCCTATTCCTTGTGAAAGTTTCGCTCTCTTGTTTGGCGCTTCTGCGCTGCTGCCGAGCGAACTCTTTCTTGCGCGCTGCACGCGCCAGCGGTCGCTTCAACCGTTTCGTCTCATCGGCCACATCTTTCGCGGCGATGCCCCGCTTATCACAGCTTCCGCACACCGCCCTTGCCCCTCTCTTGCTCCGGCGGTGCTTCAATTGATTGCGACTCAAATGACCGACCCCCCAGAAGGACACCCCGCAACTGATCGCGCAACACGTCAGCGGCTCCGCTTCCGCCTCTGCTTTCCGTTTGCGGTCGTTTGCTTCTCGCGTCAACGTGTCCCGCGCCTCTGCGCATTTTCGACGCAGTCTCTCCCCTGCTTCGCTGCGCTTCTTCTGAGCTTCCGACACTTCCGCCCCATCTTCGAAGCGGGCGAGACACCTGCCGTTCGAACGCCGCACTTTGCCCACACTTTCGTCCCAAATCGCGTTGCCGCTCCGCGACTTTTGCTTGGCTTTGACATGGGTGCACTTCGCGCAATACATTGTCCTAATCCTTTTCGTCTCCCCGTCGTCGGCCGTCGCGTCCGCGTTCCGACCGCTACCATGTCGAGTCGCATCGTCACCCTTCGCTCTCGTTGCCCACCCTCTGCACGTTGTGCGCCATTTCTCGTCGGCGTTCTCCATCTCTTCCGTGCGCTCTTTGCAGAACGCTGGCCTTTCCTTCCTCTGGAACTCGTACTTCGCGAACGCATCTACCAACAACCTCCGCCGGCAGCGCTCGCGCTGGTCTCTTGGCATCAGTTCTGCCTCCCACGCATCCCAATCCACGCCCCCCCCTTCGTAGCACCTGCATCTCACCTGCGTTGTGCGGCGTCCTATTAAAAAAGCCAGAAGATCAGCAGGTTCTCTCGCCTGCGCACGCGCGCGATGGCAACGTAACTCGACATCCAACTCACGCCGCGCCCTCTTTCCAGGTCCACTATCAC